>BJBW01000324.1:0-133955 GCA_004320125.1 Scolopax mira | reverse complement strand
CTCTCTGAGAAGGAGTTTAGAAAGCCAGGGGGTCCTCTCTGAACCTTGTAACTCAACGGGAGGGTCTCTCTGACAGCTCGACTGACCCTGTCCTCTATGCAGTAAATTATACAGTGTACCCTGATATCAAATTTTGAAAAACACTATTGCTTTTACTACTGTTCACACTACTTTACTACTATTGCACTTACTACTGATTTTGTTAAATCACTGTTTCTCCTTAATAAATATTTCACTACTTCACTCAAACTAGTGAAGTCAATCACTCCATCCACGAGGCCAGTATTCATGCCAATATGAGAATTGTGGAATCATAGAATGGTTTGGGTTGGAAGGGACCTTGAAGATCATCTTGCAGACATTCAGTTGTTCTTCAGCAATGTTTTACTAACAAAGAAAAAAAAAAAATTGAAGGAAAAGCTTCAATAATCATGCTGCTGGCCACCGGTTGTCATCCCACAGCACTCCAATAACTCCTAACGTGGTTTTTCTGTGCACTTCTCTATATGGTCCAGAAGAAGGTCAGGTTTTCTGCAAGCCTCTTATCTGCATGATTGGGATTAAAGAGACCTGTTTGTACATTTTTGCAATTCTAGCTACTTTTATTACTTTATTTCAATCCAGCTTCTCAAGGTAATTTGAGACATTTTCTTACAAGGATCCATCTCACAGCGTGCATAGAGCTGACATAAGGGTGCAGGATCAGGCCAAAGATATAAAAAACCATGAGGCTCACTGACCTCTGCTGTCGTGAAGATCATCACTCCACATAGAGCAGTTTTTATACACTTAGAGTGGTTTGGATTATCAGCCAAAAATGTGTAGAAAAGTAATTATTGAGTAAATTTGCCCCTGAAGCAAATGCAAGTATACAAATAAATTTGTTATTTCATTTATTGCTTTATTATTCCAGAATGAGCTGCACTCCTAGGCAACTTTTGCAGGCAGAAAAGTGGAGCACTGCTACGTACTAGTTGAAGAGTCAAAAAGTGAAAAAGAGTTTGAATGCATTCTGGTCTCTTCAAAGCAGAAGATATGAGAGAAACACAGTATGTTAGGGAAAAGCACACCTCCCTCTTTTGCCATGGCCTTCACTCTAGCTCTACATTTGTAGCCACAGCGACAACATTTTTTTCTTTTGCCTGTACTCACAGCTACTTGTGCACTTTGGCCGGGTTAGTCATAACAGGCAGGTCATGTTAAAATCACAGTACAGTAAAACTACACTAGTTCAAATGTCACAAAATGGTAGAAGCACTGAAGAATAACAAAGCTGGATGTGCTTGTTGCAGTAGGCCGTAGTATGGCCATTACAGCTCTGGCACATACATTACTTATTCTCTTATTCATTCCATATGCTGCTGCTGCTGAGTGTCTGGCCCAAGGCGGCTATGTGTCTGGGGTCACACTTCATTATGCTTTCCTATTGATTGTATCGAACACAGGCAGCATTTCTGCTAGATAGCAAACTGCTTCAGAAAAAAAAAAAAAACAAAACATGAGCTAACACAGATGAAGACTCCATCTCTGTCCAAGCCACTTGCTGCCTACAGGTAAGTACAGAACAACCGTCCTGCGGATATTTATATTTACTCTTCATCCTCCTCTCCTTTCTTTCCTCCCTTCACTCCCCTCTCCAAATCTCCAAGGAAAATCTCAGAGGGTTCGTGGTAAAACAGTGTTCTGTCAGTCAAGCTATTCAGCTGAATGACAGATGCACATTTCCAGCATCCTTCTACTATCCAATGTAACTTTTCTGTCAGAAGGAAATATCCTGTATCATGTTACCTGTTAAAGTAACTTTAACGTAAATGGATCTCCCTTGTAGCTTGATCTAATAATTACATTCTGTCTGTGCCCCACCAGGCTTCTGTAGCATGTCTAGTAAACCTAATCTGCATTGTAAAAACTGAATGTTTTCTTTACTTGTTCTCAGAAATTATCCTGTAGCTTTCTATATATTCCTGCATCATTAGTGCACAATATTAGCCAAACCAGATAGTCATACCTGAGTTATTTTTGTCTTAATACACAATGTCTTAGCACATTTTTGTATTGAAATTGGAATTCATGTAGATTGGTTTATGTTTTTGCAGGTTTATGATTTTACTTCTTTTTAATGCCCTTTAAAGCCCTTTAATGCCCAGTATAACATCTGTGTCAATGGCTAGAGCTAGATTGTCTAATACTACAGCAGCACCCAAACAGGCCCTGGGCTCAGTTCTGAATATGCCTCTTCCTCAGCATAGAACAGGAAAAGAAATACAAAAAGAGCTATTTGCAGTTTCTCAGTCATGAGATATTCAAGATCTAAATTCAAGCTAAAAGGGTATTCTAAAAGAAGGCAGCTCGTGGACCCAATTCCACATATCCTGGAAGATAGAGAACACTTATATATGATACAGCAATCCCAAGCTTTCTTCTAAGCACTAGCAGGGACCTCAGAGAGTAGACATCCCAGTGCTGGTACCCTCACTGTGCAACTGGAGCACATGTCTAGCTATAATGATGCATATTTTAATGAAGTAAAAATAGCAAGACAAATTTTTAATCCAAGTCATTAAAATTGTACAGTTTTTCCCTACCCTTCTGCAACAGAGAATTGGGTGGAATCAGGTGTATTTTTGTTTTCTGTTTCCATATGACAAACTTGCATCAAGTCTTCTTTTAAAAAAAGATAGTAAAATTTGCTTTATTAAAAAAACACTAATAAATATAATTATTTGCTTAAATTCAACGATCTAATAAATTGATTAAAATACCTGTTTATTCCTTCTTGACAGATTCCTTGGAAAAATGAAGAAATTTTCTTGTAAATGGATTCATGCATTTTTTTATCTTCATTAATGTCAGACACAAAAATAAAGTTGAAAAGATTTATCAGCTTTTATACCTTTGCAAATCTGTTTGCATTTCCCATCCATTCACCTTGGAAAATAGACAGAAATGATATATGCAGGCTATTCTGATCAGTTATGCATTTGACAAATAAAGTTGCTTGCATTTGTCATAATAAAGATTTGTAAAAGCATTATAACAAAGAGTCTTTATGCTTAGGGAGCTCTTAGGGGTTATGAGCACAGCAAACCTAATGTTTTTTCTTTAAAGTAAAAAAAATAAATATCCCAAATATTGTAATTAATAACCAGAAAAGCTAGAATTAATTAACACCCTATTGTCTGTTGTAAGCCAGCCCATTCGTTATTTTTCTATATAATAAATAAGGAGGCATAGACAAACTTTGTGTTCCTTTTTCCTGGATTTCAGAAATGGTGAAGCTTATAAAATTGAATAACCCTACTGTCTTTCAGTCCCTAAGCAAAGTTCTTATCACTTCCCACATTGCCAAAGCAATGAGAAAGAAATATTGTGATTGGAAGAAATTACTGCAGTAACTTCCCTGTACATGTTAGCCTCAGTACGGTTACAGCTTTTTAAGTTTATTTGACCTCAAGGATTCTATGACACAAGCCACTGAAAGAATTCGGGCTCTTTGTGGCAGGTGACATGGATTAACACTGAAATCCTACTTATTTCTAAGTAATAAGTGACATTGGAATGGATTCCATGGTACAGACATCTGTCAGGGTCAAAATACAAAAGGGGTGAGATTGCACTTTGGTGTGGAAGGGCATCAGTGCTTGGGCAAGTCCTTTTCTGCTCAGAGGAGGTGACAGGATCTCTGTGTCTACCTGTAACTGGAGGCACAAAAGTTGTCAAAGAGCTATGGAGAGAGGCACTTTCAAAGAAGATGCCGTGTCTTGCTGAAAGCCACAGCATGGCTATGGTCAGTGAGAGGCTGGTGGTAGAGGAGGTGTTGGGAAATACCATCACACCTCAATAAGCTCTGAATCTAGTGTACAGTTTCTTGACCTGAATGTTCATAATGGCATTCAAAAGTTTCCAAGCTCACTAGATGACGTGCATGAAGGAAGTGAGACCAGAATATTTTGGAACTTTCCAACTACTGGAATATATTTAAATATATTTAAGCTTTTTACACTCCTACTATGTAGCACACGTAGTGAAAGTATATTGAGGAGAAAACTGCTTCTTATCTTTAGCTCTGATAGTGGTTAGGTAATGTTTTGAGGCTGCTTGCTTCTTTCAGCTTAAAGAAATGTATTCATACTAGTTTCTGGTTACTAAATTTCTGGATTTATACTTGTGGTGTTCTGTAGAGCATCATCTGAGTCCTAGAGCCTTCCCTACGGAAGATAATGTCTTATTTTTCTTATTTCCTTCTTCTTAACATGCTGTTAGGAAAGAGGGAGCAGTTCAAAGAGTGTAGACAGACACACAGGTGTAGATAGAACTGTGAATATCTCAAAAGTGTAACCTCAGAGAGGAGCATCGTCCAAACTTGAGGAACTTTATCCTACACAGCTTGCGACAGGAGCTGAGAAGAGGGTGCTGCGAGGGTGCCGGCTGGCCTGGCAGGCAGGATGGTCCCACACAAGCAGCCTGTTAGTGGACTGGCAGCGTGGAAGAAAGTTACAATTCCTGAAAACTAGTACATCAACAAGAGTAAATGTGATAATGACTCATAAACAGGAAGTCAGATATTCAAATGTACTACTTGAGGACACAGTAATTGTGCTTTGAGAATTCCCCTGGTCTGTACTGTAACCGTGATGAAAGCAAGCCAGGGATGTGCTCTTGCAGGAGCAGTAGCTGGTGTGGGCTGGATGTGTCCATGAAGAGTGCTGTGGGATACACTACAGGAATAAACTTTCTGTTTAAGTGCAGCGTAAGCATAGTTAAGTCCTGAATCAGATTATACAGGGCATTTGTCATAATTCGCTGGTGAAGGTGATTCAATACGAGCTTAAGTGTCTCTTAGAGACATTGTATACCCCGTCTCTGAGCAGGAGGATGGTCTGGATGACCTCTTTCAGATCCTGGCAGACTTAGATTTCTATTGTAGTTGTGACTAATCCTTTTCCTCCTGTCTAAATTCTCTCCCTCACCTGGATTAACAGATTTCATCTGAACTTCATGGCTGTTCTAATTTTAGTGGTGAGTTTAATACTGTGTTCAACACCACCCATGTGATTTACCTGATAAATTGGGTGTGCCAGTAGTAAGGCATCTGGAGGAAGAATCCCTGCCTTTCAATATGTTGGCAAAAGAGGTGGAGGCTTTTTTTTTTCCCCCCAAATAATTATATACAAAACCACTGAAGTGCCCTTCAGGGGCATTAAAATGAAGTTACTTAGTAATTACTGCAGTAGTTACAGTTGCTATCATTTTTCATTTATAATTCTGAGGTTATAAGCTCAGCTAAGGAAAGGAGAAACAGCAGACAAAACCACGCAAACCCAGGCAGTTCCAGGATATGCAGTACATGCACGCCTATGTCAGAAACTTTCCTGACGAGTTGTTTTTTATTTGCTTACAGGACAACAGTCATCAATTCAAAGCAAATAGAAAACAACAGGACCCAGTTAAGATCAGAGTAAAATCCCTATCTGTAACTATCCACCCTCCATAATGTACAAATTCTTTCTATTAATTTATTTGTAACAGTGATTTACACAAAGAGATGAAGTTTTTTTGCAAAGTGTTCATCTTCAGAGATGAAAAAAACTGAGCATACTGAGAAATTACAAAATGGAGGAGATAAGGGCTTCCACTCTGCAATGTCACAACCCAGGAAGTTACAACACATTTTAAAAAATGTTGTTTAATTCCCAGGTGTTAGCTTACAGAAACTGTAACTTTTTGTTTTCAGCTGTGATTACTTATTAAAAAAAAAAAAAAAAAAAAAAAAAGAAAAGAAAAAATGCCCTTGAAGTATTTAATTCTTATAGGTCTAACGAGGGCAAGTGTGGGCAATAAACACCCTGAGAATGATGGGTTGTGCGGTGATGATTGATCAGGACACAAATGTATGCAATAAGCAGAGGCAGAAGCAGCAAAAGCAGAAGCACAATCAATCACTAGCACCACACAAGCAGCATTTTATTCACATGCACAAAGCTAGAGAGAGAGAGAGAGTTTCTGAGGTGTTATGCCAAACAGGATGAGCACTCTTATTCTCAGGGTATGACAGTGTCTTCAGCCACATCTTTCTGCACACACTCTTCCAGACCCTTTTCCAGCCTGACCTTCACAGACACACACAATGCTTTTCTCCTCTTTCTGGCCAGCTCAATCTTATTCTTAAACCAGCATAGTCTTATTTCTGATCAAGTTTTCCTCGTTCTGTGACAGGCTCCAAAAGGTTCCAAAATCAGCCTTAGAATCATAGAATCATTTGAGTTGGAAGGGACGATCTTCCAAAGGTTCTGTATGGCCCCAACAATGCATAGAGTCCCAGGGGCACCAGTGGGTCCCTGCCTGAGTGGGGACTGTCTGGGCTGGCTCTGGGGCTGGTTTCTCACTTTCCTCCTGACCAGGTCGTGTGGCCCCAAGAGGGTTGTAGTTAGATATTTAATTTTGTGTGCCCTGGAGGTAAACAATAATCTCATAACTTCATTATGTTATTAGCTTATAGCTTGTCACGTCTTTATTAAGCCATCTTTCCACAATGTCCTAGTGTTCACCAGATGAAGCAAACGGAATGACTCTGGATGATGATGGCAGTCAGCAGACCATGGTCAACAAGATACAGCTTTTTGCATTCACACAAATATATTTTATTGGTGATAATCCTTTATAATGACCTGTCACTGCACAGAGAAACATAAGACCCCGGCATTGGAATAATTTATAAAGAAAACTTGTGTCTCTGCAAAGTAGCTGCCACATTGGAGGACTGTGGTAAAAACAGTATAGGACTATTAGAAAAGTTTATTTTGAATGAGCAACAAAATGGCAGCTTGAAGCCAGTTGTACCAAGGGGTCCAAGAGTCTGACTGGTAGATAAGCCTAGTGCAATACTGTTGCTCTGTGGAAACGGAGCACTCACTAGGCCTGGAAAATACAGGAAATTAAGACGTTCTCTACAAGTTGACTTTAACTTAGACTGATGACACTTAGAGCAGTGCTCCTAACTGGTGTTAGTGCAAAGTTAGGCTTCCAAAACAAGAATACCAGCATTCAGTAGACCTCCATGGGGCCAAACAACACAAGGCCATGCATGCCAGTGTTATCTCTGTTGTCTTATTTCTGCTAGAATAAACTTGTCCTTTTAATCTAAACTGGCATTTGGGAAAATGAAGCTTATTATTAAAATTGTTTCTTTGGCCCAAGTTTGTTTCTTGTATCTCAGGAGACCTGAGGCATGGGGAGTCTTCCTATGTAAATATACTGAATAGGAGGAAAATAATGAGTACTCACAGAACGCCAGCATTTCACATATTCCTTGTGTTACGTGGGTTTGTCCTGAGGATTGGGCATCCATAGAATTTAATCTGCCAGTTAGCATTTTCTCCAGTGTGGAATTGTTGATACAGATAAAGATTAAAGTGTTAAAGACTGTGGTAGCCCCAATGACAATACAAACTGCCATTGTTGCCAGCCAGTAATAGAAATAGTACAGTGCAGCACTATTTGCTGAGGTAAATTCTCAATATCATGATCTTGTGGTTTACTAAGGAATCTCACTAGTTCCAGTAACCTCTGTTCGTCCAAGGCTGTGATGTGATATCTGTAAGGTTTCTCATATTTTCTATCTTTTCTTTATTGAGAGATGCTACTTTCAAAGCTCAGCAGTTTGTACTAAGCATTGCTGCATTATATTGTTTAGGTAAGATAGGATCCTTTCTTTTAATTTAATTTCTGTTCAGCAATTCAAAGATTTCTCTGAAAAAATTATTTCTGTCAGAGACATTTCATTACATTCCTTCTCAGTCTCTTTGTGGATATAGAGCTTCAGGTTCATCCTCATTTGAGCTTTTCCTTTGTGACTTTCATTTCTCTCACTGCTACTAGAACACATGGGCAGGAATGCATTTCCAAATGATGGCACTTTCTGTAGAAATTGTAGATTTCAACCAGATAGAAAAAAATAATGTGACCCCTCCCTTAAAAGAAACTCTCTGGTCTTGCTCTACAAGCCTCTCCTTTACCCCGTGGCTCACTTACTAACACAATAGGAGGTGTGAAGAGGACAGGAACTTACCTGCACAACTGGCTCAGAAACAGATTTGTAAAAATCACTGAGGAAATTGCCCAAAGGTATATAAGAGCACTGCAGGAAAGATAACAGAAGGATCTATTGTCATCTGAAGAATAAAGAATCATGAGCTTGATTTATTTTTTATTTTCCCAAGGAGAAAGAAGAGGAGAAAGAAGAGACATCAAAATGGTATTATCCTGCTCAGTCTTTATATGGACCTGATCTATTCCTAAAATGAACTGTATCCTTTCCTAGAAAATGTTCTGAAAGAGTATTAAAGGAACTGTATTTTTCTACTCAGATCTTTATATTTTCTGTTGAAGTAGTCTCAAAAGTGAATTAATAACTTCAGGGCTGCCAAATTTTTGCTTTGCTTAATTTTTTAAATTGTGAATGCTATTATATATAGGATTTTCTTTATAAACTCATTTCCTGGACTTGTGCGGTTAAAAGAAAAATAATTTAAAATAACAAGTGTTGTTCCGTGCTTTTATATTTATACTAGTACTTGGTATTTTATAGGACCTTAAGTATCCAAAGTATAGTGCAAACATTTATCAACACTTACAAAACACTGGTCTTTTCTAGGAGAACAAAAGTTCTATGGAATAACAGCAATAAAACTGGAAAATGTAGAGATTAATGATATGCTCCTAATAGATGGATGTAAACAATCAGAGATTCAGTGCATGTTACTTCTTGCCTCTTAGCTCCACTCCTCCCAGCTTACAAGCCCCTCTGCCGTGTGAAGTGTGGCAGCTCACCCTCATCCTGAAGTGTCCAGGAATGCCCTGTCAAGAAGCCACCCCAGGCCTTGTCTGTGACACCCACCAGGAACAGCTCTTTGTGTATTCATTTTACCCTCCATATAGTCTGTCATTATTTCATGTCCTTTTACAGCTTTCTCTCCTCCTGAAAAAAGCACAACCAAGATCCATCAACCTGTCCTTTCAATAACATACCATATCACCTTATTAGCATTATTATTATCACCTTATTATCACCTCTCCAGACAGGAATCACAGTGATTTACCAATTCCTCAGATGCGTTTTTCCAGGAACGCTCCTGGGGTGACTAGTGTCTGTACCAGGCGTGATGGTTGTAGTCCAGCTCAGAGGTTTCCACCATGGCAGCTGAGCTCACCTTTCCAGCACTTACCAGACTGGTGGCTTGGAGTGCCTGTTGCTGGACCTGCACACAAGGAAGCTTGCTGTAGGGAAGCTGTAGCACTGTCTGTTCCCCTGACTTCTGTGATGCCGTTCCAGACGTGGCCCAGACAAGCCCCTTTGAAAACCCTGGCAGTACTGCTTGTCATTGTGATACATACTTCCCTGAAACTCCAGTTTTGTGATATTCTTCGCTATCTTCATTTTTTAAGACCAAAGCTATTCACTATCGTTTGAGAATTTTTAAAATCTCAAACCTAGCTACTCAAAGAGAAAAAGAAAATTATCAGCTTCAGCAAGGCCTTCATCAAAGATGCTTTTTTGGAATGAGAGTCTTCCTGGTTAACCACTAACCAGGTTAGTGATGACAGTGATACATCAGCCACATACTATATCCACTGAAATTTAAGTCCTTGAAAGGATCACAAACCGCATGAAAATTGAATTTACAATTCAGATAGAGAAGTCTGGTTGCAAGGATCAATCAGAATTCACAAGCTTTTTAAAGGCAGGTTTCCTGTGTGATTACACATTTCTGAATTTCCCTAAACTGATTCCTAGAAGTTGTATGTGGAGAAACGCATTTCCAGTTTTTCTCATGGATTGTCTCAAATTAGATTTGAAAATGCTCATGAAATAAATAATCACGTATAGAAAGTGATGCCAGCTTTATGGCCATATGTGGAGTTTTACTGAAAATATTTTTGAAACTGGGTCACTTTTATGAGAAGTGCTAAATATTTAAATTCAGACTTAATCCTTGAAGTGTGCTAATTCTGTCTTTTAAAGAATTTGATAGTACTTGCAAGTCAAATTCTAATCACCACTAAAGCAAAAAACTATATGAATCAAAAAAAAGTATATCCCTTAGTATAAAAATAACAGGAATTTTGCAAGCTGAATTGCATCTTTTTACTCCAGTATAGAGTTAACCTCAAACCACACAATAGTTTCATGTTTAAAATCAACAGTGACTTCCATGTGTAAGGAGAGATAAATTGGTGCTGTTCTCCACATGCCCAATTTAAAACAGCAACATATTCATAACCAGCATTCCTTAAGCATATTTTTTTACACTGAAAAGAAGTATTCAGATTTTACTTCTGAATAGTATCAAATATGTAATCACAGTCATTGAGGACAATTTATTCTGTGTTGCACACCATTTTGGTGCCATTAACAGGCAAGAATCATGAAGATGGCAGTGGCTGGAAGAGGAAGAAAAATAATTTGTAGGAAGCACAGCATAATTAGGGTCCTTGTTCATACAATCTATAATTTTGTTTAGCAGAGAGGTGGCATATACAAGGCATCAATAGATGAGAAATGTAGAACAAGTTTATAGAATGTGTGTTTATAAGTAGTTTAAGGAAATAAATAAAAAATCAACGTTTTCAGGAATTATCTATTTTTAATATTTTAAAACTTTAAAACATTTAAGTTGTACTGGCTTGACCAAAGTGATAATGTTTACCACTGCTGTGATGAATTTTAATGAAATGTCACTACTGAATGCAGATGCCAGTTCCCCTTCACTTGGCAAATATTTTTGGAAACAGGGTAGCTTAGAGAGACACGGCATCTCCCAAGAGATGATTCAGAGAACCTTAAGACAGTCCACTTACTAGTTAATATTTTAGGAAAGGATTTGAGAGTTTAATATTTTTTTTGAGAAGAAAAAGCTGTTGAATTTTAAAGCTGAGCAGTATGGTATCATCTTGGATACATGAAAAGAAATCCTCTTTCATAGATGAAGAAGAAAACTGTCATTGCCTTGTAGCTTAAACTTTATCTGAATATTCTTGTGCCCTAGATTTTTCCTCTACATTCAGTACATGTTCTTTTTGATAACCAGAAATAATGAATGTAACTACAGTAGCTTCATACAGTGTAATTGTACTAGTTTTGGCAGTACTTTGGACCTCCAAACACCAAAAACTATTAAAAAACCATAGGAAAACATACCACGAAGCATACAGAAGATGATTCCTTTGTCCCCTTTGCATTTTGACTTATTATTTTGCTTGACGATGGGCTGGACAGGCTTTTTTTACCTTTTTTAAACAGTTTTATTTACTTCTCTACAAGCATGATATGCACCTACAAGGCATAATTGTTGGTGCCTGGAAATTAGTCATTGCTATATCAGTCTTTGAGGGCTACCCAACAGTGACACCTAGAATCCTGTGCTAGCCACCCATTTTTCCTGTTTACCCTATGTCATGGGGTAGAGTTGGATTTCTTGCTGGGAGCTGATGTGATGCTAGGTTTTGGATTTGGGATGAAAGTGATGTTGGTGGAGCACCGGTGGCTTTAGTTATTGCTCAGCAGTTTCTGCTCCTCACACCGTCCCCCCAGCAAGCAGGCTGGGGGTGCCCAAAAAGTTGGGAGGAAACATAGCCAGGACAGCTGACTCCAAATGACCACAGGGATATTCCATACCATTTGACATCATACTCACTATATAAAGCTGGGAGAAGCAAAAGGAATAGACAGGTGTTCAGAGTTATGGTGTTTTTTCTTCCCAAGTAGCCACCACGGATGATGGAGCCCTGCTTTCCTGGAGACAGCTGAACACCTGCTTGATAGGAAGCAGTGAATTAATTGCTTGTTTTGCTTCACTTGTGTGTGCAGCTTTTGCTTTACTTATTAAACCCATGAGTTTGCTTTTTTTTTGCTTTCCCCTCTTTTTCTCCTTCTTCTCTGTACCTATCACGGAGAAAGGGGAGAATTGAGTGAGATGCTGGCTGAGGTTAAACCATGAAACCTCAGAAAATGATCCTAATGTTTCCAGCTCAGGACAGCATCTAAATCCACTGTGTGCTGAGTGGGAAGTCTCTGAACTAGGTGGCTATACCAATGGTGTTTCTGGCAGGCATGCTGGAGGGCATCCCGTTACTCTGGGGTTTATCGGTGAGCCCATCTCACAGCCATCCTCTCTGGGACAGAGGGAGTATGGTTAAACTGCTCCCTCACTGCAGGGCAACACTGGTCTCAATGCAAGCTTTTTCGTGGAGACACTTATTCATAGGATCCCTCAGAACATCTACATTTTTGAGACACCGTGAGTATCTGGACCATGTTATCTAAAATGATCACTGTACCAAAAAGGTGTATTGACTCCTAATCCACCAAAATCAATAGCATTGACTATTCTCTCCATTTTATATGTGAATTCTGTCTATTTTAAAGGTCTTTATGCTCTCTAGTACTTAAAATCTATGACATTTATTTATGGAACTTAATTTTTAAATGTTTTATAAGAACACAAATGAATTTGGCAAACTCACTGTGTGGGTAAAATGCACTGATATTTGTATGTCACTGTCACACACACCAAAAAACAGTCAAGCACCAGTCACTACTTTTTCAACAAATTTGAACAAAACTTTGTATAATATATGTAATATTTGAGTTTTTTAACAGATAACGTGATCCTTTAATTGAAATGACAATAATATCACAATAACAAATTGATTACACCTAAGTGCACATAAAAAAAAGAGGATTAAATTCATAAATTTAAATTCCTTTCTTAAATTCCTTTGTATTGGCCTTTAACATGTTAGGAATCATATACCATTAATCTCTTTGAAAAGCTTTTGATGTTCTGTGATGCTGACAGTTTTTCTATTACTTTGAGAACAATATCTCACTACCCATATCATATAATATGATTTTATATCTATTTATAGATATATAGATCTATATATAGATATAGATTTATATTTAGTTATATATTTTTCTAAAGTTTCTGCACATAGGTAATGGGCCTTAAAGACTTCATGGAGCTTGCAGAGAGGGTAAGTCACATCTTAGACAATTCTTTGCTGAGACACCTTTCAGCAGGGATGTGATTCTGCAGTGGCTAAAGTAGGTTTCTAATTGACTTGTCTAAGGGCTGAATTGAAAGTCAATGGTGGGGCTGAGATTATTGCCTAAATGAACCATAGGAATAAAATTATTCTTTGCTAACGAGATGCTCAAGAAAGCTGTGAGGCTTTCAAAAATTCTAAAAATAGTGTTTTGTTGCGCAAACTGTTCTGTTCTCATCAGCGCAAGTCTTACTCTATAATGTTGGTGGGTTAACACTGAGAATATTACCAGTTGAAGATTTGGTGTGTAAATGTATGTAAAAACAAAGGTGGAATGATGCTCATGTGTGTAATATTAAATTTTCAAGTTTGGCACTCAAGACACTGTACAGGTTTTGAGATAAATTTGCCAATGCAAGAGACTAAAATGGTACAACTTCAGTAAGAGACACAAGAGGAGCAAAGAAGGTTTTTCAGAACAGGGTAAGCAGAAACTGAAGAAACTGTTTGGATCTTTTCTAGCAATTCTGCAGAGCTCATCTCTGCAGTTTGTTGTCCCCAGAAGACAGCAACCAAAAAGACTCCATGCTGGAGTCTGACGCATATTTTTATGGTAAGCCACAAAAAGCATCTTTGATGTTTACAATGGGAAGCAAGATCAGAGTTGATCAGGCAGCTGCTGACAAGCTTCCCTGAAAGCACAGCACAATGAGGTTGCTATAGTCAAGAGTCTATTTCTGTTTCTGTTCGAATGAAGCTAATTTGTTTTGTACAATATTTGGAGGAAAATCTTCAAAGTGAAGCCTGGAAAGTTCCATTTCCTGCTTTTTGCCCTTGGTTAACTGTCTCATAATAGTTAATAAAACTTGTGGTTAAATGACCCCAATATATGACGAATTTACATTTCAGAAATTATCTTTTGTTGTATAATAAAGAACTTTTTGAGCATCTTGGTTTAATTACTATCTTCTCTTAGAGTAAGCAAGGAAAAATGAACAAGAAGTCCATAAAACCAGAGAAAGAAGAACCCTTTGAAATCTTCCTTGTCCCTTCTTTTCTAAAGCCCTGTAGATAACAACTCAGAAATTTCAATAGCAAGTTAAAAAAACCCAACAAGTATCAGTCTAATAAAAATGTCACTTTCATTGAAATGATTGTCCTATGTCACAACAGGTCTAATATTAGTCAAAACACAATCTTTTGTAGGATATGAAAAAAATATGAACCATTACTCTCGATAGAGCTAATCAGGAGTTACACATTGTCATTTCATAGGTTTTGAAACATCCACAGGTGAGTGTCTGGAGAAAGAGACTCTTGTGGATATGCTACCTTTATTCTAGAAACTTCTAGGGTGAGAGTGTTGTATTTAGACCATGGCAGGAGCCCACGCAGTAAATAATAGACGCCACTATATTATTCCACTGTGTTATTCCACTAAGCAAGTTACTGCTTAGTGAAAGAAGCTATAGTGGCAGATTGGTGTCAGTAATGCATTACTTTTTATAATTCATTCATATTTTGACAAAAGCCGTTCTATCATTTTCAGGTTTGGAAATGCTATATTATTATTTAAAAATATCAAATCTGAAAGCCTCAAGCTGTAGCTGCTGAAATGCTGTTGAGACAGGAAGAACTTGGAATTCACTTGCATCGTTCTCAATAAATGTGATTTCTGAATCACCTGGTACTTGGCAAGAAAAAGAGTGCTGGAAGAAACCACAGAACTTAATATTTTATACCACAAGAGAGCATAAAATTCTAAGTACAGATTTGCCTGCATGCTTTGCTGTTGAGCACCTACCTAAAGAGGTGATTTAACCTCTGGGTAGATGGAGTGGAGGCATGGTTCCACTTGCTCAGATGGATTTTTGCAGTGACTTGTGTTTCACATGCATTCAGTTGCAATATTTTAACCTAGCAGACATTCTTTAGGCCTGGAACTGCAAAAATAGGCCTGTGTGCTCGTCTCTCAGTGGATCTTTGTTGATGATTTATCTTTTAATAGAGAGGTCTTTATTTTCTACTGTGATTATGGTTTTTTTGTTATGTGTTGTATTTTTTCACTCAGAAGTTTGTAGTATTCTTGACTTTCTATAGGAATGAAGCCTGACAAAATATGTTTAAATATAGCTGCATGAACATAGAAGTCAGCCTGCTGAAATGATGCTATTAATTTCAAAAGCTTGATAAAAATATTGTTGCAGAATAGGGCTATAGAAGGTGTTTTGGCAGCTGCAGCAGTAGCATTCGAAGCATGTTTGTAATTAGTGTTATCTAAAGCTTATTTACTATTCAGATTCACTGAAAATTGCTGCCAAATTAACGGTTTTTGCTGTCTTAGGACTTTTTAAATAACATGGTCCAGCACACAGTTTTATTTACAGCTTGCCTCAGTTTTCTTTTTTAATTTTTTAATGAAGCTGATTATTTGCTTATGTCTTTTATTCTCATTTTCTGATGTGCTGTCTTTTTTTCTTTTTTTTTTTTGACAAAGTTCAAAGTAAAGCAAATTTGGGATTAATATGGAAAAATTCCACAAGCATAACTATAAAGGAATGAAGACAAAACCTTTATGTATACTTAATGTATATGAGTGCAACTGTTGCCTTTCCTGGCCTGAGCTTTTATCTGGTACCTGAGGCAATCTGTTAGAAGGAGACATTAATGATGCAGGAAAGCCCTTTTACTACTGCAGGCATAGTCTAAGTCTTTTTGTTGTAAATGAAAACTTAATTTCTGAAGAGTTGCAATATCTTTTTGGCAAGTGCCAAAAAAACAACTGCTATTTTCTCACAAAGCTGAATGGACTCCAAAACTGTGTCTGACAGACTGGTTTTGTGGTAGAGAGGATTAAGCTAAGAGTTTACCACTTGACATTTTAGTCCTATATGGGAAAAAGATTTAATTAATTCCTTCCCAGTTCATTGCTCTATTCCCAGAAAGGCTGACATCCAGCTTACCTTTCCCAGATTCAGCCCTAGCCAGATGAGGTGAAGTCCCTGTGCCTGAGCACACCTGCCAGTGAGTCAGCACTCACCATAGTTAAGTCTTCTCCTTAACTGAAGCGGCCTTTGGGTTGGGGCATCTGCAGAAGAAATCTCTGCCTGTTGGGTTTTGCCTTCTTGTGAGGACCCAAAACGGCTACATGAAACAGCAGGACAGCATTGTCTGCTAGCACTCCTGTGTACTTGCTAATGAAAAAAGACATGAGGCCATACTGATCACTGCTGGTCACCACCAGAGTTCAGCAGCTGTAGGATGGATAACGTGCACCTTCCTGGAACTGGCATCAGCAGTTGAGAACAGAAGACTGTTCCCCTATGGCACTCCCCAGTGCTGACTCCATGTGAAAAGCCACAGTGAGGTGCTCTGTCCTTTTGCAAGTGATAAATTGTCATACTGTAAGATGTAAGGCTTGAGGAGCCAGCTACTGGAATCAAACTCCTTTCACTGCTTTGCAGTGATATCAAACCCTGGCCTTTCTGGTGTGCTGTGTAACGCTACTTCAAAGATCATCCATTCCTTTGAGAAGGGTCTAGTGCCTTGAAAAAAACTTAAACAACAGGTATCCTTCAGAAGCATAAAACAGAAATATGCACTGCAACTCATGGCAGGTTATCAGATTTTTTAATGCTCTGAGTGTGATCTTTTTGAAGTTTTCTGAGATTTTCTGATGGAGATTTATTTCTGTCTGAGTTTTGAGAATATAAGTCTGCAAAATGCTTGCTTTTGCCTTCTTTCTGTGATTTTTTAGTAAAGAGAAATGAATGCTAAATATTGTATTTCCCTGTCTAACAAATCCATATTTTATAGCATTCACAGAAGCTTTATCAGAGTGCTACTGTCATTTAAAGGAAGGTTTAAAATGTGTGAAGCTAAATTCAAGAATATTGTTCAATAGTCCTACATCTAAAGGATGTGGCTGTGCCCTTCTGAATTCTTTGCAAAAAACTCTGCTCAAAATAAGTGATAATAAAAGAGTAATGCTTTTCTGTTTGCTTCTTATCCAAGTTATGAAGGGAGAAAGAGAATAGATGTCAGGTGATTTAATAAACTTGTAATTTTCTTAATTCTTCTGTAAATACCACCTGGCACTAGATAACCTATTGCAGATTATCTGTCATGGAGTGAAACACCAATATGGGCTATCTCTGGCTTGCTTCTTTGAAAAAGGGCTGGAAAAGCACGTGTGAAGGACAGTGTGGCTCCTGCCTGGTGCAGGGCTAGAGCTGAAGGGCTTTTCCCCCATCCTCTGACTCTGTGGCACTTCTGCTGCTGATTTGTGATGCTGGCCTGTGATTGAATCCTGCTGTTGTCTCCAGACAGGTAATGTAGCTTTGTATGGGTGGGTTTGGACGCCACATAATGGGAGGGCACATGCCACCTCCTGCCTCTTTTTGGAGGTGCCTCCAGCCCTTTTTGCTGTACCCTGAGTGATGTTTTTCCCGTCCCTGTTTCCTGCTTTGATCTACTGAGGATCTAGTCACGCTGCAGTAGAGAGAGCAGTGCTGGGAACACGATGTTTTGTACAGTGTGTCGGCCATTTCAGAGCAGTGGGTACTACTCTCCTCCAGTGTGCTTTGCTTGGCCTCACGGAGCTGCTCATGGGCCTTGTCATACCTCCTCTGCTAGAAAGCTGATGTGGAGATGCTGGACACGGGTTGATGATGGACAGCTGCTTTTTGGGAGAGCTTTGTTTTTCTTGCCTTTCACATGGCAGAGCAGTGTAGAGTCTGGCAGCTCCCTAGGGGCAGGGACCACAGGGACTTCCCAGGGCAGGGACCACAGGGGCAGGGACCACAGGGACTTCCCAGGGCAGCCGGAAATCCTTAGAGCCCCCAGACAAGGACAAGGCAGGATGGGGGGCAGTGAAGCAGCCCTCTCCCCAGGTTTTGGGCATTTCCCTGGGATGGGAATGAGCCAATATGCAAAGCCGGGTGCCACAGCTTTATATATATAAAGCATATGCTTAATCTGAAAGCAGCAAGACTCAGCTTTTATATGAGCATAACATGTTAACAAAGGTCCCAAAATTTCTCTTTAGGACTCTACTTGCTACTTTTGTAGTACAGCATTACTACTGTCACTGGGAAAAAAGGGAACCAAAGGCACTACAGCAGCTCTCTGTAGCTTTACTGAAAATAAATGGTGCCTTTTAAAAAAATAACTTATTCCAGGGACTGTCTGTGACTCCAGGGACTCTGTTAAAGGCCACCAGGCAGGGGACAGAGCACATGACCCATTAATAAATTAAGTCTGTTACTGTTCCCTCCAGCCATGTTTCCCCTCCCAAGCACCTCAGGTATTCTGCTGCTAAAAATCCATTCCTGTTCTCTCAAATGCTTTGAAATCTCAGTGATCAACCTACAGGCCTCTGAAATTATGCTTAAGGTGATAATAGAAGTTACAGAAGTGCAAAGACTGATACATGCAGAAAATGACAGCTGACAAGCAGCAACATTTACGAGTCTGCTATTGCCCAATAGGGAACAAGCATCCAGCAGTGCACAAGCACCTGACCCCATTGAAATCCGTAACAAAACCCCCATTGACTTGTATGGAACTGGGATTTCAGCTCTCATATTTAGCCATTCATCTGCAGAGTTTGTGGCAAAGAGCAAGGTATTTGTATGCAACACTGGCCACCCAAGAGACGGGACCACAGCCCTGGCAGAGAGCACAGAACAAAGGAGTGTTGAGCTGGATCCACATGCGCTGCACAATACTCTGGCTGCGTTTGTACAATTAGCCCATCATGATGTGAGTCACGGATAATAAGGAGCTGTCTGTAATCCCACGCAGCAGCAGCAGCAGGGCATGAGGAGCTGCGGCGATGGCTCTGCAGGCAGGATTCCTTAAAGAAGTGTAATCAGGTCACTTGACATATGTTCGGCATCCGTACAGCCAAGTAAATTAACTCAGCCAAACACCTGGAAACATCATAGGATTGGTAAAAACAGATGTGTGACTAACAGGAAAATCCTGCAATCCTGGTTTCCTCTTCATTGCTTTCAAAGGCCATTTTCCTCGTGTACTCACTCAGGCAAATACAGATCCATACCACTTTTTTTGTAATTAAACTAATTTATTTTTTTTTTTAATAAGGGAAAAGTTCTGCTACATTCACTGGCGTGAGTCCCAGATGAGTATAAATTCCCCAGAGCAAGAAGTTTTTTAGAAAATGTTACCTTAGCTTGTCAGGAGTTCAGTTTCAGCCAGCACATGTTATCCTTTCACACATGTGAGAATGCCTTTTATTGTTTAGCTTCATGCTTTGTTCATTTGTGAAATGAACCCTTAGAGAGGCTGATGTCAACTTGGCTAGCTTGACAGAAAACCAACAGTCCTCTCCTCTCTGCCACTGCACTTGTCAACTGAACTGGTTTTATCTTAAATTGCTTCGATAAAGTCCACAGGAACAGGCTCATTCCGAGGGCATGTTCTTTGCTTAGCACAGAGAAAATACCTGTAAGTCTGGATAGGGCTAGCCAGAATTTTTATTGTTTATATTCATCAGAGACAAGTTAGAAATTGATTTAGAAAAAGCATTGTTTGTGTTTAAACATTCAGTACATAAACCTCCCAGAATGATGTTGCATCGGGGCCTCTCTACTCCCATCTCATGGTAAACAGAGATCACAGCAACTCTGTGACCAGAGAGCCTGGCCCTGGAATGTCTGCATCATTTTGTGGGAACTGCAGACATTTCCAAAATATATTCATTCTGTATGGGACAAAACATCAAACAAAATCACCTTCTAGAATAAGATTTCTTCAAATAATACACTTTAAAATAAAATGTCCTGGTTTATTTACATCATCTGAAGGTATTCTCTTGCTTTAAAAAGAAGCACTGGTGCTTTAAATCCACTCTCTAAGGCATCTGAGAAAAAAAATAATCTGTCAATTATAGTGACATCTGACAATTATAGTTGTACTATTGTACAACTGAATGAGAAAGAAGGTAGATCCCATACAACTCCACCATTTATGAATTGCTCCTGCTTGGAGAACCCGTCATTCCCACAGTGACGTGTCTCTTCTGAGAATGACCAAGAAGGTCAATCCTTTCTTTGTCACACCTACATTTTAGGGTAGCATGGTAATACCCTATTTACAGAGGCAGATCTCCTTAACAGAAGTGAAAAAATGTATTTCCTTCTTAACAGTGGAATACATTCTGCATGCTTTTCTATGCCTGACCCAAGGATCAACAATGGGGCCTCAGAAGCCGTGACAAGACCTATTTCAAAGCTCAACTGTGAAATATCCTTCTCGGCTCTTGGGAAGTGCTCATGTCTGACATGCAGAGCTGAGCTTGGAGGAAGTCAGTTTTAGTCAACATCCTCATCAAACTGATGCTTTAGTCCATAATCACTGATTGCTTTACATGTCTGCAATTTTAGCTCATCCAGGATGAGACAATTGACTGCCTCAGTGAGGAAACCTGTCAGTAGCTGTGGGCTGGCTTTCTCCCATATGCGCCTATGCTGACCACCCTTCAGGGCTAAAAACCAGGTGTCTTCTCATAGAAGGGAAATTCTGTTGCCATTCTTGGTGTGTGAGGGAGCTCCTTCAGTGACGGGAGATCAGTGTGTGAGTTTGCCTCTTGAGGGGTTTTGTGCAGAAGCACACTTTGTGGTTACCCAGTTCATCAGGTGCCACGAAAGAGAAACTTACGGTTTGTGGCTAGCAGCAACGGCTGACCAGGGCAAGATGACTCTAAAAAAGCATGATGATATTCACTTTAAGATTAAGAATTGAATCAGTCCTTGCTGGCCACAGGCTTTTTTCTGATGAGGTGTGAGCATGTCTGGCATCCAAAAGCACACCACCAAGGATGAATCTTGCCCAATATCACATCAGCCCACTGAGCCTTGCTCCAACGGTGCGTGGGAGCCTGGAAAAGGGAAAATTTGTGCCAGCTACATCTGCTAGGAAAAGTTAGAGAAGAACCAGGGACTAGAGAATCCTTTGATTTCTCTGGACTTGGACAGGGGTGAGACCTATAAATGATGAGGATCCATGGTCCCTGGGAAAATTCCATATGTCTTTGAGAGGTAACTAATTGAAGCAGTGCTATTGCCAGGCATCTTACGTTGGTATATATAGAAAAGGCAAACTTGTACAGAGATCTGCACGCTGAGACCTGTTCTGTTTGATACCTTTGGATTTAAACAAGGGCTAAGATTCCTCTATTTGATTTTTTTTGGTCTGGGGTAAAGGTGAGGAGCCTCTGTTTGATTTTAACTGACCTATTAAAGGCACATTGGCACTACTCACATAAGTTCATATTACTGACTTATTCTGCTGTAGTAGGCAATATGCAACCTCTCCTAGCCCTGAAAACATTTCATTCTATATCCTGAATTTCTCAGGGAAAGGTGGTGGGGTTTATTGACCCAGAAAACTTTTATTTCCTAGATATCTAAGGGGATGGTATTGGCATCTTCTGGCCTTATCTTGTTATTTGGCCATGATGGCTTTGTGTCGTGCATTTTGCCTCAAGATTTCTTTATTGCTTGTCTCTTGATGGAGACCAAAAATGGTCAGTCTTGTGATCTTCATGAAGGAATTAATAGATTTTTCCTGTCAGAATCATCTGCTACTTCTTGCTCCTCAAGACCTTACTAGGTATTGAACCTTACTGTTACCATTTCCCCCACCATTGTTCTTCCTATCCTACAGAATGGGAATCCAGTGGGTAGGATGTACAGTAGGCATGAAGTATGGGGAAGAAGAGAGATTACACATTTTTGAAAGTAGCATAGGGAAAAGGACAGGCTGTGAGAGAGGGAAATGTGTAGGGACTTGAGCAGACCCATCCAGAGTAATGATGCTTGTTCCACGTAGGTTCAGAAATTGTGCACTTTGCTACTGGGTAGTGGAAATACAGCTAATCCCAAGAATGGGCTTCCCTCACAGAAACCCTGACATCTGTAGTGATGCTTTCAAGGTGGATTCTTGAGGTCCAGAGTACTCTGTCCTTGTTACAAGATTTCTCAGTGGCATCAGACGAATAGTCCAGTGTGTGAAGGATTGTGATGGGGCACACAGTGCTAAGGATGCTGGCAGACAGACAGACAGTCTCTAGCTCCGCATGGATGTGGGTGCCTGGAGGCATGCTCCACACCCACACTTGGGGGAGGCTGAAGGGTACCAAATGAGGGCTGGCATCAAGGGAGCAGGAGCACATGATTGGACTGGCACCAGGTTTGTAGCATCACTCGCTGTGTAGGCTCCTCTTTGTGAGAAGGATGATGACATTATCTGGCCCAGGCTAAAAATAACCCCTATGGCACACTTCATTTGTATGTCTTGGGTTTAACCCTATTCATAGTATTTTCTTCTGAAAAGTACTTGTCTTTATTAGTGTAACCCCTATTTATGCTTAAAAAGAAAAAATACCAAGATAAACCTTTTTGATTTCTGTAATCCTGTGTTACTTTCTCATTCAAACCAATCCTACAAGTCCAAACTTGGTAAATTAAACAGTTTTTTTCTTTTGTGTTCCTTTAAATAAATTTTCCAGGAGCTGGTTGTATAAGCCCTTAGGGTTGTTTTTTTCCCTCCAGTTAATATATTCTATGCCAACAAAATTATAGGGCTATAGAGAGACTGAGTTATACCAATTAAACTAAAGATCTGACAATCGCTATAAGTAGAGCAAAAGATTTGGTTCAAAAGGCACTTCAAATTATTTCCTACTTGCAATCAAAATAGACTTTATGGGGCTAAGATCTATCATCTTTGGTTATGCTGGTGCACAGCCATAGAAAACCAATGAAAACTCCTGTGAGTGGAAATGGGTGTATTTCAGAGCCGCCTGAGTTGCTGCATTCAGAACCTGGTGTCAGAGCAGGTGTCAGACCTCTCTCACGTTGGCTTTGTATTTGGAATGAGATGGCTGTCATTAAGCACTCAAGCAAACATGTGCTTGTTTGTGATATTCTATATCAGGAGCTGAGAGGGGTACTCATTTCAGCTTTCAGAAAATCTTCCACATTTCTTTTAGGAAAAGCCATTTTTCACAGCTAAATTTGACATTTGGAAGGCTAGATTTATAGAGAGCTGAAAGCATTTCTTTAGCTGTATCTCAAAAAAGCAATAGAGTGGGATCTTAAGTATTTCAGGATCATACTTAGAATTTGTTGAGTTTTAGAGGCCAATTAAGTAATTCAATTTTCTTTCTCGATATATGATCTAATCATACATGTCCTTATTAAACTAATTTCATTAAAGCCAGAGACATTTCTTATGCACTTTTAAATGCAGCAGATATTTTCTTTAGGGAAGGAACAGATTTAAGCTTGGAATCCCCAACAGATCCTATGTAAAAAATAATGGGTCAAATTCAATTCTAATTTGAGGATTTTTTTTTCATGGTGTTCATCCATGCAGTATCTAAGCACTGATTTATACCAAATGGCACATCACAAGAAAAAAAAAATAGTGGTAAAAGCCAAAGCTGTACCACCATCCCTAGGCAGAACCTAATGTCATGGAAAAACTGCAGCCTTTCCTGGGGAGGGCAAGGCAGTACAGGGAGGCTCTTGTATGCATATAAAAAAATGTAGATTAAACAGAGACAGGCAAGCAGCTCTACCTGTGCCCGGTGCAGGAGCCCAGCTGCCTGGTGTTGCCTGTGCTCAGGTAAATCTGTTCCTGGTAGTGCAAAGGGCAGCCAGTTCAAATTAAAGGACTTTGAGCAGGGATTAAGCACAGGTGAAAGTCTAATTGCATGGGTGACTCAGAGTGAGTGAGAACAGCTGAGGGCAGGGAGGAGAGCATGAGGAGGTCTGGGCAGACTGAGCAACATGCAGATGCTGTGACTGGCAGAGGGATTCAACCCCTCTGAATTTAGGCCTTCTGGACAGGATGCTGAACTCTCATCCATGTGCTCAGCTCTATCTTAGGGGGGATGTTTTGGGGTGGAGGAAACAACATGGTAGACATTGCTGTGATGTGAAAGGAAACATCTTTTCAAATCAGTCAGGATAGGAAACAGGGGTAGGAAAACACTGGACAAGAATAATGCTATTTCATATTATATGTGTGAACTTCTTGAGGTGAAATACTTCTTTCTCCCATTCTTAAAAGACCCTAGTTTAACACAGACATCCATTGCAGTAAAGAGAGATACTTAAAAAGTATTCAGTAGTTCCTTAGATGGGAGCATCTATTGCTGCATTAGAGAGGTTTTGAAACAGTGAGATATACTCTGAACCATATATCAGTTCTTGAGTGTCTACAAAAAATTGCCTATAAAAAGTGACTCCGTAACTGGCCAGTGCAAATTTTGTGATAATCCAGCTCCCTGGTCACGGATGAGATCATGTCCCATGTGATGTATCTCTTTCCCAGCTGCAAGAGCACTGCTGTCACTCCTGCTCCTCCCCAGTGTGGCTCATTCCAGCAGGCTGTGCAAATTGGCCATTAATTAGCCGCAGGAGATTAAAAGCTTAAAAATTAATAACACCAATAAATAAAAAAAAAAACCCAACAAACCAAATTACAAACCAACAGGTGAAAGCTAAACATCATTTTAAATATGAAATATTAATTTGCATACTGCTGAGTAGGCATCCACCTGATTCTAGAGGAACTAAACTCCAATGCTTTTAATAAACATATTCATAAGACCCTTTCCCTCAAAATGAAAAGGTCAAGACTAGCTCTTCCTCTGTGTCCTTTCTGAGGAGCATTATCATATCATACTTGTTGATTACAACATGAAAACTAAAGGTATATTGGCTGCAGTGCTTCAACATTTTTACATTGTAACTCATTCTGTTTCTATATTATTCCTCATTCTATATCGTAACTGAAGTGATTATAGATATATATCATTATAGTCTAAGAGCATCCAAGATAACTTTATAAACTGTTTGTTTGTTAAATTAATTATGATTGGTTTATTTTGGTATGTCTTTCCGCTGTCTAGATCTTCTGGCATTATGTTATTGTAATTTGAGCAATTTTTCCAGAGCCTGTACATGTGATCTACTAAGAAGCCTAATAGCTTGCATATAGTCCTGTAAAAAAGATAGACAAGATTAGCAGTTACAAACTCCACTTTGGACCCATGGGTGAGATTCATTCACATTAGTATGTTAGACATATCTTAAACAAGCAGGTTTTTTCTGTTGGAGAAAGCAGTGTGACCATTGCAGGTGATAAATATTTCCATTTCTATCCCCTGCAAATGTCTATTTTCCATCACATGTACATCACCACATTCAGTGACATCCTTAGGAAATTGGAGTGGCAGTGATGTCATTATTTTGGGTTTGTCTAAATTTAAGACTCATTTTATATAAAAGGGGGACAGGGGATTTTGAACTTCCTTCTATAAATTGGTGTTCCTGCCAATTATTGCTGAAGTGATGAAAGACAAAAAGAGGAGAATGTTCCACTGAGTAACTAGTGCAACTCAGATTCATCATTACCTTACCATACCTTTACAAATGTCTACAATTTAATCATCTCAGCCTCCACAAGAGCTGTCTAAGTATGACATACAGATATCCTCATTTTACAGCCAAACAAAATGCTATGAAATGGTGAAATTACTCATCTGATGAAGCTGGGTAATGAAAGGAATCATTACTAACAGCCTCTCCTGCATTTGTCCGTATTTCAGTGGACTACCCCACTTTAGCTGTTCTCTCATGATCTGCCCACAGTTGCAGGTTGGTTTAGCTGGTCCTAATGGGTGGGAAGAGGTGTGAGACAGCAATGCACAAGCCAGGGCTGGCTTCCTGGGCTAGCTCAGGTGAGGGTGGACAGGAGCAGTTGAGGGGCTCATCAAGGCGACTGCAGGGACTCCTGAACCTTCCCAGGAACCTTTTAGAAGCGTGCAGGCTGGTCCAGGCCAGAAGTGCACCAGAGGCTCTTATAGCAGCAAAAGACCATGTTCTGTTTTTGAGGATATTTTGTGGTACTTCTGAATTCAGACATAACCATATAACCCACCCCTCAGAATCATCCCATTTATAGGTTCTTGAACACCATAATTGTTCATGATATTGTGTCTGATACACTGGAGATTATCTAAACAATTAAAACCATAGAAATCTGTTTTTGAGCTAGAGAAAGGGTAAAAAACAAAAACCAGGAAACTGATCCTTGAAAATTTTGGCTTTCCTAAAAACCAGAAAGGTTGTGCATGTTGGTGGCAGTTTCCCAAAGACAGCCTTGGGATGACTAGATGGCTGCAGTGCTGTCTGTCTGCCTCTGCATAAGCAAACACTGAATGCTGCAGGTTTCAGTCTTCATAGATTATGGACCTACACAAACTAAGAGCATTTAGGGTCTAAGAAGACTCATCTTAAAAGTTTCTTTTCAGATAGAAGACTATGCACATTTGACATAATGGTCCAAAAGATGAAAGAAATAAGTTTATGGTGCTTTTCTATTATATGCAAAAGCAATAGGTTTTCATTTGTAGATTAGTAAGAGCAATTAACCTCATGTGGCATTGATGTGCTAGGTTTGAAATGTTTGTGAACTAGGAAATGATACTGTTTAAGCATCAAGTGTCCTTACAACACATGAATGAAGGAATGTTATGCTTTTAGATAATCAGTCTTGTCAGATATTCATTCCCTGATATCTGGTGATCTTATAACAGGAGTGTCAGAGGTGAAGTGATAAACAGGAAGATTAGCTGTAGGAAGCACAGAGTAGTTGTTGCTAATGCATGTTTTTGTAAATGCCAGTGCTGGGGACAGTGGCAACACATCTACTGTTTTCCCACAAAGATACGTCTGATAGCTCTC
Source organism: Scolopax mira (assembly GCA_004320125.1). Classification (NCBI taxonomy): domain Eukaryota; kingdom Metazoa; phylum Chordata; class Aves; order Charadriiformes; family Scolopacidae; genus Scolopax; species Scolopax mira. The sequence goes on along the minus strand of BJBW01000324.1, from coordinate 107,124 downwards.
ATTTAGATTCTGTTAAAGAACATGTAAGACAGATGTTGCTTTCACCAGGTTTATGTGAGTCCTTTTATGATGCTAGGAACAGAGTGAGGTACAGCTCGCAGGCATCTGGCCAGCTACAGGTTGAGGTATCTACTGTGAGCTGGATGTCCAGGCTGTCTCTAGGGCACAGATGGGTTTTTCCAGGAGGTTGGTTGTTGTACTGGGTTTAGGAAACTGTGGTAAGGGGAAGGACTCCAGCCATGTCTCTCTGTCCCCACCGATCATGGAGGCATCTTACCTGGCTAGCTTAGGCTAGATGCCCTACCTTCCAGATGGCCTAAATTAGATAGATGGGAGAATATTAAGCTTTGATCTTGCTGTGTGTATTGCACAAGCATACACTGCTTCCTTTAATAACTTCAGCGACATATATGACCATTTAGGAGGAGGAAGCTAATTAACAATAGATATTTAACTGTCCTATCTTTATCTTAGCTACGAGTCTTACTGTACTCTACATCCAACTTTAGCATGAAAGCAATTATTTATGATAATAAAATGCTGGAGAGAAGTCAATTCTACATACACAATGTGGTTTTTAGCTGGAATTTATTCAGTTCCTAAATGCATATTGTAACGTCTTGCTGGGTTTTTCTTAAGATTAAGAAAAGAAAATTTTAATTTTAAAAGTACAAACAATCTCAAATAGGTTCTGCAAAATCTGTCAGAGTGTGCAAAAAAAAATGAGATTGTGAACTTAACGCTGCAGATGGTACTTTCTGATTTCACTGTAGGGCATTATAGTCATATGGCTCAGAGCTGTGGGTTACAGCAACAGGCCAGTCCTCACTCTCAGAGTGTCTCAGCGATGTGGGAGAGAAGAGCAAGGGAATACATTGACTTGCTATGCATATGATGCACATAGTCAGGATTTTTGGGGGTGAATGTAACAATACATGTGACCATTTCTTAAAAAGCATCTTCCGACCTGTGGAGTTTCTCAGACATAATTTGAACTGATTGTTCATACTTATAACTGGGGTTTTGACCAACACTCGGCTGCAAACCTGAGCAGCTCTCAGAAACTTGAAATCTGCAAACAATATTGCTGCAGCTCTCCAGGTGGTGGCACCCCAGTCCTGTTTTTCTCTAAGGCAAAAAAGTGCCCCAAGAAGTCTAAAGAAAGGAAATGTTTTGTTTCGTATCATTTGTTCCACTTGTAAATAAACATTTAAACTTTATTTTAAGAGTCATACTTGAAAGGAACCATGAGTAAAACGAAACAAGGATTTCTTACTATTGCTACCTATGATACCTCATTGCTTTTCTTCAAGCTTTTTTAAATACACTGTCATTCCGTGCATTGAGACTGTTTATTATTTCATGCACTATTTACTCATGTTAAAAAATGAAGTGACAAAGAATTGAGGCAAAGGTCCCCTGCTTGCAAGTAATGGTGGATAAATATATTTGATTGTACTATGGGATTGCAGTTCCACTAGAAGGAACACTTGACATTTTGATGAGTGTCTCCAGGGAAAAAAGGTACTAACTTCAGAACTTAGTTTTAATTATACTAAGGAGATTACATTATTCAAAAGCATCCCACTGGTAAGGTACAGCATTTCCTGAAACAGTTTAGTGGAAAATGCCACATTAATCAGTTCAGTATTTCACGCAAATAGCTTAATGATGGGAAGAAGTTGAAAGCACTGTAGTGCAACAAAAATAAAAAAGAAAAAGAAACAGAATGTTCATTTAAGGGAATAGGATCACATTTAAATGACCTCTTTCAAGAGTAAGTTTTAGAGAAGAGAGTTCAACAGGGAGGAGACAATGCTGTTTTATTCTTGATGTGCTGCTACACACAATGGGTCTGGTGCTCTTCTCAGTTGGAAGAAGACACAAGGCATGCCTGAGGACCTCACAACCCTGCACGTTGTGATCATGGCCTTCATTGACTAGTTGCAGTATAAATATAATCTGTTATTGGCATTTATACTGTTGGGATCAGAACTCTATTTAATGAAGAGGGCAGGTCAAGCATCTCCAGACCCACCTTGGTTTATCTGCTGTTAAAGTTAAAACACAAGACCACAGGGGTTCAGATGTAGTTGATTCTCTTCTCTTCAAAGATAAAAAGGCCAGACATTTGGAGTCAACTCTTTTTGAATAGTCAAAGAAATGAACCTGATGTATATGAATTTGAGTTATGGCTTTGTGCAGTCAATGCACTTCTGCATTTCACATACAGATCGGGCCACTTTATCTCCTCATGTGCCATCCACAGGCATTCATGATAGCTCTGTTAATGACAGACAGCATTACCCATGTGTTTTGCTGTCACATCCATGTGCGTAAACTTTTTATTAGCCTGTCCTTTCTCCTCATGTTCCCTCATTCCCACATGTATCCTCAGTCCATCAGAAAAGAGTTTGCACAGTTGGTTCAGTCTCAATCTACATGAAGTGAAATCAACTTGTCAGTCAAACTATTAAAGTTGTAAAGGATCAAACTGTGGGGTGCAATTTTCCTGAAGCAGTGACACACAAAGGTCTCTCCACACAGAATAACAATGCCCTTAGTGGTACAAGTGTCCCCATGTGCAGGTGGGGCTAAGAGAACATTCAGCTATGATAAGCAAGGAATGACACCACAATTTTTGGTCACACCACTTCTCTGGTCACACCACTTTGTCCAGTCCTCTTCAAACAGGGAGGAGAGATGCAGTAAAGGGACATTTTAGTGATGTTATTGATAAGGAAAACAGGAAAATACTGGAATTCCTCCCTTGACTCACTACCACTGAGATACATCCAAATTACACTTTCTGCATTTTGCTAATGTACATGCTCTAGGAAAGTGCCTGTAAGTTCACAAAGTGGTAAGTAACTGCCATCGTGGATTTGTCAAGAACAGATCATGTCAAACCAGTCTAATTTCCTTCAATGACAGTATAAGTGGCTTTGTGCTAAAAGCAGAAACCAGAGATGTGACATATGTTGACTTCAGTGTCAACTTTTTGTTCTGTCTCCTATGCCACAGTAGTGTAGTGTAATGTGGCCCGGGGGAAACTGCTGGCAGTGAAAGCCAGCACACATGTCTTGAGATCAACCATCACAGGCTCACCATCAGCTTGGCCACATGTATCAAGAGGGGTTGTACAGGCATCAGTCTTGTGATGGCTACTATTGAAAAAAGACTTGGTTGACAAACAAGAGAGAGCGCCTGCTATGTTTTCATATAAGTGAAGGGCTGCAAGTATTTTAGGTGACAGGGCTAGCATTCAAAAGGATCTGTACGAATAGAGATAAATGGACTGAAATTAATAGGCTGCCATTCAATGAGGATAAGTGGAAGTCTCTACCCATTGACTGAAGAAATGAAGTGCAGTGCTGTAAGGGGGGGCAGGGAGGGGCAATGAGACAGGCATAAGGATCTGCAGCTTTTAGTAGGTCACAAACTGAACACAAATTAGCAGTGTCATGATGCTGAAAGAAAGCAAACCTCACAGTGGGATATGTAAAACCAGAACTATGTCAGACACGTAAAGCAAGCCTTCCCTTCTGTCAAGGCCACAGCTGGACAATAGCCTCCATGTTTGCATGGCACACATAAAGAAATGTATTGAGAGAAATATCTCTTAATCTGCAGAAACCAATATAAGAAGGGATGCAGTACAGAGATATTTCTTACTAGGACTCCTAGTCAGAAATGTGTTGTAGAATATTATTGTATGCTTTCAAGTATGAGAAATTGTTAGGACTAACCTGAGAAATAAAGAAATGAGGACAAACGTGGTGAAGATTTTCAAGGAAGATTAGCAGAGTTAAAGATGTATGGTTTGTTTAGGTAATCATTACAAATGAAAACTTGCAAACAGTACTGTAATTGGGAACAGTGAGAATGACTTTGCACCTTACACACATGTAAATAGGGAGTAACGGTGGCAATCAGAGCTAGAAGTTGGGCTAATATTAGAGAGATTCCAGACCCTGTGAACATGCAGTATTATTAAGTAGTCTCCATCAGGATGTACTGGAAGCCTAGCATAAACCAGTCTGTTACTGTCACCCCTCAGTGCCTCAGTAAGGAACGATTCCGTCTTCACTGTTAGTGAGGAAGGTTACTGCACACAGTATTACCTTTCCCTAACTTTTAAGATCCTATGAAAAAAAACAATACCCAAACCTGTTTGTTTCTTTTACTGTTATGGTATTTACAAATTCGGTAACTGTGGTAGGTTTTCCACTCATTAGTCCAAATTAATACATGTATCTTTAAATAGTGATCACTTCAAACCAAGATCATCATATTTGATGTTCACTAAGCACACACCCACAGAAGCTGCTACATTTAGAGATTCACAAAGGACTCCTGTTTGCTCTAACTGCTTGGGTAACTATCTAAATTCTTCCAGTTTGGGTCCCCCTCCTTTCTCATAATTTCTGGGATTTTTAGTTGATCATTACTGAATAAGTGGCTGGGGCTCCTTTTTGAAGGGAGAACTGCAGCTGACGGTCAGGCTGTACACACAAGCATAGCCAGTCAGAAGCTGACCTGTGTTTATAGGGTATAAGATAAAGTTATTGTTACCGGTGTTAGACAATTCCTCTCACACCCCAGAGTTGGTACCATGCCTCTTGGCTTGTCAGTATGTCATCCTGAACTTCATGCCAGCCACGTCTTTGGAGGTGAAGAAACTATGTCCTACATCAAAAACAAAATAGGCTTTTGATGTTTCCAGACACTAACAAATATTGAGCCCAATAACTGAGATGGGCCAGCAGAGTCTTGCAGTGCATACTCGGAAGTACATGACAGATGGTGCCTTTCTAGTTGTCTTTCTACTCTCTCTTCCTGATTTTGCTCTTGAATTCCACAACTGGGAGTCCTGGGAGCCCTTCCTTCCTTTGCCACTTCCTAATCCTGTGTGCACACAGAACATTTGGTAGTGATTTGCTGTGGAGACTTAGGATTTTTATACCTGTAGGATGTCTGGTTTTTTAGGGTTTAACATTTTTGGAATAATACCTAATGCGGTCAGGTTTGCGGTGTCCTTACCACTCCAGTTACTGTTTGTATTAGTACTGTAGCTACTTTTCTATTGGTAGAGAAGTATAAGAAAAATGCCATGAAAGAACATTCTAGAATGGAAGAAACCAACCTTTTGCTTTCTGCTTCCTCCTCTCCTTTTTAACACGGCCCTTCAAACCCTTTTGCTCAAACATTCTCCTGGTGCCTAGAAAACAAAAGAAGCCATCACTTTTATTCTTTAAAAAATATAAAAAGAATAAATAATCACTTTCTCTCCAGCCATGAGGTGTTGCAGGTGCCTCTGTTGTGAGGCACTGCATGGGGCCTGTCATGCTGCCTGGGGCGGGCTGTCCCTGGGATGGCTCTTCTGCGGGGCCACGGCTCCAACCACAAACAGAGCTGCTACTTCTTAATGCAGCCTTTCAGCCTGGAGACTGAGTGAATCTCAAGGAATATATATCTTATCCTTCACCTTCTTCTCTTGAGCTTTAAAACATATGCTTTTATTTCTTTTGTGTTTCAGCCATTTCAAATGGGCATTGTGGTTATGAAGCCCTCAGGGCATTAAAAATCTGTTTCATAGTAACAAGCAGATTTTTTTTTCTTGGGATTTCCAACTGAAATTCTGTACATTTCTGCCCACCCTTGACATCTACCATTCACGCTTACTCTAATTATCCCCAAGAGTACAAATAGGCAGGTACTCGGTTGCCACCAGTGGACGCTTGGTTGCCACTGCTTTTTCTTGATTATGAAATTTAAAAACTCACATGGGAAAAAAGTAGTCATACTTTCTTTATGAAGTGCTGACAGTCTGAGGTTTAGCCATTACAGCTACTTTGTAATGTTATTTAAGTCATTAAGTAAGTTAAGTCAGTAAGTAAGTTTTTCTGTCATTTCAAATAATGGGCAAAAATCTGCTGTCAGTTACCTTTGGGGAAGATTTTACCAGGCTTACTTCTCTTCACGAGAAGCTTTCCCCCATAAGTCCCAGATGGATAAAATCTATAAGGATATTGAAGAAAGAGTATCAACAGAACTGATGGGAAATGGAAGCAGTATAAAATCCAAGAGAGGATGCTTACACAGATCAGTCTCTGACTTTACTATAATTTTATAACACAACACTGTAAACTGACTAGTGTTGCTTGAGTTACTCCAGAGTCACACTGTGAAACCTGAGGATTTCACCTGGCCTCTGCAAGCAGTGGTCACCGGAATAGGAGAGAAATGGAAAAATAGGAGGTTTTTGTGCTGGGTCTGAGTTACAGTTACAGCTGAGTTACAGCTTCTCTTCATTTAGCTGCCAATAAGGATTTCAGAAAAGACAACAGACAACAGATAGAAAGAATGAGAGGAAGCCTAATTTAGAAACAAAGGAGTTGCAAGAAAATTTGGCTGAGTTGTGCCTGGTGCTTTCACTGCAGGAATTGGGAAGGCAGGACCTTCAGGAGTGATTACACGTAATGATTTTATATGGATGTGGAGAGCACCTCCTTATCAAAATATGGGAGAAGGAAGACTCCTTAAAGTGAAAAGATTGTATTTGTGCAATTAATGCAAGCAAGTGGAAGATACAAAGCGAGAAAAATGAGAATTCAGACAAAAATTTTATCTGAAAAAAATCCCTGGGCTTAGACCAGGAGATGAAGGTTCTTCATATCTGAGGTCTCCTCCATACTTTCTGAAGCCAGGTAAACTGGGTATCAGGTCACTTTGGTCACAGGACTTCAGATCTCACATGTTGTTTAGCCTGAGTTTGCCAGTGAACAAAATAAAATGCAAAACCATAGAAAACTCCATGAAGGAACCAACCCAACACCCTCCCTGGCCAGTAATGTGCCACTTCTGCAGTGCTACAGGACAGACTGTACAGTCTTCCCCATGGTTTGTTCATTGTGCAGTTACTGAGACCTGAGGGAGAGCTTGCAAGGCAAGCAATAATAAAAATCCCCCCCATATGAAGGATAAAACCTTCAAGGGCAAGGGCTTCTGTAAGGAAGTGTCGCTGAAGCTTCATAAGCAGTTACTGCAGGTGAGCTTTTAATTAAAAGGAGAACAAAGAGAAATGGCAGAAGAAAGCTAATCAAAGGAGAAGGAAAAAAGCAGAGAAGCCTGATTGGTATTTCTTTTGGTTGGTTGTTGGATTGTTTGGAGTTTTTTTCAATGCTGCTTTTTATTGTTTATGAAGTAAATGCTTAAGCAAGCTCTAGTGGTGTTGTCGGTAATACTGTAACATTTGTCTTCAGTCCCTTTGTTGCTCAGGGAACATGTCAGATTTTCAGCACACTTAGCCTTGCCATTTACTTCACAAATCACAGCTGCAGAGTGGTATAACCAAGCCAATTTTACTAGAAATGAATTGCTGAGAAAATGAAATTTCTCCAGTGGTGTCTCCCGGTAGTCCAAGTTTAGGGTAATCTTGTTGTTAATCTGGTACAACAAAGAGATAAACTGTAAAAACATGGTATTCCTGTAAGATTAAATAATAAAGATCACCATTTGTGATCAATATACAATTGTGATATAAAATATACAATACAACATTTGTACGTTTGTGGGTCCTACTGCAAGGCTGTATCAATAGAATATCTTTCAGAATATAAACACCTGGTAAAAGGCAAGTAACAAGGGATGGATGCGAGAAAAAAACTCCAAAGCCCTCAGTGTAAATTCACAAGCTGGTGTTTGAACTAAGATCATAGAATCATAGAATCATCTGGGCCGGAAGGGACCTTCAAAGGTCATCTAGTCCGACCTAGATGAAATGGACTCTTCTAAATGAAATGCCTTCAGTCAAGGTATTTCTTGCTATAAATATTTTACCTTAGGTAATAACAATAAGCTTTATTTTAAAGTCATTTGCAGTGACATGCAGGGCAGACAGTGGGAAGAAGTTGGTTGCACTAAATGAAACGTTGCTGCTGAATTCCAGACCTGGGGCACATGTAGCTGTTTCTGGTTAATCCAGCAGCTAGAAAGCAACTCTAGATGAATGTGCCATTTTTTTACTTAACAAGATTTTAATTTTATGTTTCTTTTGCACAGGTTAAAGAGATCAAGAGGCAAGAAAATGAGAAAGGAAGCTTATTTTCTTCCTTATGTGTGAAAACAGCAAGTAATTCTAATCAACTTTTGCTGACATCAACTGAACACTGCACAACAGAGTAACAGCCATGGACAAAAATATTCCTAAACTGCAGTGGTACTGTAATAAGATCAAGCCACTCAGAAACAGCCACTTGACTTAACTCTTGTCTTACTGAAGCCAAGGTTTCCAAAGTTCCATTTAGGATTTTCACTACTATTTAAAGTTTGATTTGCAAGGCACTGGGAGACAAAGGTGGTGGGTAACAACATAAAACCCCCAGGCATCTGAACACACGCATACTAAACAGAAGAGCAGAGTGGAGGTCCAGTGCATTTGAAAATCCACTTGAATGCTTTCCGTGCCTTCTGTGGAATAAGAATATTTCCTTCCCTCATGGTAGGACATAGTGACTTGATAGCAGAAAAATCAATGTTTATTTGTGAGCATGCTGTCGTTTTGAAGTTGCATGAAAGCTTGCACAATGGTAGACACTTTATTTTAAAATACTCATGTTTTGAAGTGAATTGCAGGTTACTATATAAGAGAACCACAGGAATAACTTGTCATAGTCTTTTAGTCTATAAAACACAAAGTTTGAATTCAGATAAATACTCACAATAGAAGTTTGGTCAAACATAAATGCAAATAATTAAGCCAATTAGAGATTTTCTCCCACATAATGGCTTTTATGTAATAGAGGAAGTAATTTTGCAATTTTTTTTGCAGTGAGAAATCTGCCATAAGTCACCTGAATACTCAGGTGTAACTCAATCTGTATCTCATGTATTCTTTTAATATTATGTATCCTATGTCTCCACAGAAACATTATAAATATTTCCAAAAGTATTTGGAAGTACATATATATTCGTAAATTTCTTTACTTTATGATAATATTTCTTATTATAGAGAACAATAATATCACTTCACAAAATTCAGGTTTCAAAATACTTAGCTTTTTGGACTTTTTTCCTATTTCTCCAATTTTATTTTACTGTGAGGCACATTTGCATTGGTACTATCCCTATCCCATAATTCCTTCATCAGTTTAATTTTTATTTGAAATACACTATTATTGTTTTGCAGTTTATTTGTTGCGTGAATAGTGGAGAAACTACAGGCAGGAGGAAATGAAGATTAAGCAAACTGTGCTATATCTTACTTTTACTGAGAATTATATTCTAGGTGACCATCTCTTTTCTTTTCATATATACATACACAAGTGCTCTCACTCACAGAATACCACATTAGTGGAAATCAGTTTCCAAGATATATTAATTTTCTTCCTTATGCCACTATTAACATCAGAAATAAATTTGTCTGGAAATGAACAGGTGTTTTGCTATCGATTTCAGCAAGATCCATTGTTTAGCTCTGCATTTTTGTGTCTTGTATTCCAGATTATTGCTCTGAAGAGTGGACTGCTCAGAACACAGAGCCACGTCTACGTAACTGAGAAATCTTCCCCTTTAATGAAGCATTTTCTGGAGTGTTAAAATTCAAGTGTCCCAGGGTCAGAGGTTGCTGAGCACTTCAAAACCACTTCTTGGTCTGAGTTTAGTCTTTGTGCTTTTCGTTTGGTATGGCTGGATCTCTTCAGTGCCAGCGTTCCCTCTTCGCTCACCGATTCTGTAGCCACAGACAAAGGTGATGTCTTGTGTATTAGATGTCCTGTGCTTCACATCAGTAATCTGCTCACAAAGTTGTTCCATTTGGAAGTGACACATCTGATTCGCTTGACGTTCCCTTTTGCAGCAGGGCAAAATTGTGGGGAACATTTGAGGCAAAGCACTTGTCGATGACAGAGATAATAAGGAAAAAAAGGTCACTGTGAGAAAAGAAGAGGTTTAAAGCAAATTAACCCTGTTTTCAATTAACAGCAATCTGTGGAGAAAAACCTTCCAAGTGGAAGAAGTGACAACACCTTCATAGGGTGAGCGTCTTAGGTGGAAATGCTCCTTAGTGTATCACTACAGTATCCGAAATTATTTCATTCCATTGAAAACATTACAGAGGTTAAAAGAATGCTTCCCATCAAACAGACTATTCAAATAATGTAGGCTACACTATTTCTTATTCAAGTTGTCAAATTGTGTACAGCTTGAGTACTGATTGAGTGAGCATCCCAGTGTGTTTAAAATACCATCAAGAAGCCAGCAAAACTCAACATCAGTCTTTGAGTGACTTTTAGAGTAAGTCAGTGGTAAAAACAGTAGACACTGCTACAAGACCATGTTGGGCAATGAAGTACTAGTAAAGCCATGAGGGCTCTACACCAGGCAGGAGGAACAACAGAAACAGCTCCTCCACAGCAGGAACAGCAACATGGAGGGTACAAGTAGCAAATACATCTGGAAATGCACTTATAAAGGCACTTTGAAAGTATGAGTAATGCAACTGTGTGCAATACTTCATGCTTAAAAATGGAGACGCATAAAGTGCAGGATGTCAGCAGAAGACTAGCTCTAGAAACTCCTTGTTGAGTGTTTCACAATCTCCCTGCCACCAGCTGCCACCTTGCTGAACATGTGCTCTCTGCCTGCAGTTATGAAGTTTTCTCCTCCAGATGCCCTGGATTCTCCTTGAGCCCTTGTTCTGCCCTTCCTGATACTCACCAAGGACTGTAACCTCCATCTCATGAACACCTCATCCCTTACAAGCATCTCTGTTCCTTCTGATGTTGCTGAATATGTACCACATTTGAAGCTCTCGCTTGTGGGAATGAGGAAACTGGAGACATGCTGCTGAGTGAGAGCTCAGCAGATGTTCTTGTATTGATGGGAAGGAAGCCTTGAGAAGAGTAAAACGTCTTTATGTGGTATTATTTGCGTGGTGGAAACAGCAGTGTAACGAAGCAGATAGTAATGACTGTTTAGCCTAGGCATGTGAATATTTAAATGTAGCCAATTGCATTGCTCACAACAGGGTTGTGAGTGGACTTTCACTCACAACCTATCTGTGTAGAGAGCACAGCACGTGATCAAAAGATAGAAACTACATATGCTGGAAAAGTGAAACAATAAAGGTTCCCGCTTCCCCCCACCCCGCGGAGCCCATGCCCTGTGTCACCACTCTTGCTGACCCTCTCTTCTGTGGTGCTGTCTTCTCTTGTGTCTATTCCTCCTCCCTAGCACTACTTTAAGATTTTTTTTTGCTATCCCCCTTTTTACCTTCTGGAGAACAGTCCTTGGTCCCTGACTACTTTCACTTTACGACCTTTCTTTGGATAATGTCATCTGCCTAATATCCTTCAACTACTATATTTAACCTTAAACAACCCCACAATTCTTTTAACCTATTCTGTTACCCACAAGTTAGACTCCTTTGATCAAATACAGTATTTCTTTCTTTTTGTTTTCATTTTTCTGATCACCAACTTGAACTTTACTTGGCCAAAACTGAGCTCCTTTCAATCCTTTATGAACTCCCATAGTTTTCTCAGTCATTGATCACATCAATACTTTTATTTTCTGGTACTCTGGAGTCTGACTGCAAGTTTTAACACTTCTTTCTACCTTGCTCTATATATCTAGGTTTTGCCATATTTTCATTCCTAGTACTTTTCGGATTGCAGTCTTTCATATCAGCTCTTCTAATTTAACAGTTCCAGCCAGACCATCACTTGCATGCAGCTTGGATACAGTACGTTCCTCCGGGCCTTTCCCAAACGTATGGTATCATCCCTCAGCATTCAAAGAACACATTAACTCATTTTCCTCACTTGCTGTGGATCTTTTCTTTACTCGCCTATTCACCATCACATGAAAATTCTTGTTTTGCATCTCCCTTGTATTCATTGTATCAGTGATTATTGCTTTGAGAGTCCAATTTCCCACTGATTCACAAGCACCTTTACTTCATTCCCCCCCACTGTTTCTTGCACTCAAATTGCTGCCTTAAATTAAAGAGGAAAGCATAGCAGATATACAGATCAAGATGTGGTTCAGTCACATAAAACAAAACTAAAAAATCCAAGAAAACAACAAAGCCACCTGCAATGACTGCGTGGGAAGAAGTAGGAGTGGGACATAAAGTTTATTTAATTTATAGTTTTCAGAATGATGAGGTTGCAGCCCAGGTTTTATGTTGTCCTTCTAATTGCTGTGCCTTCTCCCACTGTCTGATATGCCGTGACTTGTCTAACTTCCAAATATTTTGCAACACCCAGTTGCGTGACCAACTATTGATGAAGTTAACATTCTAAAAAGTGGGTCTTGATGTTAAAAGTCAAACAGGGTGACCGTATTTGTGGATGACCTTTAAAAATGTGCTAATAATGAAATGGTAGGGGATGAGGATAAAGTGTTACTGTTTCACTTAACTTTTATCTTGCATCTTTCCTGTTCATGTACAGATAAAAGTATGTCAAGGGCATTATAACTCAATGATCAGTATATGCTGAGTAAGCACATGCAAATAAGTAAGCATTCTCATTTGCATTTATTCAGTCTCTTCAAGTCTGAAGCAACACACAGACATAAAAAGAAAGACAACCCCTTCTCCAAAGGGTTTATAACATTAATATAAGGCAAGATGCAGTAGCTGAAATAAACAAAAGGAGGCTCAGGAGGTAATGGGTAACCAGAGGTCCCCAGCAGTCACACAGCCAGTTTTAGGAAGGCTGGTGATGTACAGCAAATATAGGGCTTTTATGTTGTTATCAGAGAGAAACATAGGTATTTTACTTTATCCCTGCCCAACTCAGATTAAGCAAGCAGTGTTTAAAGGTCATCATGCTATGTGAATCACAGGGAAAGATTTGAAGGAAGAACACCTCCTGAATTTGGGTAAAATTATGCACTTTTTACTGTTACTTCAGTCCCCTTCTCCCCTCTCACTTTTTCTTACACTCACTTACACGTCCTCCTTCCTCTGGGATGGTCATATTTAACAGCTCACGGTAAGCAGAGGCTGTATCCATTTTTGTGGCTGCACAGTCCTTAACACAAGGTTGCCCTAACCAAGGTGCAGGTTGGTGGTTACTAGGAAAACTACCATCACGCCACTTCTGCACAACGTGCCCTTTGCCCTTTGCTTTGCTTGCAAAGTTAAACGAGAAACAGAGAGACCAACATTCAGAGCACTGAGATCTGTAAACCCCTGCCCACATTTCCCTCCTGGACACTGAACAGGGCATAAACTGATGGAAAGTTTACATCTGAGCCTGCCATTTAAACTGATGAGAAAAATGGTCAACAATACCTAGGTTCTTAAATCCCTTGAAGAGGTTTAATAATCGTATCTTGATCCTACAGCATCAAAATATTCACATAGCACAATTGCACCTGTATCACATCACCCCAAGGGAGGAGGAGGAGGAGTTCTCCTCCCTGACACTGCAGGGGAGGGGGCAGGGAAGAGTAGAGACAGAAGAAGAGTGCTCCACTAGCCCCACCTGCACCCTGAGACTTCCCTCCACTGCCAGGGCCAGGCACCGCACACTGCACACCATGTACCATGCACCCTGCACCACACACCCGGCACACAACTCTGCACACTGCACCACCGCACGCCGCTTCACCAGCCCCGCACGCTCCACCTGCTCTGGAGCCACACGATGACCTTCAGCCCTCTCCATATGACCTACCTCAAAGGGTCCAACTGCATGACGACCTTGAGTCAGATCTTTCACAACATTCAACCACTTGACTTCGCAAACCTAAATCATCTTCACTTTATTCGTAATTTATTTTTTATTTAAGAGGGTGGAAAGAAATTCTGTGAAGTATACTAGGACTACTGCCATTTTTCCTCAGTGTGGACTAAGCCACAAGCTTTCAGCAAAGAGCTGCTGACACTCTATAAAAGTTCAAGAGCTTTTAAAGAGCTCTTGAACTCCATAAAAACAACCAGATTTGCTGTTCCCAGCTGATGTCTGTTACCTTAAGGGAGTGGCTGACGGGAACAAGTGCTTGGACCAAGAAGTGGTCACAGTAACACAGTCTCTGTTATACCCTTCTGCTGTGTTTCTGCTCTAGTATCATCTCAGCATGCTGTCAAAATTTTCCTAAACAAACCAGGATAGGGCCAGAATAGGGACATGGTGACTTCTGGCAGTGTGTATTTTAGCAAAATCTAGACAGACTTCCTGGACTGAAGTAGATGGTCTCTGTAACTCTCACCACTCAACCTTGTGATGCCTGCAATAGTGCTAGTGTCTCAGAAAAGAGAAGGCTGGAAACAAACTAAATAAATTAATTAATGGAATGTTATAGGCAGAGAGCCTGAATATAGGAGTTAATATATGCAATCACAATAACATATCAAAAAAGTCATATTTTGGCTAATGAGTTCCCAATCAAGAATGGAAAAAGGACCCTCAGGTTGTATAGTCACATCCAGAGGGTTGTGGACAACAGCTCTTCATCCAGATGGAGATCAGTGGTAACTGGTGTCTGTCAGGGGTTTGTACTGGGACTAGGCTCTTTCATATCTATATCAGTGACATAGACAGTGGGATTGAGTGCACCCTTGGCAAGTTTGAAGATGACACCAAGCTGAGTGGTGTGGTGGACATGTACGGAGGGACCTGGACAAGCTTGAGAAGTGGGTCCATGTGAACCTCAGGAAGTTTGCCAAGGCCAGGTGCAGGGTCCTGCAAATGGGTCAGGGCAACCTTTAGTATCAATAAAGGCTGGGGGATGACAGGAATGAGAGCATGGTGAATGAAAAGCTGGACATGAGCTGGCAACGTACTCGGAGTCAAGAAAGTCAGTAGTACCTGGGCTGCATCAAAAGCAGTGTGGTCAGCAGGTCAGGACAGGTGATTCTGTCCCTCTACTCTGCTGTTGTGAGACACCACCTGGAGTACTGCATTCATCTCTGGAGTCCTCAGCACAGGAAAGACATGGACTTGTTGGAGTGTGTCCAGAGGAGGGCCACAAAAATGACCAGAGGGCTGGAACAGCTCTCCTATGAGAAAAGGCTGAGGCAGCTGGGACAAGGCTCCAGGGAGACCTTATTATTGCATTTCAGTGTTGAAAAGGGGCTTATAAAAAAGATGGAAACAGACTTTTTAGGAGGATCTGCAGGGTAACAAAGGGTAGTGGTTTTAAACTAAAAGAGGGTAAATTCAGACTAGATATAAGGAAGAAATGTTTTATAATGAAGATGGTGAAACACTGGAACATGTTGCTCAGAGACGTGATAGATGTCCCATCCCTAGAAATATTCAAGGCCAGGTTAGATGGGGCTCTGAGCAACCTGATCTAGTTGAAAATGTCCCTGCTTATTGCAGGGAGGGTTGGACTAGATGATCTTTGAAGATCTCTTCCAACCCAAACTATTTTACAATTCTATGTTGGGAAGTTAGCTTCCTTTCTTTATCAGTTCTTAGATGATGTGTTGGCACCATATTGAGAATAAAAAGCTGAACAGAGCAAAATGCACAGAACTTGCACCTTGGATTCACTAGCTATTTGCAAGCTACTTAAGGGGAAGCAATAGATATATCTGTCCTAGTATTTAACATGTACTACTTCACCAAGTCAATGTATTGCAGGGCAATACAGCTACATACCTCAGCAAATGATTTTTTTTAAGACAGAAAATGTGAAGGATTTTAAATATTAAGAAAATTATAAAGTGGCTGGTCATTATGATTATACAACTATTACACTAGTATGAAAGTTTTGCTTTCCTTTTACATTAATAATATAGAGAAAGAACATGTAGTCTGTAGAGAGGGAGAGTAGATTTTGTATTTCAGAGGGTAATTGACTCTGAGTGATTTGGGGGGATTAATCCAAATACAGACCTATGTTCTGTAAATTAGTGCTGTCATTAAGTAATGGGTTGGTAACTATACTCACAGTGAAGGTATGCAGTAAACACTGGGATGTAGATAAATCTTTAACACTTACCAGATAAACTGAGTTCCTAACTGAAGAAGGTTTCTGTCCTCCTTCAACAGCCTGACTGTTTTTGAAATTTCTTTTTATGTACTGTGCTGCTTTTTTGCTTATAGACATGCACTCTTCCTTGTAGCTTGGCCTTATCATACCAGCTATTTTATGGAAGTCTGTTTAATGGAAGGCAGACATAATTTCAATCCTTTAAGGTCATGCTGCTCACTTCAAAGGTTAGGACATATGCTAGAGTTAGGCTGGCTTTTTGAGGTAGTTACATTATGGCTTTTAAAGAAAGACTCATAATGGGCAACATGTTCCTATGGCAATACCATGTAGTATTTAAAAATCATATTTGTCAAGGAATTCAGTCCCATAAATAATGTATGAAATTATGAAACCTATCCCTATATACTGGCAGTTTTTAAAAAAAGTGTTCTTTCTCCTATTTATAACAACTGGCATGTAGTAAACACATTAATACTAACCAGCCAGAAATTAACAGCTTCACAGAGCACACCTGGCTTTCCTAAATCCGCAAAAAACATAAAATGGTGGGCAGTCTGAGATTAAAGTTCTCAGCAAGAATAAAACCAAACCCAAAAATCTCTGAAACAAAAATCTGAGTGTCTGGAGATGTCTGCCCCAGAGTGGGCAGTGCTGGCACTTGTCACGTCCTTGGGGAAGTGGCTTCTTAAATCATTGTCTTTACCAATAATATGAAGTCTTAATGGCATTTCCTAAGTTTGTTTTTTAAGAAAATAAAATTACAGATCCCTCCCATTTTGGCTTATTTCTCTCTCTATAACTCCTTGTACCTGCCTACAGGTCCCAGGCAAGAAATAGAAATTCCAGGACAAATATTAAGGGATTTGAGTAATTTCTAGTATTTCATAATGTCTTATGAAGATTTTTACATTCCATATGTGAGAAAGACTGAATGCAATCATATCTAGAGTCACTTGTAAGGTATCACAATCTGTCATAATAGGATGTGGTTAGAAAAGTGATCTTCCTGGTTTTCAAGTTTAATTGGTCTGGAAGATTCAATGTAGTCCCTATTACCAGTTCTAGAAAATGTGTAAACTAAAATGTACTGATAGAGAAGAAAAGATTTCTTTGGAGTTAAGCTCTAAATCAGGCCAAAGGGGATTTCTCCATTTTGTCTTAGTTCATATTTCTAAGCAATATTCTCCGGACGCCCAAAGATGAACACGTTACATTCAACCAGATTGGAGGTCACAAATTTACAGATATTTTCTAAGATGTTTATCAGAAAGCAATCTAGTCATTGAAGAACAGCTTTGAAAAACAGCAGTTCTCCTCTTTAGGACATTGCAATTTCAGAAAGAACCAGATCTCCACAATCATAGAATCACTGAATCTTAGTGGTTGGAAGGGACCTTTGAGATCATCGAGTCCAACCACATTAAAAAAAATAAAACAACAAAAAACCAAACCCTTAAAAAAAGCCCCACCACCCCAAAAACCCCAACAAACCCATAAACAACCCCCCCCCCCCCCCCCCCCCCCAAAAAAAAAAAAGCACCCACCAACTAAACCCCACACCCACACCCCACCACAGACCACTCTGCCCCAAGCCTGTAGTGTTGCCCGGGGTTGTTGTGACCAAAATGCAGGATCCGGCACTTGGCCTTATTGAACCTCATCCCATTGGCCTTGGCCCATTGGTCCAACCAATCCTCTGGATCTACTCTGCATGGAAGTTTCCAGGGCAGTTATGCAGGAATCAGGATTAAACCTCGTGTATTAAAGGTTTTCCTCAGTGAACTGGAGGTAAGTGTAGCATTACAAGGATGCAAAATTTGTGGGAAGCAAAATAATTAAGTGCTAAATAAAAGCGTGGCCAGGACAGTCCAAAAAGAGGTGTTTTACCCTGAGCTGCTCCTTATATACAAGTGAAGGACTATCAGATAGGAGCAAGAGGATAGTCCGAACTGGGACTGTAGTGGTGCTGGAGCTGCGTGGAGGTCTGGTTGTATTGGATTCAGAAATGGGTCCAGAAAATTCTTAGGGGAAATGTCATACAGTGAGAAACTTAAAGAGCTTAACCTATTTATCTTACCAAAATTATTAGTGAAAAATAACTTGGTTTTAATGTATAGTTGCCCACAGGGGAGAAAAATATCAGTCCCTTATCTTCTCAGAGAAGGGCATAGGGAAAAAGATATGGTTGTGCTGAAGCCAATTGAAATCAATTTACTCTGATTTTAGTAGTGAGAAATGTTAGTGACAGAGCAGGATGGCTCCAAATTCTCGCTTTTCAATTTTCAGAGAAAGAATATGACTCAAGGCTGCCCATGTGTCCTTGGAGCTTGGACAAAGATGATCCAAAGCTCCAGGGCAGGATGATGAGGAAACTGTTTGGTATCTGGTGGGTCTTAGCTGACTTCCTCCAGCTCCAAAAAAGGCCATCTCTTATCTTTGAATCACAACTTGAAAGCTGCATGAGAGATAAAAATGTTTCTTATTTAAACAACTTTGTGCAAAATTGTTTCATAAATGGCAAAATAATTCAATATTCCAGGAAGAATTTTCTCAAACTGGGCTCAACTTGCTGCATCGGGGCTCACAAATCTTCTTTTACTCCAATCCAAGCTGATACGTTATTTGTTCTTCAAGAAAATTGAAACTGAATGTTGTAGACAACATTATAATCTCTTTGTTTTCTTCATTATCATTATTATTGCTGTTATTATTGTTATTTGATGATATTAGCTTTTTTTTTATTATCCTTTTTAAAATTCTCACAGCCTGCTCAGTATTGTAGAAGATGCAGTAGACAGCACCTGCCCCCAAGTGCATATAATTTCAGCCTCTGATCTGGCAATTTAAAATGCGTGGCTGGAATCCACATTAAAGTTAATGGTGCTCTGCTTGAGCACAGCTGTCTGCCTGAACATTATAAATTTCAGGAATGGGGTCATAAGTATTTGCATGTGGGTATAAGATTCCCCTTAGTCTCTTAAAGTCGGAGCTTATGGCTAGAGCAGAGGGTGAGATTTCCATACCTTGGAAAGATATGAGAACTGCTCTGAAACCAGATCATGATGTACAGCTTTATGGATTTGTGGTGGGTGTAAACCTTTCTCTGACCCAAATTTCACGTGAACCAGAGACTCCTTCAGCCCAGCAACCTGTCTGACTGCTGATGGTGTTGACTTTGCCATGGACAGGGCCTCTGGAAAACACCCATGGGTCTGGGGAAGAGCTAGGAGGTACGGCCAAGAGGAACCTGGAAGCTCTGTCATCCCTTGCTGGGCAGGGACAGTCCAGCAGTACTTGTTTCAGGGATGGGAGCCTGGTTCCTGGACCAACCTTGCGCCTCACAGGGGAACACCTGCATCTCATGAAGAATCTGCACCACTCCAGGTCTCCTAACAGGAGATGCTAAGAACATCAAATCTGGCTCTGGGGTCACCAAAAGGGCCACCCCAAGACGTTCTGAAGAAAGTTATTTATGTTTAGTGAATTGGTGTTTCTGGAGGAAACTCTGTTCATCAAGAAAAAAATTCTCCTTGGATCTTTAATTACTCATATCTGTCTGAGTCTTATTTACTTGTGTGCTTAAAATAGGAAAATGCATGAATAAAAAAGAATATAGCGGAAATTAATTCCCTGTTGCACTTTTGTTTCACTAATTAAAGAATGAGATACTGATGCAGCTGAGGACGAGGAAGGCTGTGGAAGTGATTTTCATGCCAGGCATTTGGGAAGGGCACTGTTGCTGTGCAGTGCTATGAATCCGAACAGAGTGCACAGGAGCCACCACCAAGCCCATGCTTCTATATTTAGAGGAGCACACCAAAACCTACTGAGTATAGGATGTTCAACAGAAACAGCAATTTTCATCAGTGTATTATCTTCTCCCTCTTTACACTGATTCTGCAGGAGAAAACAGCCAGCTAAACTCTAGCTGCTATTAGCAAAAATAGCAGCAACCCAAGTGGAAGTAATTTCACTGCTGACTGCATTGCAGTGTACACAACTGATTTCATTCCAGATTTGGGGGAGAGCAAAAGTACCATGGCTGTGTTGTCCTTGACCTTTGCCAGGTGCAGCTAGTCTCCTGGCCCAGTCATTGTGATTCAGGAATATTTCTCTCCTTGAAATGGCAAGTATTGCGCTTTTTTCCCCCTTTCCTCATTTCAGTTTACCTATGAATTTTCAGGCCAGCTCCAGAAGCTTAGTGGAACTGAGCTGCCTCTAGTTAATTGGGCTGTCAATGGCCCCATCCCTTCTAACTTCCAATGTGAGTCTGCCTTCCTCCTCTCTGTCCCCTGACTGAGTTTCAATTTCCAATATCCTTTTCGTGCCTGCTACCCTCTTGGACCAGAAAATATCCTCCAAAGTCATTGGGCCACTTCTGTTAGAATATAAGATCACAAAAGTTACAGCTGGAGAAGAGCACACTGACCTCTTAAATGTGAGAAGGTGAGTGTAGCTGGGTCAGGTGCTGCCCTCAATTATGCCAGTACAGATCTGGGGGAATCTTGTTTTCTTCAACAACATTAATCCTATTAACTGAAAGTCAAGAGCAGTGCCTGCACATTTCCCTTTGTACCCCTTTCCCTTCTGCTCTTCAGTTTATAAATGATTCCTGTCATAAAGGATTTGGGGATATTCTGTACAGCAGAAGGTTTATAAATATTAATGCTATCATAGCCTGGATGATGAGAGACACAAGACAGGTGGTCTGTTTAGAAAGAGATCATTTATCCTCTGTAGGCATCACAAGCATGGACAATCCAAGAGAGCTAGAATGTATGAGGTGCAGAGATTTCAGGGGAAGGGAGCACTATGTATGCACTTGTTCCTGCAAATCTAAAACTGTCCTGCTCCAACACAGGGTTTGACCTCCCAGGTTAGGCTCACACTCTCTGCAAAAAAGTATCTTCTCCAGAATTTTTAAAAAGATGGAAGATGTGCCTTATCTCTCATGTTGCTTCCTCACCTTCCCTCTTTGGGTTTTCCCTGCTATCTGTCTGTCTTTTCACCTTCTGGTCTTTGCTTCTCCTCCCTGTATCACCCTTCTCCCTGTCCTAATTTATCCAGGAGCTTTCTTCCCTTCACTCACTTTTGTTTCTCTGCTGGATGAAGAAGGCCCATTTCCTATATGTGTTTTCAGGTTGTGAAGAGGAGTAATTTAGCTCAGATGCTTGTGTAATTACTTCACCTTTTTAGGAAGCACAGCTTGTAAAAATTGCTCTAATTTGTGTAATTTTTCTGGAATCATGCTAGCACAAAATTTAAGTAATTGGAATATGCTTTTAAACTAAAAAGCTACCACACTGGATGCTTCTTTGACAATTTCTGTTTGTAGTTTGAAAATTACCACTATCTATATACTCTCCTCAGTTCTGCAGTGTTTTGTGAGTGAAATTTCAGTGGAAACTTTGTTTGAATGTCAAAGTTACCAAAGGGCTCTGACTGGATGCTCTGTGCTTGCCTGGAAGTGCCAGTGGATTTCTCACAAGCTGAATTGTTTCTCCATGAGAGATGCCTCCCATGTGGTCATGACCTGCAACAAAAACTTAGCTGTGTGTCAGGGCCATTAAGAGTACTAAATGTGCATCTATAATTAATGCTGGTGTTCTTCCACAGAGCTGGTTCTGAATGGAGAGAGTGTGAAGGAATCACCTGTCCTGTATAAAACAACCTCAAACACAATGCTTGAACCTTGTCCCACAGCTTCAGTGGTGGACTGTGCCCCATAAGTGTGCAACAACACAGACAGTTGTTTCCAAGGCCTTTTTTGTTTTTTGTTTTTTTTAACTCAGAAGGACAGCTCTTCCTTCCATCTATATTTTTTTTCCATATTTTGTCTTTTCCCACATTATTATTAAACATAAGAAATTTCTGCTTGGGTAAATGCCAAAACTCTCTGCATTGGAGCTGAAGACAATGCTTAACATTCCTCAGGAAGCCAGGGTCTCCCCCAGCCCTGCTTGGTATGAGTCACCTCACCACACTAAAGTATTCAGATATAGAGCAGGACTTCTCTGTCTCCAGATTTCATGCTGGTTCAGCTCTCCCTGAAGTTAAAACTGATATGCTTTAGTACCTGTATTTATTTCCAGTTATACACATCTAAGCCAGGTAGATCCTAAGTTTGTGGGCCTCTGAGCCTTCAGTTCAGAGGCTAAAAACTCTCCTGAAGCCATCTTAAACCTTGTTTACACTTCCTGACTTTTTGCCTTTCGCTGAAGGGAATCAGGGGTGTCTGTGCAGGAGGGTCCCACTGGAAGATCAGCAGGATGCTACTTGTTCCTCTGGCCTTTCTGAAATGGCCAAAGAAGACCCATGTCAGCATGGCTGGTGGTTATATGGGACATGTGTTGGGTTGCCAGGAGCTCTGTGATATCTCTCAGCCAACGGGCACACACATTTGCAGGTTCATTGCTACCTCATTAGTGCACGAGGAGCAGCAGCCATCCCTGCATAAAAGCCACAGTATTACACTCAGAAAAATGACCCACACTAGAATTTAGGGAGCACTATAGCATGTTTTACTCCAAGTAATTAGATACGTATTCAGGCAAGAGTTTTGCAGAAACAAATACACCTTGCAGTTGTGCAGTGTTTTCTGATGCATCAGGATTCCAGGCACAGCTGTGAGACTGACAGGACTCTTTAGAGTGGACAGGCAGTAGGCACATCAAAAATATGCACCACATGTCAGGAAAGAAAATAAATTTGATTTAAATATGCTGTTATTTTTAAAAAAGCAAAGATATTCTGAAAGATATTTTAAAACTAGTATCTTAAATGTGTGAGAGTTCCTGTTAAATGCTGTAAGAAAATTCATAAAAATGGTGGGCACTAAATAAATTATACAGTATTTTAGTAATTAAAGAAAATGTCTCTATCCATTTGAAAAGTACTCTGAAGATATTGAGAAATTTAGTACATCAGAACAGCAGTTATCTAATAACTTTCTTTATGTCTTTCTTTGTTGGCTCTGCACATATTTATGTATAACATTGCATTTTAAATATAAAGTGATGTGATAGGACTTATTTTTTTCTTGTTTGCTTTAAACTAATAGAACATATACTTGCTTGTTATTAGAAGTCAGAGGGTCATTTAGAGAAAATTGTTCTGCGAATAAGCAAATTACTTTGAAATAAGTGGGTAACAAAGCCATCTACAGCTTTGGTCTCATTCACACCACGGATTAACTGTTCAATAATTCTGTCATCATGGAATACATTTGTGCATTGGTTTATTTTTCAGTTATTTATCTGAAAGATAGGCATGAAAAGAGTTATTTACCAAACCCATGTTTTGTGTTTCCCCCTAAGTTAAAAAATCATTTACAATGTCAATCCTGTCTTTAAAAAAAAAAAAAGTATCCTCAAGTTCAGGCAATTAGCACAGATATGCCACAAAATAACTCAGGTAGAACATTTTAGACTTACCATATTGGGACAAATGCAAAGACATTTAAGTAATGCAAATTTACTGTAATTCCCAACTGTTTTACATAAAAGAACAGAATGTTTTAAAGTAAACATTGCAAAATAGCTCCACTGATCTACTTCTGCTTAAAAACTAGTCAAAATCCAACAAACCACCAGAAGAAAATCACAGCAAAGCAGTGGGGTGGTTTTCGTCTGTGCACATCCAGAAAAGGGTGGTCTGGACAACGTAAGGTAAAAGAAAGTGCATACCAATTTAAAACTCAATGGTCTGGAAATTTACCAGATGGGTTCTGCCTTGATATTTCTCAGAGGCTTTTGAATCCCTTCTCAAATATTTTTTGCTCCCATCATCTGAACTTTTTCATTGTTCCTTTACAAAAGCCATGAGATATGCGATTGCTGCCTCTGCAAATCCCTGGGAAGTATTTGGGAGAGTATACACAGCATTTGGCTCTCCAAGACTGCAGTTAAATCCCAAGGTTGCTTGTCAGGTCAAGAATTGTGTCTGAGGAAACTTCAAGAGCTCAGCATCTTTGAACTGATTGTCAGTAGCAGGGCTAAAGCCCCAGGGAAGATTTCAGATTTCTGTGGACAGCTGAGCGAGGTTAGTCTCTGCCACAGTGATCAACATTAGCAGGGCTCCACTTTTGGGAAGCCAGCAGTGACGTTGCTTTTCATCACCGCCAGCAGACATACCACTCTTCGTACCAGCTCAGGAGAGGTAAAAAGAAGAGAAAACTGGATTGCAGGAGGAACCTCTGAAAGAGTGCGCAAATGAGATATAATCTGCAGATGCTGGGAGGGAAGAGAGAGCCTTGCATGAGAAATTTGGAGGACTTCTTCCTAGTGCCTTAAAGGGATTTTGTTTTAGGAAAGGGCAGTGCTACGTCCTGACCTCCTGCTGCTGCTACAGAATGACATTGGAATGACACAGTGATGTCAGCAGGACTATTCAGAGGGGACCCAGCCTGAGCAGCTGGGTCAAGCCCCTCCACGGTGCTTTGCAGTGGACGGCCACGACTCTACAGTTGTCTTGACTCTGCATCTGCTACTCAAAACAAAGGCTCCGTAGCTGTTTCCGTAGGGTATAAATATGGAGTAACTCTGTGGGTTTGAATGGTTTTATTCCTCACTTAACTTTCCCATAGAAAACAGAGTTTGACCCAGATAAACTCATGAAAAAGCCACAGGCTTGGTGTTAGATTGTAAAATTTCACCATTCCACATGGGATGCGACCTTCTTATTAATTACAAAATGCTCTGGCTGATTAGCTCTAATTTGATTCCATAGTTTAAATATCTTCTGTGTGAAACAGAATTTGGGTGGGAAAAAATGAGAGTAAAGAAGGAGATTTTGTTCTTTGCAGCAGTCCCATCTGTTCAGGATGTTCTGTGCTTCATTTCTAATTGCACAACGACAAGCCCACTCGGGAAGTGACATTTGTAGAGTTAGCCCACCCTGGGATGTCAAATATTTTAAACTGCAGAATAAAAAATATAAAACATTACAAGGATGAGGTAATGGACCCCAAAGAGATTTTTCTATTTTAATCTATGCAAAATAGTTCATATTTTCCCTAGACAATCTATATTTTTTACCATTCTCAGACAAGCAGGGAATCATGTCTGTAGTATTGCCATCTTGTTATCATCAGGCTAAAATAATCTGCACAATCTTCAATAATATGCCAGGGAAAAAGTTATTATTCTCCCTTGCATCACAATGATTTTATGCCAGGTAACTCTGCTGATGTCGATATTGGGACACGCTGCTGTATGACCGACATAACTCAGACTTCGTATATTTATTACAAAACCAGCTTAATACATACCATATGGCCTAGGGTGTGGAAGCACAGTGAACATTTCAAGAGTCTATGAAAAAACACATCTGAACACTGGTTCCTGGCTAGGAAGTAGGTACTGAGGAAATGCTGAATTGGCACTGGATCTGAAGGACCCCATCACTACCCAGGCCCTTCCTATGTCCTAGAGCCTTGTTTCCCTTTCCCAGGGTCTATTCAGAGTCAACCAAACCCTTAAGAATAAGGAAAAGCACCCCAACCTGTCCAAATCATGAAAAAACTCCTGCTGAATTTTCTCATGCATTCCCCTGTGCGACTGCAGTATCTTCTATCAGTATCTGTCCTTTCAGGCTACGGGTAGCAGGAATTAGAAACAAAACTGAGCCTTCTTTCTTGGGTCGTGTTTGCACAGATCCTCACACAAACACCCTTCACCCCTGTGCACATGGATAGCCTCAATGGCATAAATGAGATAATGCGTGTAAGGTCTGGGAGGTATAGGCATGTACAGGACTGCAGGAGGAGAGAGAGAAGTGTTTTTTCAGAAAATAGTCTTCCAAAGTTGAAATCCCCCCAAACACCTCAGCTCAATCATTAAGAGCTGTCTGTGCATATATATATTTGCAGACAGCTCACGTAATTACAACAATTATGTTACAGCCCTAAAAACGTGGTGCTAGCTGCATTGCTCTACGTTGTTAATTGCTAACTTCCTCACAGGCTTGTCCTTTCCATGCAAATTTTGAACTTCATCTCTACATTTTCTGCTAAGGCAAGGTGCATTGGAAATTTAATGAAAAACCTTGAGCCATACTGTTAACTTAGCAGTGTTATCTCTTCTGCATAAAGGCTGGTGAAGCAAAGCTCTGCATATCATCTTAGAAATGCCAGGAAAAGCTACAAAGACTGGCATTTGATATGTAAAATATATCATATTAACACTGATATATATATATATATTAACAAACACTGATGACACATAGATTTGCAAATACTGGAAACTATTTGGGCCTTACATGGTCATGGCATTGTACATATATGTAGTGAGTCTTCCTGGGAGAAGGCCCCATATCATTTTAAACTTACCTTAACCTGAAGCTTTCCTAGGGTCTTCCTAGCATCTTCAAGGAGAGGGCAACTCTCTTTTCAGCAAATGAATCTTCATTTTTGACATCTGTCATTCTATATTTAGGGCCTAGCTCTATTCTCATGCAGTAACATCAATCCAAAATAACCCAGGAGAGTGATGTAACTAAATGTCAAAGGCTGGCTTAGCTGGAGTTCTTGCTGCTTGATACTGGTAACAGGGAATGCAATTTGGTCCGTGCGATATGTATTCTGCGTGTGCCTGCGTATCTGTGTGTTGTGTTCCTAAGAAGAAGAGACACCCAGGAGTGTTGAGTTATCCCACTGGCTTTCTTGTGACATGACTGGGCTCTGACTGTGGTTCCATCACACTGGAAGCATCACTATTCTGCACCTTCACCCATCACCATAAGTGCCCGGAGATCCTTTTGGTTCAGTAGCTGCAGGCTGAGTCGTGAGCATGAAAAGGGAAGGTAGCAGGAGACCTTTGGATGGATCCCTTTGGATGACAGAACATATTGAGACACATAACTGCATCTGCAAATGTAACCACAGAAGTATTCTGCAAACAAAGGATGTATTATTTTCAGGAAATTTCAGACTAAGAACTCAAAAAGGACAAATTGCTGATTTGCTTGCTTAGGGCTCCGTTGATAGATAGGAAGCAATTATTGCCTTACCTATATCATATTATGTTATGCCTAGGAGAGGTTGTTCACCACGTGATGAATTGTTTAGTAAAAACCTTACTCAAAGGTGCTTGATCTGAGGCCACAGCAACTGTTTGCATATGTCAATACTGAAGTGGCCATGAGCTCTGTGGGACAGAGGTGAAAAGACCAACCCATCCCAGGGCAAGCAAGGTTTGTAAGGCTGTATATGAATGGAGAATGTGTGTGCAAACATGTTAAGTGAAGCACCAGCCTCTTTCCTTTGTGTTTATGGGGTAGCAAGTCTAAGAAGCCACTGGCACACTGGCTTTCCTGTTCTCAGCCCTTGAGGGAAAACCTCCTTGACTTACAGCCTGGAGAAAAGTGTATCGGCAGCTCTGCTGCTTGACCCTCTGCACGGTAAAGGAAGACCCACTTCATAGTTGCCACTCTTTGGTCTCCAGTGTTGCTTTTGAGCCAAGAGTAACCTTCTGAGCCATGGCGTTGTCATGGGAGGATTGGGCTGCCACTGACATGTGCTGTGCTCCACACTGGCAAGTTGCATGTCCTCCCCCTCCATCTGCAGAGATGGCAGCTTTGTGATAATTATAGAGCCATAACAATTAGCTGCCTCTAGTCTGTGAGTCAGAGCAGCAGAGTCTGTTTTGTAGTCTAGCTCCAGTCTGGATCATTTACTGTCAGAAGTGGTTTCCTTTTTGGTTCCTTCTATTTTCTGTTGACTTGCCTCAGATGCACAAGTCTTTCAGAGGAGTACACAAATAAGCAGCTCCTTTCTCCATTGCTACTGATTTTCACCTGGCTTCTTGAAGACTTTTGTGCTCCCTCCTCCCTCAGGCAAGCGCTGAGCTCTCCAAGACACACAATGTCAGTGAAAGGCAGACAGCATTTGTTTATACCACTCCCCAGCCATGTCAAACAACTTGCTTCTCATTTAAATTGTGCAAAACTCTGAACTATAAGCTCCATGGGTGGCAGAAGAACATGGCCCTTAGCATCTGTGAAAAGACATTGGATTAAGGTTGTTTTATCTCTTGCAGGTGTTCAGCAATGCTTTTGTCAAGTAGTAGCTAAAATAAAAAGAAATATCTTTTGGGGAATGGGAAAATGAAATACTAATGTTGGCTAATGTCATCTCATCAGGTTAAGTCACTAGATGATATGCTGGGATGAAATGATACTAATGGTACTGAGACTGCCTGCACTGGTAGATAAAGGGCATTCAGGTCTCTGTGGAGGGAGAGAATGGCCACAGAAAATAAAAAGGATGTATGTGTGTGTACAGATAACATTGCGAACTGATATGTTACCCGTTTACAAATGTTTCAAAGAAAAATCCACACTTAGGATTCCTGATGTGTGATATAAAACTAGTATAGACAAATCCTTGAGCATTCAAGCTTTTAAAGTCTGTGTGGAATTGATGTGAACATTGGGACTTGTGGGGACTTCATTTCAGTAAGGATATATCAGAATAATTGGCTTTCCTAGAAAACCTAGCAGAGTTCCTTCTGCCAAAGCCAGTGGGGAAGTCTTGCAAGTCAGAGTTTAGAAACTTAGAAGATGCAGCTGAGCCATTGCAACAGGCCATTGGTTGAACACCCTGTATCCACCATTATAAATATAGGCCTCTCTCCCAGAAATCTTGATATCCTCTTGAGCTTATTTTCTGACTAGAATTAGATAAAGCAGCTGAGATCACAGATGTCTTTCTCACTCTTCCTGTAACTTAGTCCAGCCAGTTTGCCCTGAGCACAAGGGGATTTGTGATCAGGTGGAGAGGGTTGCAGAAGGCCTTTGGTGAGAAATCCCTTTCAGATAGAACTAAGACACTGGCAACTGATGGTCCTGTTGTCGCCTGTGATGGTTTAAACCACACACAAGGTGACTGGGCCCTGGCTCTTCAGCAGCACCCAAAGGGTGTGTGCACCTGGGTGAGATGCATATAGCTGGGCATCAACTTTGGGAGGATGCACACTGGTGGGATGATGCTGAGGGTACAAGGTGAAAGTCTGGGAATCTCTGTCAGGGTCCCAGCTTTAGCATGAGTGAAAGGCAGCAGACTGGCAACTGTGAGGGACAGTGGTCCTCTTCGGGTTTAACCATTCTGGAATACAGAACTTGCTATAACTGCAGCAGATTCCTTCCTCTGTTGTCAGTCAGTGGGGGTGAGTGTGACCTTTCCTCTCTAATAAGGACCTATGATTCCTCTCAAGATGATTGCAGTTCACTGAAGGTGGCATTTTAATCACCATAGAGGAGGGGCAGCAGGTACAGTGGGCTATACCTGCAGAGGGAGGACATTTCTAGGACTGACAGGTCTTTCAGAATTATTTAGGAAGATCTGTGAATAGTTACCTAGACTTATTTGCATTGCCGTATCATGGACCCAGTATTTATCTGACAGGATGGCAGGGCACGGAATAAATGGGGAAAGCTCATTCTAGCCCCAGGATGGCTTCTGCAAGCTAAAGCACTGGCAGTGCAGCAAGGTTATTGCATCTGTATCTGTTGCTGCTTCTCTCTGGGACTGGAGAGTCCCACTTCCAGTGCTGTCAGTCAAGAACCTTTACATCTTCAAAGTGATCTTGGGAAAAAAGAAATTAAGAAAATGTAATCCCTCTCAAAACCGATTTCCCTGCTGTGACTTGAATCATTCTTTTTTTTTAATATACTAAACGATTAAAATATTAAGCTTCTTTCTTTAACACCAAAGAAAGGCAACCGCACTTTATTTGGAGAAAGTGAATGCCTGAAGCTTCAGTTTCTCTTTCACCAGCTCTCAGCAAGTGGCCATTTAGTCTTAATTGCTCCTCACAGTGTAGTCCAATTAAGAAGGGCTTTAGTAGGGCAAGAGCTATTTGTTAATCTGTAAAAGGTATGAGAGACAGTTCTTTTTTTGCCCGAGGTTTCAATTCACATGTTTGGGTGAAAATCTAACCATCTGGAACACTCTCCAAGAAATACATGAGTATTAGCTAGCTATCAGTTATAAGGAAGATAGATGTACATATGTAATTGAGTAGAGCAAAACTTTATAAAATATTTATTTAGCTTTGGAAAGAGACATGTTGCTGAACTGACAGATCCAAGTTATAAAGTGACAGTATTGACATCTGACTTGAGAGATATTTCTGAGCTTGCTTGGACTAGAGGTGACAAAGAAGAGGATGACAGTTTATGGTCTGTCCACCTTAATGTGTTAGTGCAGGCAAAATGCAGATTCCCTTGCTACTAGAAGAACGTTTTGCCCCAGATATGAATATGAGGTAAATTGTGGGGTTCCTGTTATCCTTTCTTCTATGCTTTGAGTGAGCTGTTGAGAAGTCACACCTACCAATCTGGCCATTTCCCGTCATTACTAACAGTTGCAGTGTAGCTCCACTAATTCCAGTGCATTCCTGTAATATTTCTTCTAAACAAACCCCTACACTCTGAATGAGGTAGTTCTGCTCAATTTTTTTTGTTTCAAATTAATAAATACATTGGTTATGTCATGTCCATTTACATAAGTGGGATACTTGGAGGGGATATTTTTTCTAAGAACTTCCAAGTTCTTTTGTGCCATCTGATCTAAGGTCACCATATTTTTATATAACAGAAAATGGGGACAACAAAGCGGGCGGGTAGAAAAGGGTAAAGAGCTGGATGCAGTTTATTACACGGTGTGGAGGAGTGTACGTGTGCGATGGAAGCCTGCAGTTGTTTGGATGGACCTGGACAAGTATCAACTATGACCTTTACCATAGAAAACTCAACCAACTCTCCCTTGACTGAAGGCAAACGATATGGGTGCAGAGGCTCAGCCAGGAGAGGTCCTGCCTACAAAGCAGAAATCTTCATATAGTGACCAAATTTAGGAAAATCCACCTGAACAAAACCAATGCAGAAGTGTATCCCATTACCTGGTTGCAAAGCAGCCTTACCCACTGAATTTTATGAAACTTGACAGATTTCAGTCATTCTGAAACTCAGACAAAAGTCCCATTTTCCTGTTACTTGGCTAATGAAGACAGACTTTTTATTCCTACAAGAAAACTGTTTAATTACATCCACTCATTATTCTTAAGACATAAGAATGAGTTTGGGGCTTTTATCAGCAGTGTATACCCTCCCAATCAAGAGTTTTCCTTACATTTCTCATGTGTGACATTTTTTTCACCCTGCTTTCTTTCTACTTGAGAGCTTCCTTTGTAGAGAAGGCATGTGGGGATCCTGCAGGTGGCCTGCAGATGCTTGTGAGAGTTGATCTGATGGTTGGACTTCTCTCACCCCCTTTACCAGGTGAAGCATTCAGACAAGCTTATTTTTCAAAGAGCTTTTTTTTACTGCCTAACACTTAGATGGATCTGAAATTCAGTGTTACAAGAGAAAATACACCGTATTCTTGTTCTGCACTGTCATTAATGGGCTTGCTTCTCTTAGGGAGGTCTTTAAATGACACTCAATTAAATCGCTCTCAATAGAGACCTTCACTCTTGTTGATCTACAGTGAAATGCTGAACATCTACACCATCAACTGTAACTGTACAAGGGCCTTTCCACACCTGTAGACAAACTGACTTTTTTGCTGCTCATCCTTTCCATAGCAAAGGGCTCTTTATTTTCTTCCCTTGCTCTTCTCCCTTCCTTTGTTTTCCAGGGTGTTTCCAATCTATTGATGTGCAGATAAAGTGAGTAGGTATAATATTAGCTGACAGCTTCATGAATCATGGTTATTAGGAGATTTCCAAAGCTGAAGTTAATGTGATATTCACATGATAATCAACAATAGATTTGAAATGATAAAATAGGTATGAAATAATCCCACCGTAATACTGCAGTCCCTTCGAGCAGCCTCTCTTTGTAATCTGCTTTGTGGGAGATTAATAAACATAACAATCTAGAACCCTATTGTGGAGTGTGGTAAATCACTGGAAGCAGCAGGTGAAACAGTGGCACAAGCACACTTCATAGAGATTCCGGTATTGATTCCACCTTGGTCAGGACTTCATACCTGATCTTAGGAGAAACTATTTGCTGATTTGCCTGAGGTGAGAAACTGATGCTGAGCAGAGCCATGGGATCCCTGCTGCCTGGTCTGCTTGCAGGTTTCCTCATCCTGGCTAGGGACAATTGCTATTCTCCATTTCCAAACTGAAGTGACAGCTTGTTGGCACATTGCTTTATCTATTCATGGGCCCTTTGCTGGTTAGCTGACACTGCTGCAAGCAAGCCGAATTGTGGAGGTAGGGCTACCTGCTCAGAATCACTGGTTGTGTTGGTTAAGAGTCATTTTTATGCCTCTTGTAATTGAAAAGCTTATTGTACTGGTTATAAAAAATAATGTCTAACAATTTTTAAGTGGAGCAGTTTCCAATTAAAATGCTTGCAACTTGATAGCATTGTTTTACTTGAGCTATGGTCTCACTGTATCTTTACTTGACTAAGTACCACGTTGCCATGCCCACAGGCATTTTCATCTAGGGGCTTTTTATTTTGTGAAGTTTCCACTTGAAAATCCCTTTGTGTTTGATTCCAAAGACCCCAGAAGAACATGGAGTTCACCCTTCAGTTTAAAGGACACCAAATAAATCAACCAGTTATAGAGTTACCATGCAGAAAGCAGGATTTATCTTATTGGACTGTTGGCTTCCCTGATCCAGATGGAAAACAGAGGTGTGGTTTCTCCCTTGTTTTCATACCATTGCAAATGAGCTGCTGGACATCCAGAACTATGCCTCTGGTCAATCACAGGCAGGGGCATTGACCTTGAAACCACTGGACTTGTTGTACATGCCTCATTGCATTACCTTGTGTGTGAGTGTCTCTCCCGGTCTGTGCAACGTTTGCTATCTAATTTGCTTCCCTACCATAAAACCCTTTGGTCAGCATCATATCCAGAGTCTCCAGAACCACTAAAATGTTGTGGAAACTCTTTCAAACTTGAGTGTGGGTTTCAGACATGCAGCTTCAAACAGGCTAATGGATTCAAAAGCCAAGTCCAGAGAAATCCAAAATATGTATGCGCCTGGGTAATAGGATCTTCTTTCCAGCATGTGCATATTATTTCCTTCAAAAAAAGGAAATCCCAGCCTTTTGCCACTAGGTAGTACCCTCAGAAAACATTATGTTTTTCTCTTAATTGTTTAAACTCTCTTTGCAGGTAAGGTTTGGTCTGAATGCACTCCTCATGTGAATGATGAAGTCTCGATGTTTTCCCTGATAAAGAATCTTAGTGGGTTTTGGATACTTAGTTATCAGATAATCACTCAAATGGCTTAAACAAGTTAGTTTTCACTTGGTTTGGCTGTGCTATGGTGATACAATCCTTTCCATTTGGCACATGTCTGTGTTGCTGCCAGAAGAGCTGGTACCTCCTACCACCCCTGTCTCCACTCTTGGCAGCTGGTTTCTGTCAGCTGGCAGGCAACTGTGCTGGGAACTGGTCCAAAGCGGTAATGGTGGAGAGGTGCACCACACAGCCTTGTGGTTGCAGATCCCAGCACCAGAGACATGGTGAAGACCAGCTGCTGGAAAAAGGGGAGGTGAGTTCTCCTCTGACAGCAACAAGGACTTCTGATGAATTCAAGTGACTGTGCAATGAAGTGCGAGATTTGAAGATGTTCCAAATCACAGAGGATCACACCCTCATTAACAATGTTCATTAAGGCCTTGATTCATCAAGGTACTGAAGAACATAACTAATTTTAAATATCTGAACTGTACCATTGACTTCAATCAAGCTACTAATATGCTTAAAATGAGGTGAGTACTAAAGCAAATGATGGATGAAACCATACGGCCTGTTGCAGCTGCCCCAGTAACCAATTGCAAAATGCTCATTGATTTAACCAGGCAGAGCTGTGCTGTCAGGCTGCGTGGAAACTGTGTCACCTTGGAGTGTTTCTTAGATTGTGGCCCCCTCACGGTCGACCCCTCAGGTCATGGTCGAGAGTGCATGTTGGGATCATGTTGAGACCATGCACTGCTCTCCCTCCTCTACATGGTGCTCAGGCAGTGATGCTGACATGCATTCTGGGCGCCTTCCCCCATCCACGTCAGGGACCTTGGAGCAGAGGTAGAGCATACTGGTCTTGGATTTAGGAGGCAGCTTCTGTGTCTGGTCCTAAATCCTTCATACCTTTCCATTCAAAACCTTCTTTGAATTCATCATGAGTTTTTGCCCATGCAAGACCTTTATTGTCCAGCCCACAGCAGTGCTCAGGTGTTAGAACTTTTTTACTTCCCAGCAGTACTTCTAATGGAGACTGCCTATTTAATCTGTTCTCTGAGTAAGCATGAAATCTGATGAGTAATATGTCAGAAATAATTGTTAAAACAAAACAAAACAAATTTGGGTGCACCCCAGCAGAACACAGTTCTTGAAGACTGTAACAGTCCTAAATTTCTAGCAGGAGGGCTGTGTAATGTGTTGCTTCATTAGGAAGTGTACTGTGAGATTAAATCAGCCACCTGCATGCACACTGGGTTCACTTTAGTGTATGAATTGTCATTGCAAGCATCAGAATGACAGTTGCTTCTCGAGTGGGAAGAGCTACTGAAAAATGTATTTTATACTATAGTGCTGCAGGTTTTGATGATATTCTTTCTTACTGTTGGCTTAAACTGATTTGACATAGAGCAGAACTCAGAGGCATGGTTAAGGGATGGGAAAATTTGGTCCAATATTAAATATTGGAGATTGTCATATTCAGGTATCTTTTCAGGGGGTAAAATTGTTTGTATCCTGGAGTACAGAATTTAGCCACTCAGTTCTCCTGCCTGTCCTACTGCCTGGTACGTACAAACTTCCTTTCTCCTTGGACCTCTCTGGGTACATGGGAAAGAACCTCAAGCAGCCAGGGGCTGCTCTCCTTGGGAAAATGATGATTAAAACAGGATGGGGCAGGGATTTGAGGTCATTGAGTGCTCTGAGTTTGCATCAATATTTTTTTACCTGATGGCCAAATACTGTTACCTTGTATTTTTTGGAAGTCTTTTGTTAATATTCTGCTCCTGCAGAACTTTATTCTCCTTGATTCAACTTTATACACATCAGGCAATGTGCAAATGTTTGAGTTTGCTGGCAAGGCTACGTACATGGAGCTAGGGAGCTGTGCTTACCTTCGAGAGGACACTGTGATTAAAATTCTGAGATTCTTACTTACAGCAGCCACCTAAGTATTGAGTGACCTTTATTTAGTTAGTTTCTCTGTCAGTGGGGCTTTCTCTCCTGTTCCTGAAAAAGATAAGTGACCAGCACACTGGGGAGGAGTCTGCAGCAAAGGAAAGGTTTTCCTCCTCATATGTCCTGCTGTGGCTGCTATAGTCTTCATGTTCTAAGTAAATATTTAAAAGAAAAGAGAGGACTCTAAAATGTAGCATTTAGCTCATATACCTGTGAGAAGGGCAGGAGAGAAAACGTCCCACAGGATGGATGTAAGAACTCAACTTCATTTCTCTCCCCTGTGAAGCATCCAGAGAAGAACTGGAAGACAGCGTTCATGCCTCCCCTCCTTCTCTTCTTGCTTTCTGATAGGTAAAATGATTGTCAGTTCCTT
This sequence comes from Scolopax mira, assembly GCA_004320125.1. Classification (NCBI taxonomy): domain Eukaryota; kingdom Metazoa; phylum Chordata; class Aves; order Charadriiformes; family Scolopacidae; genus Scolopax; species Scolopax mira. The sequence continues at coordinate 71,626 of BJBW01000324.1, read as the reverse complement.
GGACTTCAGAAGAAAGGGTTAAAGTGTTGTCTCCCAGGACCAGTTTAGGGCTGCAAATCCTGAATGGGAGGAATCACTCCATGCAAAGCAAAGAACATGACAGTCCCGGAGTGTGAGAGGGGGACTGTCCTTATCTCCAGCATTTCCTTCTGGATGCCTACAGAGGAATTTGACCTACAAGAATCTGATAATTTTGTTCTTTTTCAGAGACGGGAGACCATGAACCACACCTGGTTTTACAAACACTGGAAAGCAAAAGGGCACCCAAAGAGCAAAATAGTGGAGTTGCTGATCCACGTGCATCTCACTGTAAGCTGCCCTGCAGTGGTCAAGGAGGTCTTGGGCTTTCAAATTCTTTAGATATTTAGATAATAGGTTGACTCTTTTCCTTCTGTAGCTGTAAAGAATGTGTTGGGAGCCAGACTGCGCTTTTACCTCTCACTCATCCAGATTTATTGCTACCTGTTTGTGACAAGGGGAATGAATTAGAGAATCATGCTATCTATAAATCTTAAATCTTTTTTGATCTAAAATACAAAAGTGTGTTTTATCTGAGTGTAATATTAGAGCTATACATAATACATCTGCAAAATTCATTGGTATTATGCAATGGAATGTTCTGTATGATTTCCTCCATTGCCAATAGTTTCTTAAGTGTTATAGTTAAAAGTTGTCAGATGTGTGCTAAAGTATAATTTATATATAGAAATACAATATGATGTTGTTTAATTCAATGTATTCAATAATATATTTTGTATCAAAGCATCACAATCTATTAAGCCAAAGGCATTTACTAGGAATTGACTTCAATCCTTAGGAGGTTAAAAGTAGCTTCAGTGGGATTAATGGCTTAAAGTTAATTGTTTTTGCTAACGTTTTATTTGAAATGTCCTGCTCAGCAAAGGTAATGTGACATTTTGCTCACTAGGGATGTCGAGCCAAATTCACTGCTGACATAGGCAGGTGTAACCCCATTGACTTAATTAGAGCTGTACCTACTTACGTCAGCAGTGAATTTGGTATCTTGCCCTTTTGAAAAGTGGGAAAAAAAGTAAAGGTTGGTGCTTAGAAACCTGGAGATGGAGCACAGAGGACAAAAGAAAGGAAATACCAGTATCTGAAATTAGTTAGCCAGAGTTTCTCTAGAAAAGTAGCTAGTTAAAAGCAGAGCTAGTAAAAGCAGCCAGAGCTGACTTACCCTCTCCAGGAAAGGCTGTGAGTTAAAATTTGCTAAATAAATAACGTGAAAATAACGGAGGTTTTAATCACCATTTGAAGGATACAAATGTATAATTGTTTCTGGGACAAAGAATAATCATTGCCCTTTTGTGAGGAAGGGACTTGCTCATTAGAAAGAGAATAAGGATAGTGCAGAGATACTGACAACCTGGAACAGGAGGGAGGGGTTTGCATTTGGAACTGCATATTAGTCCTGAAAAGATGAAAGAGATAATGGGGAAGTGGAAGACAAGTAAGGAGGTGCCTGGCCACTTGTCTTCTCTGAGACAAAGACAGTGACCCCAGGAGGTGCCAGGTGATGGCTTTCCAAACACTGCAGTGGGAGGTCCCACTGTCACCTTGTGCAGAATGGAGCTGCACGTCTGAGTGCCTCCAGTGGAAAATTTGATTGTATTGTGTCTGTGGGACTGGGATCTTTGTGGATGGACTTGATTTGTATTTTTTCATATTGCACTTTATTTCCTTCTGGGGGCTTTTAGGCCTTTCATTACAATGTCATATCTTCATTCAGAACAGAATTTCTGAAGCATAGATCTATTGCTGCTCTTGTTCTCTCTATACAGAGAAAAAGAGAGATAATCCTTTGAACAAACACTAAGATCATTTCAATTGCATTTGATGGTGGAGATCACATCTTCCCAAGACAAAATCTGTAGACCTAATCAAGGATGTAGCCTTTGATTTTGTACATCCAAGGAGAGTGTCAGCAAGCTACCTTGGTCTGCAGGGAGAAGACCAGGATGAATGACAGAAAGTCTCCAAGGTGACTGGCGTACAGTCTATGGCTATGTGTCTTCTGGCTCCCAACCCACCTCTCAGCCCAGGGACAGGCTGGCAAATCTGGTCTTGAAAGCACTGCCAGCAATAGCAGTGATGTCAGGTGGTGTGACACCATTGTTCCTTGAAAGGGCATTCACAAGGTCTTGAAAATATGTGTCCTCATCCTTGTGACTCCCTCTCTCCCTTCCCATGATCACCTCCCTGGCCCTATGGGAAGAAAAGGAGAGGTACCATGCCATGGAAGAGGTGAAGCTTGATATGCCATGTTCAGAGTGTGCTCCTGGATAATGCAATACCCCGAGCTCCTTATTCCACGTTTGGCTTCCTGCTACGTGTAGCACTGCACGTAATTCAGGAATGAGATATTGACTTCAGTTCAGGAATGCTAATGCCAATGAAATGGGCTCTGAATGTAATTTCAAGACCCACTAACTGGCTTTGTTTTCAGTCTACAAGCATTTCTGCTGCTAATTAAGGGGCTGTGCTCAAAAGTTATGTATAAAACCATATTTTCTTGAAAAGATTAGGCAATTCATTAAGATAAAATCCATGTAAGCAGAGAATCCTCTTCCAGTATTTGATATAGCCTGGAGGAAGAGGAGAAGAGGCATATTATACAAAATAATTAGATTTAGAAGCATTTTCTGAGTGGAAAGTAATTTTTTTATGCAATAAGAAACAACCCTAATGGAATATCTTGCCCGTTCATCTTGGCTGAGCTGCCCTTCATATATCATCAGGATAACCCCTTTAAATGCCTTACTGCATAAGATGTAACCAAGAGCTATGTATTAGTTTAGACTGTACATATAATTTTTATGGTGTGATCCCTGTGTTTACATTTTCCAAATGGTCTGAGCTTTGCTCCAACACAAATGCCCTTCAATCAAGCAGGTAACATGATACGATATTTCTGTTTTCTCCAGTCAGAAGTGCAATTTCCTGTTTTATGTAAAACATATATATTTTATAGTTTGGCAGGGTATTGAAACTTTTATGAACCAAGGAAATCTGCAAATAAATTATTTTTCTGAACTGCACAGGGAGGATATATTACTGGTCAGATTCTGATCTGAGATACAGTGCACGGGAACAATTGAATATAGGTTTAAACTTCAGATGTCTACTAATATACTCAACGCAGAGGAAATTCAATTTGAGCATGAAAACAACAAGTAGCTTTAACTGAATGTTTGACCACTGGGCTTGAATTCTAGTGAATTCCAGCTATAGGGTGAAGGTGAAGAGGTCAGTATGCTGTACACTGGTTTGTAATGTGTATCAATATATTTTGTTTGTAGTCCAGGAAGAGATGACAAAAATTACCAGAAGAAAAGTCTGTTACAGTCATGTAACAATATACTGGTATAAAGCTGTGCAAGCTTCTTAGCTGTGCAAGAGGTTGACTAATGTTCTATCAACTTGCTTAAGAGCCCAACTGGTTTTGTTATTTGCTCAAGCAGTAGGGGTTTTCCTTTATTTGTCATTTACCAGGGTTTCATCAACACTTCCAGATGAATTTTGGTGAAAGCAAAGGTAAGCACAACCATCCAAAAAATCAGTTTATAAACTCAAACAAGACATGTGTAGGACTGAAGATCAGAGATCCAGCTGGAGATGGTAAGAGAGAAAGAGGATATTTCTTGTGCAGCAGAAAATTCCTGTTGATTTTCTTACAGTTACATCACAGAAGTTTGTCTTTTTAAGGAATACACTCTGTGATTTTAAAGACACACTTAAGTATCCTATGCCTCAAGGAAGATGTCAAGAAAGGTTTTAGCATCTCTTCTATCTCTTCTCACTGTTGCAAGTCTTGACAAGGGAAAGAGATTAAAACTGTTGGAATTATTTATCATCCCAGACCAGTAATTTATGTAGAAAGCTCTTTCTGCCTCTTTCATCTTAAACTATCTCCCCGTCCTATTTCTTTTTTACCTCATTCCAGCTTCTCTGTGGGGTAAGTAGACACAACTGCATCTTTCACTGTCTGCACAGGGTGACTCTGACGTACCCAACACTGTTTTCAACCTGCCAAGACCCCATCAGGTCAGCTCTGCAGCTCTCCTTCTCCTCAGCCACGGGGCTTGGGTCAGTCAACTGCTCTCCATTGGCAGCCACTGACAAAGCCCAGAGCCTGTGGGACCCTGCCCTTGGGGTCACAGCACTGCCAACGGTACGCTGCTGTTTGCTCTTTCTAAATATGGCCTAAATACCTACAAAATCTGTATTTTCTAAGAGGGTCCTTTGGGAGTGCTGACTAAATGGAAGGTCTAACAACCACATCCATTGTGGCGTGGAGAGAAACTATCACAGTGACATTTATCTGTTAACTGTCATTTAAGAAGATAGAAATGCTATCTTGTAAAATGGTATTTGCAGAAGTGCATTATTCATTAATGTATTTGTGATATGTTATTTGTTAGAATTTTGCTCTGTCCCACTTTTCTCACAGTCCTCAATTTAGATTATGGGTCTCGGTTTATTTATTTCACAGCATCAGTAAAGTTCTGAGTTTTTAAATTTGGAAATTACTGTGTTAGAAATTGTGACCCCTGTGTGGAGCAGGACTACAACCAGACGGCACTGGAGCCTGAAGCTGGAGTACACAGCCTTGCTGCCCCCGGTCAGAGAGAACAGAAACTCATAGTGTTCCATACTAAATTAAAGAGGACAGGATCATGGTCAGTGAAGATAATAGATTAGATTATACAAACAGTATGGAGGCATCAATAGACTAATTTACTAATTACCTCTCCCGTGCCATTTTGATGTTTTTTTATTGCACAGACTTTGGTGCACAGACTTAGCACAGACTTTGGTGACATAAGGCTTTCACCTGCATTCCCCCATGCTGGGCAGGTCCTGTGCCCCTTGACAAGGGAGTTAGGAATAAGTTCTCTGCTTTACTATGAGGGTGGTGGAGCACTGGAAGAGGTTGCCCAGGAAGGTGGTTGAGTCCCCTTCCCTGGACATGTTCAAGGTGAGGCTCAACAAGGCCCTGGGCAACCTGGTCTAGTTGGGGGTGTCCCTGTGACTGCAGAGGGATTGGGTTAGATGACCTGTGAAGGTCCCTTACGACCCAGATGATTCTATGATTCTAAGGCAGAGAATGGCCTGAGAGCCTAGAGTGACTGAAATTCTTCTTTATACAATAATCGGAGTTAATCAAAGCACCGTATGTTCGCACACACTGTATGCACACTGTATGTGTGCATATGTGCATGACAGAGCAAACGTTTCTCTAGGGTCCCAGCACCTTGTCCTCTCAGTCCCTGAGGAATATTTGAAGGAAATTCATCATCAAGGCTCCTTAAAAGAAGGCCAACACTGAACTATTGTGCTGAGGGCAAGATGGAGTTCTGCTTCTTGTGATCCAAGAGACGCCTCTGCAAACCTCTGAGTGCAAAGTCCTTGTGGCTGTTAGTGTAGCTGTGATCCCAGCTGTCAGCCAACCTGTGAAGTCAGGGTCTACATCAAAATCCACCTTTGGTTGATGCTGTTTAGATTCAAGGCCATAGCAGGATGGAGAGTAAAGAAGGGTGAAAAATTGGATAGGTATGCCCCCGAATGGGTTGTTTCTGTTGTTCCAGGTCATTGGTTTATATACAGATATCTTTGCTGCAGCAACCCCATTTTTGGTGGTTCCATGGCATTCCTGTAGTCTTCAAGGTATAGCATTTCAAAAAAAGACAAATGTCTGCTTCACTCTTATTAAAAAGTTACCAGACACCTGTTGGAATAATTAATTCCCAAAGCATCATAATTTACATGCATTTTAATTGTTTTGAGGCTTAAATGTAAATTGTTTCTAGATTTTTTTTTAAAAAAATTGAATTGGATATTAGAAATCCAAACAGAGGATGGCAGTGGTTGTGAGGTTTGGGGAATATCAATCCTGTTCATCAGTATATAAAAGCAATAAAATGCCTTAAAGCTGCATCTGCAGCAACCCTTGACATTTGAGTAGTAACATTTGTTGTTCTCTGGTGGTTAACATCTATTTTTGTCCAAACATTCATTACGTTGACCACCTGGATTACTTTACTTAGTATTCATTATAAATTATTTATTTTCTAGAGATTTACTGACATTCCATATGATTAAATTATTATTTTGGAATGTGATCATTAAAAAAACCTCACAGTATATGGTTTAAAAAAAAATTCCCAAACAAGCAATTTAATCTGAATTAGCTGCTGCGATTCATAAAGTTCCCACACTGTTCTTGTGGGCTGTAACAACATGGAAACTGTTTGCTGGAAATGTATCCTGTAATTCAGCATGGAAAATCATGTTCTTCTATACTTAATGAGAGAAAATAGCAGGTACAGAAGGATGTATGAAGCCATAAAAAGCACTGAGGTGGAAACTCTGCATGGTCTTCTTGCATTAATACAAGTCTGAGTCAAAATGGGCCAGAGGGATTAAGATTTTAATTTTTGTTCCAGTTATTTGGATGTTGACTTAAGAACATAGGCTGGGTGGTGTTACATGTGCTGCTAAATTTTTTGGATTATTGGACAAAAGATGCCAGGTTTTCTTCTCATGCACTAGTAGGGAGAATAAGCTTAAAAGAGATTTGGATTATGCAGACTAAAGAACAGATAATTGATGAAATTTTGTAAGCACCAGGTTTGGCAAGATATGTATAGTGTTTTCTGATTTTGGATCATCTGTAACTGTGGAGACTTGACTTGTTTATGGTAGATAGTTTTGATTTGTTTCTAGGAGACCATTAGAGCCTTAAGTGGGAACTACACGCATTTACAAAATAACATTTTCTTTGGGCATCAAACACCTCTCTGGGAAGCCTGATCTAGGGTTTGACCACCTTCTTGGTAAAGAAATACTTCTTAATGCCCAGTTGAAACCTCCCTTAGTGCAGCTTTGAACCACTCCCACGTGTCCTCTCACTGGATCCAGAGAGAAAAGCTTAGCACTGCCCGTTCCACTTCACCTCTGGGAAGCTGGAGAGAGCAATGAGGTCACTCCTCAGCTTCCTTCTCTCCAAAGTATACAAGCCCAAAGTCCTTATCTGCTCCTCACAGGACATGCCTTCCAGCCCTTTCACCAGCTTTGTTGCCCTCCTCTGTATGCGTTCATATCATTACAGTGTCCCTGAACTGCAAGTGAACTGAACGCAGGGCCACAGACGTAATAGCATCAATTTCGTGCAAAGGGAGGCAGGGAGGCAGGAGGAGAAACCTGCCTTGAAGGGGTCAGTCCCTTGTTTTGGTCTCTTGGGGATGCAGAATGATGAAGTGAGAAAGCAGCTCCCCTATAGATCCCCATCCCCAGGCCATGATACGGTTGAATTCTGCCAACAGCTGCCAGTGACAGTGTGCCTTGCTCTTCCCTTCCTCCTCTCATTTTATCATTGGGTGTGGAAAGAGCAGCTGCCAGAGCAGGGGCTTAGTGTCTCTGAACACCATCTCATGCACAAGGAAAACCATGGAGATGATATGCAACTCAAGACGCTGATGGACAGAAGAGGGTTTTAGCATTGCATGCAACAGCCAGCAGCCATAGGGGGCTGGAAGAAAACGGGGTGCTGCGGCACTGAGGGCAAGGCATGCAGGGAGGAGGGAGATTGCAGGAATTGCAGGAATAAGACAATTCTGTCACACGTCTTAGGAAAAGCTGGGGTGATTTCTGGTCTACCTCTTCAGAGACCCTCCTGGAAGTGGCTTACTCCTGCTTTTGCATCAGAGGATATTTTTCAAGTAACGAGGTGTCTGCATAAAGGAAAACAAAATTACGCACTGTTGGCAGGTTCTCTTTACCCCAAACTCCATACTAAGAATCTTATTGAGACTGAGCCCTTTGTGTAGCATCAGTTTGCTCAACCTTTTATCAAGAACAACATTGAGTACTTTTTGTGCTTCCTGCATTTACAAAGTCTGTGATTTGCCAGTGCGGCTCTGAGAAAGTACTTGTACTTAGAAAGGAAAGCACATGAATTGGTACTTGAGTTGCCCCACTCACCCTGGGTGCAGGACCCGAAGGCTCTTTTTGCTATCTTGCTCCAGTATCTCAAGAACCACTCCAGACCTCATTCTGATGTCCTCCACAGAGTGCTCCTGCAGGGTATGGTGGCTTAAAGAAGGCCCTTTATATGACAAGGGATGCTGTTAAAAGAGGCAGTGAAGATACATCTGAGTATGAAACTCATGCTTTTAATCACTGCATGGAGTCTGTCTGAAGATTGCCAATACAACTCCAGGACACTGATGGTTGTCCATGTGTCAAAAGGACTGAAGCCACAGGGATACACAGGGGTGTTTCAGTTGGGATATTCATAGAATCATAGAATCATCTGGGCCAGAAGAGACCTTCAAAAGTCATCTAGTCTGACTCCCCTGCAGTCACAGGGACACCCCCAACTAGACCAGGTTGCCCAGGGCCTCATCGAGCCTCACCTTGAATGTCTCCAGGGAAGGGGCCTCAACCACCTCCCTGTTCCAGTGCTCCACCACCCTCATAGTAAAGAAACTTGTTCCTAATTCCTAATTCCCCATATGGAATGAATATTGGGTACCTGTTGAAATGATATGTAGCCCAAGGTCTGTAATAAAGGGCAGCCAGTTTGTGGGGCAGCCCAGCAAATCCGAAGCTAGAAAGACTGCTCTCGAGTGTAACAGGAGGATGCTCTTGTGATGGGGAGCCAGAGCAATAGATCCTGCATCATGTCCCTGCACCCATCTTCCTAGTGGTAAGACAAGAAGAGATTTTCATACCCACCCCAGGAAGAGAAGGAAACACAGAAGAGCTGCCCGTACAGGCTGATCTCAGCGTCAGTCAGACATCTGAGTGACTTCCACCCTAGAGTGTCCTGTCTTGCCAGATCTGCTTACAACCGGGTGACACTGCCCTGTTTCCCTGACCCAGCCCAGCCCTGGTCTGTCGCAACCCTCCCTAGAGGTTCCCCAGCTCTCAGCAACCCTAAACGGATGCTGGTGTTGGTTATCAGAGGTGTTGCCTGCTCAAGCCAGACATGGTGCCTGGAAGGAAACTGCACTTGAGGACAACTGAGTGGCTGGGAAAAAAGGGATTGTGGCAATAAATGCGGAGCCTGAACAATGATTCAAAGATCAGCCCCTCAGTTAGGGAAGTGAGGCCATGACTAGACTGGAAAAAACAGGCATAGTACAGTAATTATTCTAGTTAATAATCAAACTTAGCTGCACAGGAACTACAATCATTAATTCCTCCTTTTGCTATAGAGGCCATGCTTCTTCACTGGTGTGACCCTTGCTGTCCAGCTGCCAGAGAGATTTTGAGACCCATGTCTTTCCAGACTCCCTCGGGAGACATCACTTTACAGGGGGCAGCAGAGGAAGCCATTTCTCATAGTCTCTTGACCTTGTCCACATCCTCCCATTAAGCTCCCACAGTTTGTTTTTTTAAGACCTGCTGATATCACATTTTACCTGCTGTCAGCCTACAGCAGGGCTGTAACTGTAAACGTGCCCTGCAAGGTCAGGAATCTGGTGCCCTTCCTCCCCTTCATCAGAGGCAGCATGTGCTACGTGAAACTACTGTTTTAATTTTTATTCTTGCACTGAGGTTCCCTCCATATTTATATAAATTCTCTGGAGAATAATGTGCTTGTTCTGCTTGCTCCTCTGAGCAAAGCTTTGCACAGACATGGGAGAAGAGTAGGAGCTTTGCTTAATGTGACTTCCATGGAGGTAGTCCTAATGAGAGCCCTTCAGCTCTGCAAGAGCAGGGAAGAGACAACTTGTAGGAAAAACATCCCTCTTCAAAGATACAAACTCTTTGAAGAAGTCTTCTTTAATGGTCTAATTTTAATATCTGTGTTTAACAAATCTTGGTTCCAGTTAGGGAATCAAGGAGTATTTTCTGATGACTTCTCTAGCTTTAAAAAGAAAAGTTCAGGGATAGCTATGCAATTAACTGTGACTTACACGTGTCTGTATAGCAACAGCAAACCTTCTGCGGAAGAAATTAAATTTCTCCCCGAAGGAGAGTGATTGCATAGATGTCTTATTCAAATGTGTAGATAAATTGCTTTGACATGTTTTGCAGGAAGGAACAGAGGCACATCAGTATTGAAATAGCTCTGGGTACCACAAATCTATTCACAGGTAATTGGATTACCTCATGTGTCTGGTACTGAAAAAGGGGCTGAAAAAATGATCCCTGAATGATGGAACAGATTTACACTGAATTTGATCTCTCCACATTCAGTAGGACTGTATTGCATGGCAGAAACGCCCAGCTCCTGTGGAGAGTGGAGTGAGAATAATGGGCATCGGCGGGAGCTGCCTTTCCAGACAGACCATGGCTGTCCTGCTCCATCCAGGCCATCCCACTGTGCAGGACCAAAGAGGACCATTCCCAGTTAGGCCAAATGGAGTGTAAATCTTATAAAAACTGCCCTGCTTTGCAGCAAAACAGCTCCCATCCACTGCATGGCAGCTGTGGAGACTTTCAGTGTATTGGAGGGGTTATTCCCCATGGTGCAGGCTTGTGGAGCACCTGATGGATGCCCAGTGTCTGGAAACCCTCAGATGGTGGCTGTGTGCATTCTCACTGTGGTTGGGGCACTTCTGGCTAGCGTTTCTGTCCCCACCTACTGCCTAAAGGCTGCCTTGATATTTTCATTAACTACCAATATACCTATCTCACTGCCTAAAGGGTACTCTGATATTTTCATGCATGCTTTTCTATTTCATCTGCTCTTTTTCCAGAGACCTGGGAGATCTGGCATTGCCAGATGAGGATCTGTCATGTTCAATCAGACTCAATCAATCCATCTAGGCTCAGACTCCATCTTTAATTACGGCTGATACCAGGTTTTCAGGAGACACAGTAGGAATCTTTTACTTATGGGATCTGTATGTAAGATGAAAGATCTTGCTCACTTGCTCAAGCAGTCAGTCTTGGAAAGCATACTCTTTAGAAACATGTTTCTCATCAGTGACTGTGGCCATCCTGGGTAGTGTAATATCCGTACGCTATTAGATCGCACTTCAAACTGCATTTCCTGATTCTGGTTTTTCTCTGTCACTGACACTGAAGTGTGCAAAAATTGGCCTTACTGTTTTCTTCATGTGCACTTTCCAGGTGTGGTAGGAGCCGAAAGCGTGACAGATGCTCCAGGACACAGCCAGAGCCAGCTTGTGTGTGTACAGAAAATTCCACTTCAGTTTTTAAAAATAATACATACCATTCACATCAGTGGGGACTGTTGATGGCTCACGGCACTGCTCGGTGCAGAAGAAGTGGAAGACAAGCCATTGTTCCCTTCACCTGTAGAGAGCAGCTTGGTTAACTACTGGCACTGAGTCACAGGTGAGTTAAACTGCTGTGAACCCTTCACTAGAGGCGTGGAAAAACCCATCCACACACCTTGATATTTGCGTTTATTTGTACACATGGAAGGAGGGCTTGTGCTCTCCGCCTTCCCAGCCTTGCTTCCCAGCTGGGAGGAGAGAGGGAAGACAAGGACAAAGGTGGAGGGAGGAGGGAGCACAGGAAGCAATTACATGTGTTTAGTTGAAGCGTAAATTTAACCATCTTCTGCTTCAGTGCTACAGTCCTGTTCTGCTGTTTCCTCCCCTTTTCCTTAATTGAGGGTTAAAGCCAGAGCTATTCAAGCACCATTCTATTTCTTTCTGTGACAAAATCACCATCTTGCCTCATACATTACAAGTGCCTGTCTTTTATTGCTGCTTATTTTTCCCTGCCAGAGGGCTCTCTGCAGCAGGTACCCTGGGGCACAGGGAGAGAGAGGGCCTTGCTGGTGCTGCATCTGCCCTAATGCTGCACCCATTATTATTTAATAACTTGCAGTGGAAATTGCCACTTATCCTGCTGCAAGTGCCTGGTATGCCTCACAGAAAATCAGACTGCTGAATGGGTGCCTGCTGCAGGTGGCACTGCAAGCCTTCCCCGCTTAGGGACTCCCACTCAAGGGGGAAAAAATGGGAAGGAAAGGTGTCATAATTTGCAGCTACAATTTGGGCTGTGATCAGCCATTTTGTCTTGGCCTGTGTGTCGCAAGGGACTTAGAACAGGTTCTGTTTGCAAAGGGAATGAACCCAGTCCTGGCTGACCTCAGCAGAGGTGTGAATTCTGGTTAAGCCCTCCCACCGCAGGGTCCTTCCTGCTTCTGCTCCTGCCTTCTTGTACAAAGCCAAAACAATTGCACCATTGCACATCACAGCCAAGAAAAATAACTACAAACCTTGTGTGGTTCAGAGCTCCAGGTGACTGTTGTGCAAGCTCCCCCATGGCTTCACGTCCATCCCCACAGGCCCCATCCTGAAGGCAGGGTGGGCACACAGGGAAAGTACTGTCATCACTTAGTCACAGGGTGCATTTAGATAGCATGGCAAGTGTCATAAGACTGGAAAGACGGAGTATTTTGGCACAGAGAGAGAGAGAGTGAGATGGAGAAGTGTTTTCACAGGCTGCCAAGGGCTGAATCATAGCTGTGGATGTGTCTGCTAAAGGCAACTGGAGACCACTCACAGCCTGTGAGTGCCCCCCCAGATGCACTCACACAGGTACCCTGACACACCTAGACACAGCCACCCCATGAACCTTTCAGATCACCAACAGCAGAGCTGTTGAGAACAAAAAGCCAGAGATGGGGTGGCTGTGCCTTTATACCAAAGTTCAGAGAGTGGGGATTCTCTTTAAAGGCACCCCACAACATCATCTCCTGAAGCAAGTAAACTCCATGCCACCCAGTGTGATAGTGTCTTAGGGAAGATACCATTCTGCACTCTGTAATCTTCCCAGTGCACATGCTAGATGGTTTTTTATGGAAATCGGTCCCTGTGCCCTTGTCCAAATGTCATTTCGACCCCCGTCGTGTAGCATGCAGTGCAGCTTCTGCCCCTCTTCAGCCCCAAGGAGGTGGCATTTCAGCACTCTTTCGCTGCCTTGCTTTGGTTTGACAGGTGCCACGGAAAGGTAAGCTGCCATGGTGATGGTAATGAAAGTAGATGTTAGCTTTGCACAGCAGGTATTTTAAAGACAGCCCCACTCTGAGGCAGTTAGCACTCTCTGTTGGAAATGAAGACATGAGGAGGCAACAGGCTGAGAAACTGCTAGGTGGCCCAGCAAGGTGATGGTGGCACAAAGTCACAGAGACATTTCTCTCCCTGGTAGAAGAGGAGAAAGCAAACAAGACAGGTGCTAGTCACCTTGCTTCATGTGTGACTAGAAGGTGCTCAGTGACTTTGCTGATGGCTGAGGCAGAAGAGCCTGTGCAAACCAGAGTCCTGTTTGGTGAAGTCACAGGGCTGGATTAAATGGCTTTTTTTTTTTTTTTTATTATTAGGGACTTTACTGTATTTAAAATAATCAGCCCAGATAAGTGAAAAGTCGATAAGTGAGCTCAGGCTGCACTCTGCTTTGCAATAGCTGAGCTGTGGATAATTACAAGATTACCCTGGGGGGCTGCTCCTTTATTCAGATGGGTTTGAAAAGCCAAAGCTTCGTGACATGGTGTGATGACTTTTTCAGACACAGGATTTGGATCAGCCCTGCCTTGCTCTTACCCCTGCAGTCCAGTCATGTGAGCATCTAAGCGTTAGTGGGAGGACAGCAAGGGCACTGTCAAGTGTTACTGGCTGCAATGAGGCTTGGAGCTGTTATGTTTCTGCTAGTTTAGGCTTCAAAGTATTTATAAAGATGGCTATAAATAAAATAATAATTTATTCATACTGACAGAGCACATGGTAAGATAATTAAAATCTCCAAAGAGAGAGCCTGAAATCATGATAAAAGGGGGGAAGGGGGGAATCAGGAAAAATCCAAGAATGAGGTCTCAAACAGCAGACGAAAGAGAATTTCATCAGTCATCATCAGCTTATTTACAATAAAACACCTCCCCCTTCATCTGTCCTCCAGAAAGTTCATTCCATTCCTAGACACTTTCTGTTGAGAATGGGCAATTTTCTGGCCCTGGGATTTCATTGGTTTTCCTCCCATGGTGGTGCCCTCTCCGAGCTGTGGCCGTGTCCAGCAGACACCGGCTCCTGCTCCACTCATGATGCTTGGCCTTGGCTTCTCCCCTTTTGTTCCCTGTCCCTTGCCGCTGCACAGGACTGCTGGAAGGCAGAGCCCACCCCCCCAGCAGCGTCCCACCATCCTCCCCAGTAACACCAGCAGTTTTTAAGGCTGGTTTATTTATTTCTCTGGAACGGCAAGTGAAACCCAGGTGTTTTTGGCCAGAGGTCCCAAAGCTTTTGCTGCTGCGGAAAGCAGCGGGAAGGGCTCCCGGAGGGACCTCCCGCCTCCCCCCCGGGCAGCAGCCCCGTCCCACGGAGCGGGGGGCTCGGTGGATCCACGGGAGGGGGAGGGAGAGGAGGACCCTCCGTCCGCCCGGCTCCACGGGAGGGCACTCTCGTTCCACACAAGTTGAGCACAGGGAGAATTTGTCTTTCTTTTAAATAGGCAGTTGAGCTATGACAGGTAATTTGGCACAATTCTAGTTGAAATGTGCCAAATGATTTGGCAGATATTTCGCATGCAACTGAAAATAGGAGCACCTGCTGCTGGCCTACAGGGAGGGTGGGGATGGGGGGGATTTTATTAGTTTCTAATTACAGGCCCTGTAAAAAAAAAAAAACACAACAAAACTCTCTCACACTGGATGCAGCAGCCAGCCCCTGAGAGGGGAGGCCCATCTTCACAAAGACGTGTGAAGCCACCCACTTTAAAACAGTTTTCTCCCAGGCACCAGCATCTTTTCAGACATCTTGGGTGAATCCATCACCTTGTGATGATGAGAAGCGTGATTGATCCAGTTTGTCAATCACACCACATGACTGTGTTTGCACAACCAGACCATGATGTGGCAGATACAAGTGTCTCTGATGCACCAGGGATAAAGGAGCTCCATGAAAACCCCACCTTATGATCCAGGAGCATCTCTTTCCTTTTTATAGACTGCCAAAGTGCCTGCTAAGTTAAGGCTGAAGATAGAGAAGGATCTTGTCACTAACAAAATCTTCATTAAAATATGTATAGAGAGAATATAAAGGAACTTACGAGAGGACTTAATTGTGAGTGTACCAGGTTTCTGTAATTAAACCAATTGATTTCCCAGAATCCATTTTAGGCACGTTTTTCAAACTAGGAAGAGAACTGGGGAGGTTCTGGAGACTTTGAAATAAGTAACAGTAACAAGAAATATATGTTTAATCCAAATTAAAATTTTGCATTGAAACCTCTTTTTCTATGCCTATTTTGCTGATCAGGTAATTTTTTGGTTTAAAAATCAATTCAAAGTAGGATCAAATGCAGACAACATTCTAGCCTACATGTGATTAAGCACTTTGGCAACCATAATCACATATATTGACAGAAAACAGGACCAATGTCAGACCAAGCCCTGTACTGAACATGAATGGGACAATAGTTGGCAGAGCGAGGCAAGGTTTGCTCATTTCTTCCTGTCTTAAAGTCTACAGGACAGACGGATGGCCAAAGCCATATTATGTTTTTAACCTAAGTAACTAAACTTTCACATTTCATGCTTTGAGTCATAGCTTTAGCTCTGTGTTAGGATCTTATCAGCTCCACAAATGGTTTGGAGGTGCATTTGATTTTCTCATAGCTCCTATCAGTGCCATCTTCAAAAAAGCCTAATGTCTATTTTTAATTATAAATATTTATTAAAAACCAAATCAAAACCAAGAGTCAGCTGAGCAGGACACAGGGGAAAAGGCGAGAAGCAAGATGGAGCAGTGAGGATGTGACTCTGTGACAAATTCCCCGTGCTCACACTTGGGGTCACCGGATGGAGAGAGTCCCTGGCTGCAGCAGCCTGTGGAGGGCCCAGACCCTGCCCTACCAAGATGGGATGTTATTTATGCTCAAAGATCAAACGGTATCACTTCCAATAGCATCCCACGTATTCTCATGCCACATCTGTTCTTTAGAAATTATGTGTTGACCCAAAATGCCGTCTGTGAATATCCACAGAAGAAACATAAGAAAAATTAAAATTCCCATCAAAGTAAGCAAGCATGCAAAATCAAACGGAGTGTGTTTGCTTATTTAAAACATTTTCCCATCCATTGGCAATCATGAAGTCCTTTGATGCACACTGAGCTCTCGACCCAGCACAGACATCAACTTAAATTCTGGGGGTAAAAGGGCTGCACTGGATATCTCTAACTGCTCTGGCTGTCTCTTGGAGTGCCAGAGCTGCCTCCAGGGGTGCACTGGCAGCCCCAGTTAGCAGGCATCTCCTCAGGGATGGAGTTGGACCAGGGATGGGACAGGCAGGCACAGGAAGGGCTGGCACTGCTTGCCCTAACAATGCCTGGTTGTTTTCCTCTTGTTGTTTCCCCTCTCTGCTCTCCCTTTTATCCAGAGAGTACTGAAAATCTGGGTCTATAAGTCTTTCAAATTGCGTGGCAGGAAACCAGGTGCAATTTCAGGCTGAAACAATTTTAAATGGTAAGTGCCGCTCATTAGAAACCCTGTAACTCTTTTTAATAGTTTGAAAAGTTAAAAATAAGGTACTTGATGCTAACTGCATGGAAAGAGACATTTCTTTCATTATTTTTACAAGTGAATTTAGAGTTTGTGAAGCACCAGGGCAGGCAAATGTCTTGAGCCAGCCACAGAGGAAATTAAGAGCAGCCCTGTCGACAGAAGATGCATCTCCAAGTTGTCCAAATAAAGGTCTCTCTTGGTGAAAAGGGGATGTGTGGAGGAGTACATGAAAAGAAGTTCATTTTTAGTTCAATAATAGTCTGTTAAGATGATGTCAGCCATGTATATCTGGTCAGAGTTAGGATCATAGGCTTATTTAATACAGCAGATAAAATGAAGCAACCTGCAGGCAGCAAAAAATTCCCCTTGCTCTTGAAGTCATCTATATCTGAGTTGGAGTTTTGAGGGAACATAATTCATGTAATTATGGTAATAATTACATTACACTGGTAATAACATATGGCAAGAAAAGACAGAGATACGCACTTTGTATAGCTATGTGCTGTGAAAATACAGTCCCAATTTTAAAAAAGATTGAGAGTGGGATGTGAAGAATAGCTTCATGGACAGAGTAGAACCATTAGATACCCACCAACAACATAGCACTTCCTTATGTACAATATAATGTAATACATCTTTCTCTGCTTATATTATCTTATGGGGGAGGAAATTACTGGTTTTACCAAGTTGTGGACTTGGAATAAACATGAGCAGAACTATTGCTGCTATATTAATATAAGGAATTTCAAGCCACATTTTACAGTATTTTCTGTCTCTTCACCTTATGTAAAGGAATATACATCTTAATTTTTTATCTCACCTAGCATTGAGAAGCAGGTGTTACTGATCACTCTACTGAGAAAGAAGAGGACAGCAAGGTGCAATGCATTTTCTCAGCTTTTTAATCACTATAACGTGAGTTTTCTTGGAAGACTCCCAACCCATCAGGGTATCTGGAGCCCCTGCTTCATTCATTAGAAAGCCTTCAAACTCTGTTCTCCTGTTAAACCTCATCCATATCAATATATTGATTCAAAAAAGATCAGATCTCCACCAGGACCTGAGGCACTTTTAATGTAGTCTATTTGTTTTGTTATATTTTTATTTCAGGTTTTCATAATGAACAGAAAACAAAAAATGTTCATGGGGAGTGTGAATGGCAGAACTCTAAATATTCCTACTGATAATCTTTAAACAGTTGCTTTGACTCCACTTGGGAAGCAGTGAATTAATGAAAATTAGATCTTTATAATTATAGCATCTGTACGGAGCTTGAGACTATGACTTTGAGCCAGTTACAAGGACTGGGTCATCTGCACCATTTTACTCATTCCCTCTGCATTCTCTCTCAAGCAGAAATATGTATTTCATTATTTTTTTTCTTCTTGATAAAATCTCTAGACCGATAACAAAATAGCTAGAGAATAGTGCCTGCTGGAGTTTCACAACTATTTTAATTTTCCTTCTCAGGATAAAGAGTGAAAAGTGGCATTGAATTAATCCATTCTTGAGAACATCTTAAAATTACAACAAGGACAAAGTGGTACAAAATGTATTCATTCTCACGACTTCTTCATGATTGTAACCAGAATAGCAAATGGCAAAATGTATTAATTCTTATAATAAAAACGTAATGAGGACAGAGGGTGGTGCAAGATGAATTAATTGTAGTAGCACACTTATGACTGCGAGGCATGGTCTTATTTGAATAGCATACTGCCTTTCTGTTGAAAACAAATGTGATACAAAAACTGCTGTAGAGGTACTGGAAAGATACTGATCTGGTCATGCTGTTTTAGTATAGAAGTTCCCTTTCTAGAGATAGATGTTAAAGGATTATGAATCTGGTTGAATGTTTAGTAGTTCTAGTACTTTACAGTCTTGTTAAAGCTTAAACAAGAAAAAGTCTGTCTGAAGGGAAAGTCTGTAATGATGGGTGCCCATAAAGAAAACACCAAACCTTGGGAAGAGGCAGAGAGTGGGATGGAAACAATGTCCAGGCTGACCTTGTGGGTACTGCTGGCACCAAGATCTACTCTAGCTTGAGGGAAAAAATTCATCATGCCTTGTGGCAGACTGGATTAGGATGCCCATAACCTCCTTTTGCCTGGGGTGGGTTTCCAGGTGGCCTTATATCTCACTGAAAGGTAGGATCGGTCCAGGAGAAATGTCCAGTTTGCCCTTATGTTCAGCAGTGATTTTCCTAGCTCTCTGGTAGAAGAAACGGTTGTGGTCACCAATACCTTCTTTCCACTCTCAAGGCATCCCCAGTTGGAGCAGCTTCAGGCAACAATCTTCAAGCTGTTTCCCAACCCCTCTCCTTTAGCAGAGTGGGGCTGAAGGTGCTGCTCTGCCACACAGTGAGCACTGTGTCAGACAGTTCTGAGTTATCCCTGCACCCACTAGAGTGCCTGTGAACTAAGGGCAGCGTCACACAGGGATACTCATGCTACTGCAGATCCTGGGAGCTGCCTGGCATGGGATAGCAAGGGGCTGTACAGCCACTAATGAAACCTCTCTCTGACTACCTAACCATGTCACCCTGATATACAGTTTCCGACCCTTGAGCTTGCATGCAATGGTGATGACAATACCACCGTATGTGCCAAGGAATCCCTGACTGATTTCAGACTGACCAGAACAACCTCACATATGGACGACATGGAAGGCCACGACATGGAAATGGCCACAGCTGGCTGGTTTCACAACCAACTTGCTGTGACAACCCTCAGCTGGGACGGTAATGCACAGGTCTTCTTTTCTCTTGTCAACTGTATTTTACTACTGGAGAAAGGGAAATACCACCACAGTGAGGTGTGTGCCAAGGTGGAGATTAAAGCAGCTGTTGTTTGTCTGTTGGTGTTGGAGGATCATCCTAGAGTCATAACAAGTACAGGGATGAATCCCAAAAGGACCTTTTTCCATGACAATTTATGAATCCAGCACAGTCCCTCACTGGGTGTGCACAGCTATTATTCCATGAAGGAAAAGGAGTTAAAACTGTACTCTGTCCCATTCCAAAAGTTTGGAGGACAAGAGACACTTCTTACCCTGAACAGGGCAAGCGGAGCTTGGAAGTGTGTGTGTTGATACCTATGTGGTTTATAACTGCAATCAGATGGTGATAACCATCTTATGGCAAAGGTAACAGCATTTGTATCATCACTAAGCAGAAGACCAATCAGGCTAACTGAAAAATACAAATTATTTCTGCTTATAATGTGCTGTTTTGAGGAAAATCCTTAATGTTCAGCCACTTAAAATGAAGCAGATAACTTAGATTTTAAAGTGGGCTTAATGTTAAAAGAGAGCTGGAAGCTGCCTTAGAGTTTCCCCCCGCAGGGCTTCCACAGTGCCACTGTCATAATGATCACTTTTCAGAGAGATGGCCACCTCTAGCATTTGACTGTGCTGCAGGAATGCCAATTGTAATCATACATGTTAAAAATACTTTTTGCAGCTTACTCATGGTGGCAAATACTTCCTGTTCTGCGAACCTGTGAAAACTAGAGGCGGCTTTCCTCCCAGATATTTTTTCTTGAAGTACTGGTTTCACTTTAATGAGTTAGAAGAATTTTGCAGAATTTCCTTCAGCTCTTTCCCTTGCATTTCTACCAAAAAGGGGGACCTCATTGTCCCAGTTCTGCAGCAGGAGATGTTGGCTCACTCAGCAGCCTATTGACAGAACCCGCTCCTGCTCTGAACTTAGTATCCGATTGTGCCTCTTGGTCCGCAAGAACAACTTTTCTTAATTGTTTGTCACCCTCATTATTGACAGGTAAAGTACATTTCTGTTGTGAAAATGATGCCAAATAATGTGAATAAAATAGTAAAGTAATTGTAAAAATGGAGGAAACTCACCCAGCACAGGCTAGGCTGTGAATGAAGGGCTAATTTCCTTAGTGTGAAGTTAGTCAGCAGAAGTACAAGTGGCCATACCACCTGCTGCTCAGGAGTAGAGCTGGCACACCTGCAGTGAAGAAGGAAACCTTCTGTCTGCCTTCAGCCACAAAGGGGAGGCATGTGTGGGTCCTGTGTAGTTGAGATGTGCAATAGGCTACATCAGACATCCCTCAAGGTGCTCCCCAAGACATTGACCTGATCTGCTCTGCCACGGTTGCATGGATAGACCAACTGACCTTGCTGTTTCACATGGGGATTGATTTCATTATTCCCAAAACAACCTTGTAGGACAGTGCTTATTGTCTACCGCTGAAACGCAGTTTTATGGTGATGATGGGTAAATAGCTGGGAGATTGGCTTATAGTTCCTGATAGACCTTTTGGACTCATGCATTGTATGACAACCCCATGATCATAAAAGCTGCTCTGTTTCTGCTCTGCTATGCGTATATGAATTATTATTTTGGCCTCATTATCCCTTTATTCACCACCCTCTGGTAAATTTTCCCAGTCAATGGAGTTCTTTTGTTCTCTGCACTGGGAGCTAATGAAATGGATCCGATGATGTGACTGTTTGTGATAGCATCAGCCTCTCTGTGATGGTTGGTACTGCCCTCTCACGTCCAGTCTTCTGATCTTAGGGAAAAAATTCAGCTTGGTCTATTATACCCCACTAAGAAATTTGATTTTGGAATCTCTCAGGGCAAAAATTATAATTTGGGGTGGTATTTTTGTTGTTTGGTGGGTTTTTTTTAGGGTTTGTTTTTTTATCTCAGAATTGACATAAAGTCTGCCAGGCATGAACATGGGTCAAAACATGAGAAATGAGGTCTTATACCTCCAGCTTGAGGAGCCTTTCCTCACCATTGCCCCAGAACCAATAGGGAACATTAACTGGTATCATGCACTATAACATTTTAGGAGGCTAAGAGGAAGCCTCCAGTGATGTATAAAGGTGCATACTGATTCTAGGATGCCCTGCTGATGCTCACAGTACTGCAGATTGAACTGTGAAGGAAGATCTCAGACCCTCCACACCTGGGGTGCAGATCTGTGCATGTTCACAAAGTTCTAATTTTTTTTTCTGAGATAATTTGGCTCATCATAATTGGTTTTTAGTCACCTGTGATAGTTCATTTACAGTACCAGTGTAGCTATGAAAGAATTAATTTTCTCTCCATGGTAGTTGTTAGTGTAATTCATGCCTTACTTTTAATTGCTGGATCAAATTACTTAGTGTATTATTTCATGCATCATCGCATGACAGAGAAGTCCAGAAAGGTACCTGTATGCCAGGCTTCTCTAAAAAAAGGGTGACTCAAAGATAATTTACTAAATAAAATATTCTTCTGTCCTCGAAGTGTATTTTTAAAAGGAAGAGGGCCAAAGGAATATAGTGTATCACTGACTGCAAATCAGGCAAACCAGAAATTATTATAGTAGTTTACTTCCAGAATGACTGACCATCTTGGCTCAGATAAATTGAGTGGCACTGTCTTTCTTTAATTACAACTGGCATTAACATTAAAAGGGAAAATGCTGAAATGTAATTAAGAATTGGCATTTGGCCATCTTGCAAGGCAGAGAATAAAGGACAGGATCTGTTATATCTTTTTGCTGGTCTCATCTTCATGGCCGTCCAGGCTCTCCCACAGCACCAGCAGGACCCGGCAAACACAAAGGTGAGCTTCAAGCTTCCCCCAAGTGAAGATAGATCCCTCAAATGTCCTTTTTGCTACTGCCATCTCCCATCCAGACTGAAGAGATCTGTCTTGCCACTTATACCTGCGTATCATCCAGCCTCACCACTGGCTTCAGAGCTGCCATGGGAGAGGGAAGTCACAGGGCAAGACGGGGAAAGAAGAAAAGAGTGTGATGCTGGCAGAGAAGAGATGGGTGCTGATTTTGCCATGGGAAACTTATGTGTTGCACATACACTGAGGCTAGAGGGCAGAACTCCCGGGATTCACATGCAAGCAGAAGGTGAGAAACTGCCCTAGCATGTGGGTACGACATGCTCAGAGAAGGTGAGCAAAGGTGGGAGAAAAGGGATGCATGAATCCCAGGTCTGTTTTCAGGTAGTGAACTGGGATGCAGGACCAAAACAAAAGAGCAGAAAGGCCAGCAGCTTAAGTGTGCTTTTAGCTAGTCCAGCCATGACTTTGGGTTTGAGTGCTGCTTACAATTTGATGTTTGTCTACATAGTCTTTTTAAGCAGTAGCTTGTCACAGGAGCCAGTGCAAAAAGCAGGGTCCTGTCCTTACTGTCAGACCCCGGCACCCCTGCCCTAGAGAGCTGCAGCTGCTGCAGCTGCATCAGTCCCTACTCCAGGCTCATCTCTTCCAGCCCTATATCCATGCATGGCCATACCTGTGGTGCAGGAGTGAGGTTCACATGGGTGGTTAATCCAGGCAGCTCAGAGCATGCTGCCTTCAAGGCTCCATCTGGCCAAAAGCAGGTGGGATAAACTGGCACAGCACTGCTCCCCTAATGGCAACCTCTGCCTTTGGTCCCTGAGGGCTGCAGGGGTCCCACTGCATGGAGAATTGTCCTGACCCTGCCCCACATTGTTGAGATGAAGCAGACACACTGCCCTAAGAGAGTCTGGTCTTTTGTGACAGCCCCGAAGATGACCGTCTCATATCTAAGCAGTTAATTAATTTTAGGATAACCTATTAAAAGAGTATATAGTGTATTCCCATCACAGCTAAATGTCATCTTCTGTAAAAACAAAGGTATTTCAGCAAATAAAACCCCTGTAAAAATAGCACTTGGGGAAGTATATTTTAAACTTCCAGTGATATTTATTTTTGAAGCCTTGAAACTTCATTCATGTGCTGAATAAATACCCTTCAGATATCTTACCTAGTTATTATTCACATCACAAAGTGTAATATGTTTTCTTCTGTTCTTTTGCAACATCAAAAATAACTATGGCCATCCCTTTAGATGCTGATGGCTGCACATTTCCCAGTAGGACATCAGGAGGATGAAAGCAGAAGTGGGGAAATGCACCTCACATCACAGCTCCTGAGAAGCACGTGTCATGCTGTCTGTTTCAGCATTTGGACACACCAAGTTCAAAGCAAAATGGATTAACAACAAAGGGACATTTGGGATGAATTGTTGCCATAATGTGTTACCATAACGTTTGCTAGGATTGGCGTGTTGTCAGCAGCAGTCATCTTATGAAATACACCCCAGCTCTAGCGAGTATATGCCAGCAGTTAAAATGGTAGCTGTATGAATACATAAAGATGCTGTCGCTGATGTAGAGCATTTGGATAGCATTAAGTAGAACGGTCCCTTTAATCCTTCCACTTCCTAGGTAAATAATGTGAGAAACCAGTACACATACGCTGTCTGTGGCACCAGAAAGAGATGTAGCTTCACCAGAGGAATGTTTGCAAGAAGGGATAAAAAAAGAACTGTGAAAAGGAAGGAATAAGAAGGAGCTGTGTGGACTGGCTGTCCACATCTCCAATGAGCCCAGTGAGGTCAATAGTGGCAGCTGTCCATAACCCCTCCCAGACCAAGCTGGTGCCTCATGGCCACCTCTGCAGAGTACCCTCTTAGGCTGTATTGTGGGGACATAACTAAGCTTAGGAAGTGTAGGTTAGTTGAATGGAAAGTTAAGTGGATTGAAAACTGGCTGAAAGACAGAGCTCAGAGTGTCATGATTAGGGACACAGAATCCAGCTGGAAGTCTGTGACAAGTGGTGTTCCCCAGGGGTCAGTAGTGGCTCCAGTCCTCTTCAATATATTCATCAATGACCTGGATGAAGGGATGGAATGTACCCTCAGCAAGTTTGCTGATGACGCAAAACTACGAGGGGTGGCTGACACTCCAGAAGGCTGTGCCGCCATCCAGCGAGACCTGAACAGGCTGGAGAGATGGGCTGAGAGAAACCTAATGAAATTTAACAAGGGCAAGTGTAGGGTGCTGCACCTGGGGAGAAATCACCCCAAGCACCAGTACAGGTTGGAGGCTGACCTGCTGGAGAGCAGCTCTGAGGAGAAAGACCTGGGAATCCTGGTGAACAGTAGGATGCCCATGAGTCAGCAATGTGCCCTTGTGGCCAAGGAGGCCAATGGCATCCTGGGGTGCATCAAGAAGAGTGTGGCCAGCACGTTGAGGGAGATCATCCTGTCCCTCTAGTCTGCCCTGCTGAGGCCCCATTTGGAGTACTGTGTCCAGTTGTGGGCTCCCCAGTTCAAGAAGGACAGGGAACTGCTGGGGAGGGTACAACAAAGGGCCACAAAGATGATTAAGTGCCTGGAGCATCTCTCCTATGAGGAAAGGCTGAGGGACTTGGGTCTTTCTAGTCTTGATATGAGAAGAGTTGGGGGGATCTGATCAATGCTTACAAATACTTAAAGGGAGGGTGTCAGGAGGTCAGGGATGGTCTTTTCTCAGTGGTGCACAATGACAAGACAAGAGGAAATAGGCACAAACTTGAATACAAGAAGTTCCACCGAAATGTGAGGAGGAACTTCTTTACTGTGAGAGTGGTAGAGCACTGGGACAGGCTGCCCAGAGAGGTGGAGTCTCCTTCTCTGGAGACATTCAAAACACACCTGGACAAGATCCTGTGCAACCTGCTCTAGGTAGACCCGCTCCAGCAGGACTAGATGATCTCCAGAGGTCCTTTCCAACCCCATATGATTCTATGCATTATATTCTTCCTCTTTATAAGGAGGAGGCACCTTCATGATGTGCAAGCACAGACCCACCAGTCAGCTCATCTCAGAGCACTGTCAGTGGTGTAGCTGGGGCAGTGGAGGAGTCAGTGCAGTTTGTGACACCCAAGCAGGAGATGAGGGAATATCTGTGGGACTAATCTGCGTCAGGTTGCATCCACCCACAACTGCAATGATTGCAACAGCCAATCAGGCTATTCTAAAGCTAGCTCAGGCCTGTCTGTATGAACTGCAGAACAGAAATAGCCTGCAGGCAGTGCTACTTTAAGGTATTTTTCTGTCAGTGTTTTCCAGCTCATAGTCATATAGCAGAGTGAATAGGAGGTCAGACAGGCTAGCTAAATTGTCTTCCACATTGCTGCTCCCCAATTCAATTATGCGCATTACAACTTGGAACTACTTCATGATGTAAACTGAAAAGGCCAACTTTTACATGAAGACCAAAGGTACAAGCCAATAATAGTTTTATGTAAGAGAGATAATTTCTGTCTTTTGAGTGGACAGGCAAAGCAGATCACTAACCCTAGGGGCAAGTGGTGTCCACCTTTTTTCTTGAGACACCAGTCCTCTCACAGAAGACCACCCTCACCATCATGCAATACTCTCTCCATGGCAGTCTCAGCAGAAAACTTGGTAAGACTGGGTGCAAAACACAACCTTGACTCACAGTGAGAAAGACAGCACAGAGGGTGAGAGCTGGGTGGGAGCAAGAGAGGAACAGGGAAGTGTTTGGTAAAACTAGGCACTGTCCTAGTGGGGATGATGAGGTTGTGTTGTTCTGCAGCCTCTGGTGCAGGTAACAGACTGAAATGTGGCCTCTTGAAGCCCAGGCATGAGAAGGGTCTAGTTTCTGTGGTACTGGGCTGAACTTTGTTTATCACAGATGATGGATCATGACACAGGAAACCCCCTTCCCAGAAAAGTTTTCTAAATGAGGTAGAATAGCCTATGCAGGGAATGGCAGCACTTCAGTCCAGAAGCACCTTAATGTTCAGACACCTGAGGGTGTCAATACAAAATACAAAAGAGGTTCAAGCCACTGGTCGCCTTGTGAGGCTTACCCAGGAGAAGCACAGGGTTTGGCCACTGGGCAGGACAACTGGAAGCATGACATAGCTGGGAAAGGACCAGCTGAGTCACTGCCCTGCCGAAGAGGATCCAGGGACTTCCGGTGGGCTACAGGCTGAGGCAGCTTGGGACACTAGCCGTGAATGAGGCCAGATGCCCACTGAGCTACATTAGAAGGAGCAAGACTTTTGATCAAGGGACAGTTTTATTGCCCTCTACTCAGTGCTGGTGAGGTCTCACCCAGGACAGAGCCCAGCTAAGAAGGGTTTTCGAAATGTGGTCCAGGAGAAGACTACAAGGATGAACTTGACCCCCAAGGAGAGGCTTGAGAAAGCCCATGTTCAGTCACATGAAAAGAGGGAAAAAGGTTGATCAGCTACAACTAACCAAAGGTGATTTACAAAAATGAGAGAGCCAAACTCTTCCTAGAAGTTGAAGACAATACAGAAAGGGGCAACAGCTACAAACTGTACCTTGGGAAAGTCAGAGGAGACATTAGGAAAATTTCTTTGCTAGGTGAAGAGTTCAACACAGGAGCAGGCTATACACGGAGGCTGGAAATCCTCCTTGGAGGTTTTCATAACTGGAAGGAGTCACAGATAATGGGTGAGTAAAATGCTATAAAAAGCAGGTCTAGTGTTAAAAAAGCATAAGAGTAAGGTTTAGCATGACTTCTTAATACTCAGCTATGAAAAGCAGCTGTACTCAAAATGATTTTGCATGGCTCTGTGGGTGCACAGCAGGGATGCTCTACTCTAGGAAAAGCACGTGCACAGTGAGGAATGCCATGTCAAGCAGGGTTGGGGCTTGCCACAGGCCCTTGTGCTGCACAGAAGTGAATTGCCAGATCCCTGTGTGCCTATTCTCTTCTTGCCTGTGCAGAAGAGACAAGTGTCTGAGACAAGACAAAAAGGGGATCCTCAAATGAGACTTGGCGTTGACTTGAGCTGCAAGCCTTTAAATGAGGCACGGAGCATATGGTTCCCTCCTTTCATTCAGAAACAAGAAAGACTTGTGGACCATTCAGCAGCGTTCCATGTTCCCACAGCCTTGCTGCAATCTGAGCAGAGGTTTAATTGCTGCAGGACAGAAGGAGGAGCAAGTGATTAAACCTCTGCCTGCGATGCAGAGAAGCAGGGGGGACAGGGAGCCACACCAGATCCACATCGTGGGCATCGTGTCCCAGGCAGGTCAGCATTCCCCTTGGGGACCTTCTCTCACAGTTTGAGGAACATTGCTCAGAGTTACCTCAGGGAGGGCATCTCCCACTCCTCATTTCCAAAACCTCTTCTTTCATCCTGTCACGCAGTTTAAGACATAAGGAGTAAACTCTGCTTGCCAACTCATGTCTTTTGGGAGCTTTTTTCTGCACAGCACATCATTCTAATGAAGGAATGGACTGAATCAAGCACTGTATCTTACCTGGGCTGTGAACAAACGGAGGAGCTCAGTTTCAGTTTCAATTTGACAAATATATCCATTCACTCGGGGTTTTTTATTTTTCTAATCGGGGGAGCAAATCGCCCATTACAGTGTATTCTGCATGTCCCCAGGCTCACACATATTTTCCAGCAGCTCTCCTCAGCACTCCACATTATAAAATCAATCTCTATTTAAGTAAGAGGAGGATATTTATTTCTTAATTTTTTAATAATGTATTTTGTGATTTGTTACAGCTCTCAGTGTTGTATTATTTATTTATTGTGCCTATAGGGTGCCCTGCCACATGGTAATAGAAGAGCTACAGGAATTAGAGACCTAAGCAAAACCAAGTTCAATAATTTTGCTATACTGTAGGACTTGGTCAAAAATTAACAAAGGAGCAAAACTGCAATGCAAGGACAATACCATAATGTTTTTGCTCCCAAGTTTTTAGGAACCCTGTGGAAGTGAGCTAAAAACCCCAGAACGATCAATCATTACTGAAAGCAAAAATTAGAACTAGATCTTAATGTATCTCCCATGGTGTTTCACAACTGAGTTATTTGCTATGGAGTTCTTAAAAGTTAATTACAAGTTTGTAGATACCTGAATGAAACTAATATCAGTTTCCTTTTCCTTTCTTGCCTTCTCCCTATGAAGACAATTCTCTTTCAAAATATACTCAGAAGTCTTCAGCTCAGAAAAAAAGAAGATCAATTTAGCTTGCAAAACATATGCATTCATTTGGTAATGTCTGAGCTCAGTTCATTCAGTGGCAAAGCTCTCACTGACTTCAGTAGGGATGGGGACTACCTTAAGCAGCTGATTTAATTTATCACTGAAATCTGAAAGCCTGAAAAGCAGGAGTCCTGGGCCTTGCGGGTGTTGTGTTCTAGCCCTCGGGGAAGTCATGGTTATACCTGTCGAGGCACGATGTTTGCAGCATGCTTGTATCTTTGTTGTTCAGCTGTAGTAACACCACTGGCAGTCCAAGGCTACAGCCCCTGCTTTTCATGGGGATGGTGTTGGTGATCACATTCTTGGGTAGAAGTGAGTGGAAGAAAACCAGATGTAGTAGTGATTTTTTACTCATGATGATCATACAAATCCCCATCTGACCTCCTTCATGGTTCTCAGGATCTGATAGAGAGGAGCAGGAGCTGCTGAGAATCAGCAGCTGGTTGACTATTTCCCTTGGGAAATATTTGCCAAAATTAGAAAAGCCAGTTCAGGTGCACCTGGTTAAAATTCCTCAAGGTTTGACTACGCTCTGACAAATTCTTCAATTCTTCTGGCATATGTCTCCCCTAAACTCCATGCCTCATTCCTTCCTCTCAAGATCACATTGGGGAGATTTTTAACTGGAGTCTTCTCTCCTTGTTGCTACTTCTCCCACTCCATAAACACTCCTGGCCTCCAGAGGTACTTCTTCAGGGCTAATTGTCTGTTGTTGTGACTCTTGTCAGTTCCAGCTGCCAGGCCAGCCTTTGATGAGTGTTGTACCATGGACTTAGTCCTTCGCCCCAACACCGGGTTTCTGCCCTGTGGAACTTTTCTAGAAGAATCTTCCTAAGAGACAATTTATCTCCTGACCATCAGGATATTTGGGACTGTGTTGAGAAGGTGGGTGCCTGCTGAGGCAGCTTCCAAGGTGATGACCATGAGCCATCACCTGCTTGCTGCAGCCTTTTAAGTTGCTGTTGTCTGCTGCTTCAGACATTAGAGCGAGAGGAGGAAAAAATTATGTGTGTTTGTTTCTGCTTTCTGGAGGTGGTGAAGTGGTAAGTGACTAGGCAGGAATTACAAAATCCAGCAGTGAGAGAGTCAGAAATCCCAAATCCTACTTGGAATAGTTACAGAGGGAAAAATGCCATTTTATTGCCCTGCAGGAATGGCTGCCTGAATCATACCTAAGAGGAGCTTCCAAGAAAGCAATCTGCAGATCACATGTTTCTTCAGATGGGATACCCTTGACACATGATATAATTGTCACTGAACCTTGGAACCAGGGGCCTGGTTTGGCCTTATATGGAATAAAAATTCACCAGTTTTAATGGAGTGTGGCCTATAGGCAAGGCAAAGAAGTCTGAGTAATGCTCTTCGTTTGGTAATTCACTGATTGACGTCAGGCAGCCAAGACTGATTAAAGCCAACCACAGCTGACTCTGTTCTGGCCAACCAAAAGCTTTTCAGCTCATGAAAGTCAGAGCTGAGTCTTTGGTGGGGAGAATTTGAGCCTGGCTCCCTTCAGAGGCAACCCTGACTGCGCCTGGACTAGCCAGGCTCCTCATGAGTAAGATGAAGTGCCTCCTCTGCCAGGACAAAGCAGCACTGCCCTTCCTGCCCAATTGCAGGAATTTGGGCTGGGAGAAAAGAGCCTGCCTTGTGGTGAGGGTTACCTGGCAGACCTGCGGGGTGGTGAGCTGGTCCAGCAGCCAGCCTTGGCACAAAGGCTTGTCCTGTTCCTGGCAGGGCTGCAGTCCTCTCCAGTGCCGCTACATTTCTGGATTGGCATTCCTGGTTTCCATGGATTTTGTCATCAAATGCTGCCAGTCCAGCAGAATGAGGGGCTGTGTCACACATACCTAGCCACAGCCACCTCCCTCTTGCAGCTGAGTATTCTGGTACTTCCTCACCTGGCCTTCCTCGCACCATGAGACAAGGATATAAGAAATGTCCTCCTGGATCCAAGAGACAATTCATCCCTCCCTGTATTCTACCTTCTGTAGTCCAAACAGATGCTATGTTTGGAGAACATGTGAGCCTGGCCATGACCTGCTGCATGCTTGTTTCCACACTCTGCTGCAGCAGGCAGAGTGGTGGCAGTGGGGACACTAGAGTGTAGCTTGCTGCTCAGCAGTTCTTGCACCTTTTTAAAGATCTGTTGCCCACTAATGTTCCCAAATCCACCTGGGGCCGGCCACCACTGTATGCATCCTTTGCCTCTTGTAGCAACAAATCCCACTGCCAACTGTGTAGAGAAATATTTTCTTTCATCTGCTTTAAACTGATCTCTGTCTAGTGGCCCCCTAGTTCTAGTGTTATGGGATTTAGTGAATAACAGTTCTGAAGTCACCTTATTACCACCTGCACAGTTTTGTAAAGGGCATTGTTTCTTTCCATGACTGCAAAGTAAACATCCCTAAGCAATTCTGGAGATTTCCATTCCCTCTGTTGCTTAGGAGAGCTGGAAGTTGCAGATGCCACTGCTCTTTTAAGAGAGTAGCACGTATTTTAGACCCAGCTTTGGATGACAAGTGGTATTTTCAGAGGTTAACTGCTGAGTCTCTCATAGGTACTTTCCACAATTAATAGCTGTGCCTGAGGGGCACGAATTAGCTACTTCCCTAGCTTACGTGCTTGTGAAAATACTGCCAAGTACACACCTGTAATTTTTAAAGCCCAAATGCCTTTGAAAAATCATAGGTCAGTTTTGAAAGCTGCTCATGGATGCTTTAAGCTGTGTAAATACTTTTCTTCTGGTAACCAATGTCTCACTGAGGTTTTGAGTGAATCATTAGGAGACTATTCTCATTAGCACTCCCCTGTCATTTAGCCCTAAAATGTACAGCACAACTTGAAGAGAAATATGAAAAGTTTTGATGGCAATCTTCAGAAAATCTGTCCACAAATACAATGGCGTCACTAACTAATCTATACTACCACACTCCAAAGCAGAGTGGAAATCTTTAGCAATCTGCCCTAAAAATCTGCATACTGCTTTCTCCCTCTGGAAACCAGAGCGAATAAAACAGGCTGACCCCAAAGGGACTGTATGCATATTAATTGGCCCAAGTTTGTAAGGTACTTGGAGATAAAAAGTGTTATGAGGACTCTGGGAACAGAGCCAAAACATGACTCCCTGCTGGATCCCAGAGTATTTCTGTTGCTCTACCACAGGAATGATCTTTATATTCTCTTAAATCTGCTGGCTGCCTGTGTTGTTTTATTTCATCTTAGTTGTTGGAAAACAACTTGCTCAAGGCCTTGCGTCAGCAATAAATTAACTTTTTTAAACAAAAAAACATGGCACACACAGTAGATCAACTGACCTTTAGCCCTGCACATAAAATTGAGAAGTGCATTACTATTTGCTTTGTGAGGCAACAGGCAGCTCTCTGCTTCTTTGTATCCTCATGTGGTGCTGCTGGTGTTACTCTCAGCTAAGCTGTTATGGTGCTGCAGTGATTCAGACTCTAAATGACTTGTAGGCTTCTTCTTCTGAAGCATGTTAATAGGTTAAGTTCACGATTTCTAATTTTATATTATTTCAAAGGGTGATTACATATTTATGTATTATTTATTACACAAATCTAGTGTGATACATTATTTACAGCAGTATTAACAGTATTTATTATTTATTATGGTGCTGTATTAATATATATTATTTCAAGCAAGACTTTCACCAGTGCTCTTTGTTGATTCCAGTTATTGGACTTAATATTCTGCAGAGCAGACAGTACTGTCCTGTGGGCTGAGGCTGCTGAAATCTAATTACATTGGTCAAGAAATGCCATTCCCTTTTGCCTTAGTAATATTTTATAACTTTGGGACAGATTGTGGTTAGCTCTGCCTGGATAAAAATGAACAGAAAGAAGGATGTGAAATATCTACTCGTCCCATCTATATGGTGTACTCATGTGGGGTCTGACAGTCTCAACCTACTTTTTCTGTTGCAAGCCTGGACAGACCCACAGACTGCCATGGATGCTACAGACATCCAGGGATAAGTGGACACAGATGTCCCCTTTGTGTTAGCCTCTGTGAGGGAAGCCAGAATCATGGTAGCTGTATGGCACAAACCCCACTTGATCATAGGCACTGCCTGGTATCACTGAGTGGGTTAGGGAGGTGGTTTGTTGAAATGGCACTGCTATGGCAACAAAAGTTCTTTTACATGTAGGTAGGATTAATCAAGAAGTATCTGACCTGATGTATCAAAGAGTGGTAGGGTTTGGAAGGGACCTCTGGAGATCAACTAGTCGGCTCCACCTGCTATAGCTGGTTCACTTAGAGCAGATTGCACAGGATCTCATTTGCATGTTTTGAGTATCTCCAGAGAATAATCCACAACCCCTCTGGGCAGCCTGTTCCAGTGGTCTGTAACCCTCAAAGTTAAGAAGCTTTTCCTCATATTCAGCTGGAATTTCCTGTGTGGCAGTTTGCGCCTGATGCCCCTTGTCCTGTCACCAGGCACCACTGAAAAGAGTCTGGCTCCATCCTCTTAACACCCACCCTTTGGATATTTTTAAGCATTGATGGTATCCCCTCTCAGTCTTGCTTTCTCCAGGCTAAACAGATCGAGGTCTCTCAACCTTTCCTCATAAGAACAGTGCTCCATTCCCATCATCTTCATAGCTCTCCACTGGACTCTCTCCAGTACTTCCCTGTCCTTCTTCAGGCTCTCTCTCTTACCTCCAGGCTGTGGGATTCCTGAGGGCTGGCATTAGCAGTAAAGACTGAAGCAAAGAAGGCATTCAGTAACTCTGCTGCCTTTGCATCCTTTGTCACCAGGACACCTACCTCACGCAGCAGTGGGCTCACATTTCCCCAGTCTTCCTTTTGCTACTCATGTACTTGAAGAAGCGCTTCTTGTTGTCCTTGATATCCCTTGCCAGATTTAATTTTAAGTGGGTCTTAGCCTTCCTTATTGCATCCCTGCATACTCTAAAGATATTCCTATATTCGTCCTAAGTGGCCTTCTTCTGCATTCTGTAAACTTCCTTCTTCCTTCTTCCATTTAAGTTTTCTCAGAAGCAACTTGTTCATTCATACAGGTCTTCTGCTTCCTTTGCTTGATTTCTTACTTAGAGGCATGTACTAATCTTGAGCTTGGAAGTAGTGCTTGAATATTAACCAACTCTCTTGGATCTACCCTACCTTCTAGAGCTCTAATGCTTGAGATTCCTTCAACTAGGACTTTGAAGAAGCAAAAGTTAACTTTAAAAGTTAACTCTCCTGAAGTCCAGGGTTGTAGTCCTACTTATTTCCCAGCTTCTTCCATGCAGGATCCTGAACTCCACCATCTGCAGCCAAGGCTGCCCCCAATCTTCACATCCCTAACCAGTTCTTCTTTGTTAGTACAAGGTACAGAAGTACATCTCTTCTTTTTGGCTCCTCTACCTGTGTCAAAAGTTTATCATCAACGTTCCGCAGAAATCTCTGTGATTGTGAATGCCTGGTTGTGTGTCTTTCCAGTGAATATCAAGGCAGTTGAAGCCCCCATGAGAACCAGACTTGTGATCATGAGGCTATTTTCAACTGCCTGTAGAAGGCCTCATTGACTTCCTCATCCTGATCCAGTGGTCTACAGTAAACACCCACAACAGTGTCACCCATATTAGTCTGACCCTTAATTCTTACCCATATATTCTCAACTTGTTCTTCATTCATCCCTACACAAAGCTCGACACATTCCAGTTACTCTCACATAAAGAGCCACTCTACCATGTTGCCCTACTGGTCTGTCTTTCCTGAAAAACATGACGGTCTTCCACTCCTGCAAGCTATTCCACCATGTCTCTGTAATTGCAATGATATCATGTCCCTGTGAGCACACACAGTTGTCTAGTTCTTTTTGTTTATTCCCCATACTGTGTTCATTTGTGTGCAGGCATTTCAGAGAGGTAATTGAGCATGTACCTGAAGAGGTATAAGGGCCATAGCTATACACACCCTTGAAGTAGTTGCCTTTCTAGTTCTTTTCTTGGAAGGCAGCTAAGGAATATCTATCACTGCTCTGGCTTGCCTGGCCTGTTCCCCAGTTGGATAAGAGGGCATGAGCATTGCCATTCTGGACTCTATCCCCTGAGTCCTTCAGTTTTAAGCCTTAAAACCTCACCAAGTCAGGCAGCCTGCTGCCAAAGATTCCCTTCCCTCTTTTAGACAGGTGGATCCCATCCTTCCCTAGCAGCCTATAGTCATCAAAGAATGTCCTGATATCATAAAAGCCAAACCCCTTGGGATGGCACTAGACACAAAGCCAGAAGTTTCTACGCATTATACTTTTGTTTCTGGCTGCCACCTTTCCTCCAACTGATAAAATGGAGTTCACTCTGAGATCTTCTTCACTCAGCGTTTGCTATCTCACTACTGTTAAGTCCTGAGGGCGTGTGAATCTTAAAAAGAATAATAGGGGCTTCTTGCCCTAAACCATCTTTGATGGAAGCACTGTCCCAGGCAGCTTTCTGATATCATCTGATGCACCAAATACTTTAGTCGCCTCAGCTGGTTTGCTTATCACTGCATCAAACTGTTCTGCACCGCCCAGCTCCCTTTATATCTATGGGGTCTCTTATTTGTGTTTCTCCAGCTACTCTGTCTTTTTGGTCCCCCATATTCTCCACAATTGGCTCTCTGTATGTAGAGACCCACCCCTCTTCTGGTCTTCCCAGCTTGCCTAACTGTTCACTCTTTTTTGGTGTTGCTCTCTGCACCTGGTACACTAACATTGTCTCACTTTGCCTCTGTCGGAAAAGCTGTTGTGCATCCTGGTTGATCTTCATACTTTTCCTGTATCATTCCTAGTAACTGTGGTGGAAAAACAGCTGTTTATCTCAATTAAATTTTGATTGGTAATTAGCATCTACCTGTCACTATTATTCAGTTTCCTCCAGTGTCCCCTTCAGCCATTTTCCATGCTATTTTTTCACCTGGTTTCCATGAGAACCATATCACTGTATCTCTATCCTGCCAGCCATGCCA
Organism: Scolopax mira; assembly: GCA_004320125.1. Lineage (NCBI taxonomy): Eukaryota > Metazoa > Chordata > Aves > Charadriiformes > Scolopacidae > Scolopax > Scolopax mira. Next base: position 36,323 of record BJBW01000324.1, on the reverse strand, counting down.
TTTATTTTGCTCCTGTCAGGAAAGAGCAAATAGAGAGTTGTTTACTCTTTTGTAACATTTGAATTTTGGGCTTCATGGTGAGAGCAGAGTCTTCAAAATACATGTGGGACTCTCCATATGTCCATGCCCTTCTATGCCATAATAAATGGAAGTCTATCCCATAGCATACTGTGAGTCTTCACCCATCCTCTCCATCTGAAAAAAATATCTCCAACTATAGCAAGGACCAAGGGCAAAGAGGTATCTCTGGTATCCTTGGGACAACAGCTAACTTCCTTGTAAATCCTCCCAACCAGCTTATGTAGTGAGCAGCTAGAGTTCAAACACAACTTGCTCCTTCTGGTTTGCGGGCTGAGCTCGTAAGAGCTTTTTCTGGAGGTTCCCTGAACCATTCATTTACAATTACCCTGTGACAATAAGATGGGAGAGAAGAAGCTGCCCTTCTCCCACAGGGTATGTTGCTCCCTGGTGTAGAGAAGCAATGGGCCAGGCTCTACAGAGATCCCAGATCATGCAGCCATGTGACTGGTAGCCCTTTAGTAAGCAAGGCAAGACATGACTCCTCAAGACTCCTCAAGGTCTTGAGTGGCAATAAAGTACAACAAGGGGATCTCCCAGTACTCTCAGGGTAAAGAAATTGCAACAAACTAGATACAACATAGTTGGTGCAAAAGACATGACAGAATCATGCTGTGCAGTATACAGACTCTGAGAAAAACAATACTGAAGAACTGTTGAATTCACAAAGCTGTCCCTCATCACCTAGCAAGGATACATTTAAATACCATTAGCTGGGCTTGGCATATATGGGCAGGTTGTAAACTTCAATAGTTCAGATTTTGCCAGTGCATTCATCAAGTCTTGTCCATCTACAAGCTTATAGCAAGAGCAATATAAAACATGGTGATGCTACTGGTGGACTATCATTGAATCATAGAATGGTTAGAACTGGAGGAGACCTTAAAGACCATTGAGTTCCAACCCCCTGCCATGGGCAAGGACACTGACAAGTAGACCAGGTTGCTCAAAGTCCTGGTCCTTATCCTGTATGGAAGTGCTTGCTTCAGTTCAGCACCTACTTCATCTTAGGGATGCAGGATGCAGGTGAATAAAAAACGGCTGGATGGCAGTACTTAAAACTGCTCCATGCAGGCTATGAAATTATATCCTATTTTCATCTTGTATCTAGCCTAAATGGGAGCCTTTTGTGTGATAGAAGGCGCAGTGCCTGTGGAGAGGTTTGCACCAGTTAAGTCAGTTGAGTGTGACCTTGGCAATGTCATTTAAGAAAAGTCCAAAACACAGCCATAAAGTCTTTGAACTGTCTTGTTAGAGGCTCATGTAGTGCTGCTTATTATGAGTTGTTGCATAGATGAGAGCACTGTAAAGAAGAGAGAGGCAAACTCCAGTTCTTCAGGCAAATAGTGGATGCAGCAGCTTCAGTTGTGCTACAAAAATTGCCATGAATCCTAGACAAGTCAATTATAAAGTACTTGATGAGAAAAAACATCATGCACTGCATTTTTTTTTTTTTGCAAGGTTTCCTAAGAACTGTCTTGTATGTTCTTTGGGCCTGCTCTGGTTGTGTTCTGTCTGCCTCCTCTTTCTCAGTAACTTCCCAAGTCACTTGCCTGGAGGGAAAAGGCCTCAAAGATGAAATCTCTAGAGCCTTTGTGAAAAAAAAGCAACAGGATGGTCAGTGCTGTCTTCTCCCATCCTTCTTTCACCCCGGAGGCACTTCTACCTAAGTCTGATGAACAAGAGCAGAGGTAGGAATGGAAAAAATGGAAGAAGGTGCTGAGAGGAGAAGTTGGCTGTTAGCCAGGGCAGAAAGACATGGCGGTTCCCAAAAGCAGAGAGTAAAATACTTTTTTTGTATCTGTAGAGCCAAGGAGTTTTAGGAGAGGACAAGGAACTAGGACGTTTTAATGAACCTTAGACCAGTGTCTCTTTCAGACTGAGTCACTGCCTCTTTGCCTCTGACCTATTTTGACTTGGAGTTTCATTACTGATTGGTTAGACCAAGTGAAGGAATGGTAAGCCATAAAATTTACCCACTTTATCCAAATCTATCAACTTGCCTAAGAAAAGATACTATTTGTCCCTTCAAAAGTGTTTATATTCCCTCTTTAGACTGACCACACCACTGCTGTTAAATTGTTGTTATCTTCCATTTCATATGCTATATGCTACGTTATGCTCTCAGCTAGTTGACCTGGATTGAATTCAGTCTGTAATCCGGAGATAAGATTTGTCTCCCATACATAGCCCATTAAGGTACCTAGAAAATGTTTAGATACAAGAATTTGTTGGAACAGGCTTCTTAAATAACTTGGCGCTGTGGACGAGGAATCATGACTCATAACTCAAACGGAGGGTATGACGCTTGTGCAGATTTTGGGGGTTTTATTTCCAGATTGTTACACTGATGGATTTTCTATAAAACTTAGTCTCTTTTCCACTTGGTAACTTCCTGTCTTCCTTCATGAGACACATTTGTCTGAGACATTCCTGAGAGATGCAAATGCCTATGCAGAGATGGGCCAGTTCCGAGAAGGACAAATGGGCTGTGGAGAAGACACTGCCACCCTAGGGAGCTTGTCTGACTTGAAGGAGATTTTATCAAATGTATTCTGATCCCAAACAAAGTCTGTTGAGGTTTATGCTTGCTATTTTTTTTATTATGTCTTTGACTCTGGAGTTAACTTATGCTTATACACTGACATCCACCCCTGACTTTATTGATAGTTACGTTTGGTCCAAATTGTTTGCAGATTAAGAGCAAACTCCTGCCCTGGAAGGACGTTGCCGTCACCTTCAGTGAAACTTCACCACAGATAAGTGACCATCAAAAACACATTGAAAGCCCTGAGAACCTTGTTAAAAATCCTAAAATGCCATTATGTTTGTCAAGTACAGTCAGGTCTGGTTAATCACACCTTGTTTGCAAACATCCAATTTTATCAGTTTAAAAAAAATAAATGTCAAATCTTGTTCACATGTCCTATTAAACTAGTTTCGCTTTAATCTGTGGGGTGCTGAGACAATGCCAATAAAGCAAGCATGATTTAATCAGCTCTGACTGTTCTGATCTGGCAATCACCTTCATTTGGAGGTTGATTACTTGGCTATCCATAGAATACTCATGAATCCTACAAGCACTTCTCCCTCTATACTTGCCAGAGATTTCTGTTGGAAATATAGGACTTGTCTAACACGTATAGAAGAATAATATTAGCATTTCCAAATGCTTTTAGGAGTAACAAAGCAGAGTCAAATTATGATCTATATTCAAGAAAGCTTTTCAAAACTTATGCAGACTGTTTGTTGTTTGTTTCCTCAAGCGTGGGGGAGATTCCCTCTCTCTGAGGGATGGCTGCTAAAGAGCTGTATGTGGGACACAGCTCTAAATATTCCTTTTGTGTAGGACGCTCACTTGATGATCAAAGGCATTTGTGGTTAACAACTTTAAATTTTGCACCTCTCTCTAATTTAAAACCAAAGAGCCACTTCAGTGACAGTAGCACCAATCAGTATTTTTCTGCTGTTGCTGTTACTTGCACAGGTATTTTATGATTTCTTTACTTACCTCAGGTTTACCTGTCTTGTGGACATTATTCATATATCCTTTAAGTTGCTTATGTAAGAAATGCTAATCGAGGAGTAAAAATAATCATCCCCATTTACAGAAGGGTTTGTAAATGTGTGTCACCACTTTTGCCTGGATTTTAGCAACAGAGTTACAAAATTTGACTATTTTATGTTTGGTTGATATTGTGTAATTATAACCTTATTTATTTTGACTTTCACTGATTCTTTCTAATCATTGAGAGTTTCACTAGCAGCTGCTGCAATGTCTGCTGCAGCACTGATGGCTTTTAAACCTACCCGGGTCGATGACTTCTGTTGGCAGGTTTTAACTGCAGCATCACAGCTGATTGACACAGTAGCCCATCTCTAACTTGCTTGGACTAAAACCCCACCATGAGATGGGTGTTGATGCTGCTTTTGCAGAGGCCTGTGAATGGAGGGGGCTGAGGTCCAGCCAGGACCTCAGCCATGGTCACATCCAGCTGAGCTTCAGGTATGAGAGTGAGCCCATCTAAGCCACTGGGGTGACGTGTACAATCAAAGATACATGTGGCAGACAAGTTTTCTAGGGGTTGGAAGTTCATAGTTTTAGTCTGATATTTGCCACAAAAGGCCATCACAATAAATGAAAAGATCCCTGCTGTTTCACACTTTGCAAGTATTTTCAAATGTGTGCTTTTCAACCATTAACATTTTTGATAAAAAATGTAAAAGTAACTAACTTTTTTTTTTTTGCATCAAGAACTAAGTGCTCACAGGTTTAACATTAGCAGATTAAGCTATTTCAGTGCAAATACAGAAAATATTTATTTGCAGAGTCTTTCTCATTGGTAAAACACTTTTTTGTGACTTGCATGACTCCAGAGAATTTGAATTCAGGAACTTTAGGTTTTACCCGGCACGTGATATGTCAATTCTGTTTTGATCAGGCTATACCATTACAGACAGAAGGGGAAAGGATCAGAGGATTACTATCTACTGTTTTGAAATACTAATTTTAAATGAAAACAAAAAAATTATATGAATGTTGACATGTAAGCAAGCAGCCTCCTGTGCCCAAACCATGTGTTGTGCTTGATTTTCTCAAAATTTATAGAAGGTAAAATTATAGGGTTTTGTTTTTCAATGTTTTTCTTCTGTTGAAGACAATGGAACAGACTTCCATTAGTTTTGTGGGAGCATGATTTGGCCCCTACTGAGTTTATTTCTCACCTCTTTCTTTTGCTCAGTGGGCAACATTATACCTTCCATACAGAAAATACAGACTGAAAAGTATCACCTTGAGTAAGGAAGGAGAATGATTTAAAAATTAATAGAACTATTACTTTTCTGTACGTACTGTACAGTACACAGCTCTGAAAATTATAGTTCTTATTATTTTAATACACCAAAGCCTTTTTTTTTGAAGGTGCTAGTTTCCAATTTCTGTTCTTGTTAATAATTTAACGGTTTAAGAAGATGCTGTAAAAGTAATTTACTTCATTGTGTCTGTTTCTCCACAGAGAAACAGTTTCCAAGTTTATTTGTTTGTTTTTCTAACTTTGAAGAGTGGAAAAGGGAACATGTCCTCTGATTATTCAGGTTTCCCATAGAATCTGTCTTGAGAATTTATAGTTGAAAATATTGAAAAACATCACGTAGGGATTATATAACAGAGGAAGAGGAAGGATCAGAAAACATCCCCCAGAAAACCACTCCTTGAATTTCATTCCTGTTCCTGTATGTTCACTTGAAGAGGCTGTAAAATGAGTGAAAAATGTCCTGGTTAGCCAATACCACGTCAAACTGCCTCTGCATATGCTGTTAAAGGTCATTTCAAATGAGGTTATTTGACCTGAAGAGGAAACAGACGGTAAAAGGCCTTTTTTTTCCATAGTGTGGACATATGTCCAAGCAGCTAACTGTGGTTGATACTGCACCCTGCCTTGGGGCTCACTCTGACAAGATACAGCACTCACCAGATCCCTGCTTGGTCTCCATAGCGTTTTTACGTAGTAGTTTCTGTGTAAAACTATATGGTTTATGGGAAAATGACACAATCTATGTTTCTTCCAGCCACCACCCCATGTTTTTAAGGGATAGGGTCCATTTTCCTGCTGCTGGAGCTTTTGCTGTATTCTGTATAGTCTTTCTTTTTTTATTCCTAGCTTTCTTCTCCCCGCACTCTGCACCTGATAACTTTCTGTCTGATCCAAAAAGTGTTGCCCACCATTTTAATTCAGAGAGCTTTGCAGCTGTCTGCAGGATGGGAGCCTAACTCTGCTTCAGGTCCTCCCAAAAAGTTTACCATGGGGTGCTGGAGTGTTACTTCTCTCTGTGCCACCAGCCACCCCCCAGAAAAACCCCTCAGGAATTAGGCTCTTGTTATCATTGATCTTGCTGCTTCTTTCATCGTGAGGCTGCAAGCTTGCCTGTGTGATGCCACTACTGTTAATGTATCAATTGAAAATGTGAAAACCACTGTGTTCAGCCTCGACAGCCCGATTCTGTACTGCAGTGGCCCAGGAAAAACCTCCTTCCAACAGACGGCCAGCCAAGGCTGCAGCTGAAGTCAGGCCTCATTTCTCTGCTCATTTTCTTTGTGTCTTAGAATCATAGAATCATCTAGGTTGGAAGGGACCCTGAAGATCATCTAGTCCAACCATCAACCTAACTTTTCACCAAAAAAATTTAAAAAAACTCCACTAAACCATATTCCCCAGCACCATGTCAACTCATCTTTTGAACACCTCCAGGGGATGGTGCCTAAACCCCTTCCCTGGGCAGCTCATTCAAATGATTAATAACCCTTTCAGTGTAAAAATTTTTCCTAATATCCAATTTGAACCTCCCCTAGTACAACTTGGGGACATTTCCTCTAGTCCTGTCACCTGTGATTTGGGAGAAGAGACTGACCCCCATCTCTCTACATCCTCCTTTCAAGTAGTTGTAGAGGGCGGTACGGTCTCCCCTCAGTCTCCTCTTCCCCAGACTGAACAACCCCAACTTTCCCAGCCTCTCCTCATAAGGCTTGTGCTCCAGATCCCTCACCAGCTTCGTTGCCCTTCTCTGGATCTGCTCCAGCACTTCAATGTCTTTCTTGTGGTAGGGGGCCCAAAACTGGACACAATACTCAAGGTGGGGTCTCACCAGTGCCGAGTACAGGGCACCAAGATCACCTCTTGGGTCCTACTCACCACACTGTTCTTGATTCAGGCCAGGATACTGTTGGCCTTCTTGGCCACCTGGGCACACTGCTGGCTCATGTTCAGCTGACAATAGACCAACACCCCCAGGTCTTTTTCTGCCAAGCAGCTCTCCAGCCATTCTTTCCCAAGGGTGTAGCGCTTCATGGAACCCCATGTGCACTTGTGACACAAGTGCAGAACCTGGCACTTGGCCTTGTTGAACCTCATTCTGTTGGTCTCAACCCTTTCTTTCACTGTTCAGTCTGAAAATACCTACCTGCCTGTTCTTCTAGCTTTCATTTCTCCACATGTCTTCACTGCTGACTCCTCTGAGAATCATCCATCCACAGCAGGCTACCCAGCGAGGGCTCAGCCTCCTCCAGCAGCACCACTGTCAAGCAATCCACCCTGTGCAGCTTTGGCAGAATAACTCTGCTGTAAGGACCTTCACTGGAGGTGAAGGCACTTGTGGCTCTGCTGTGATTGCAGTCATGCCTATAGAATTTAGGTCATAGAATCAGAGAATCAGATAATAATTTAGGTTGGGAGGGACCTTAACAATCATTGAGTTCCAAGCTCCCTGCCATGGGCAGGGACACCTCCCACTAGACTAGGTTGCTCAAAGCCTCATCCAGCCTGCTTTGGAAAGCAAATGCTTGCATGACAATGCTGACTTCTGGATTCATGAGTGACACCACCCCACCTCTGCAACAGTGTAACAGCTGTCCCTCATCCCAGGCATGCAGTCCCCTCCTGAGGAGCACTCTCAGTAAGGGCCAAGCCACAGCGCAGGGGCAATGAGCAATCAGCACAGTATTGCCCACCCAGATTTCAGTCCTGCACTTGGCCAAGTCAATAGGAAAACTACTGATAACTGGGAGAGGTTGACAATGGATGTGGAGAGATAGATAGAAAGTGCATGACTATCATGCAACATTTTGGGAAGAAAAATAAAAGTGCTTTCTGACAATGACACTTGTTTTATGCCCCTGTTGGTGAAAGTTACCATATTAAAGATGAACAGAAAGAAATGAGGATAGTGCTCCAAAAGTTTGACTTTCATACAGGAAACATGTATGAAGACTAATATCTATTAGGTAGAATGTTTTTTATGACTTACCAGATAGATAGAAAACTTTATTTTGAAAGGTTGAATCAACACAATTTTTATTAAAGGCCATTTTAGTATGCACTGTGCTTCAGCAGAGGGACCACATAAAAACTTCCTGGATAAGTGCAGCAAAAACTTCAAAATGCCTAATAAAATTTTGAAAATCATTTCAATATTACGTTAATGGGTGTCATTTTCCTTTGAGCAGTGAAGGTTTGCATGAATGGCATTGCACTGCAGCAGTCGAGAAATAATTTGAGTTTTTTCTTTTTAATTAGCTTACAATGGTATAGAAGCAGAATTAGTTAAACCACAGGATCATAGGAAAACAAAATATATTTTAAGTCAGTTGGATCAGTGCCAAATTAACGTTAATGGGAATTTTTTGATCCACCCAAAAGGTGTCTCATCTCTATGATTGCTGTCCTCCACATCAGAAGAGCTTGTGACTCATATCCATTTCCATTCTTAATCTCATACATATGCTTTAATCATTAGCTTCATAGTTCATAAATAGTTGCTAATATGAACCTATTTCATAAAATGTTTTAAAGATGTTTCAACTTGTACAAACTTTATACAAATCCCTTCACATGCTGCACAGAATAAATAGAAGCTCAATGACTATAATACCCTAAGGAAATCTATGACTGTAGAAAGTTCCTAAATTTCTTCTTGGATGGGATACCCAAAACATTTAAGTTGTCAGGGAACACATATTCCATCAACTCTGAAATAACAAATACACATTAGAAAATTCCATTTCTTGCCAAGAAAACTTTGAAATGGATGTCTAAGAGCTATCCACATGCCCAAAGAAATACAGCTCCAAAGTTCTCAGTTCTGGTATCTGTAATTTAATAATTGAAATTACAGACCTTTCATTCTTGCAACAATGCATGTAGAGTAAATATAGAAAATAAGCCTATTTTTCGTGGAGTGAATCCAGTAATTTGAAAAGTAATAGTAAGCTACTTTGGCTACAGGAAAGAATGTCCAGTGGTGGATTCACTTTGGCTGAGTGCCTGGAGGCCACTAAAGATGCTCTATCACTCACCTCCTCAGCTGGATGAGGGAGAGAAAATAAAATGAAAAGCTCATACATAAGGACAGGGAGATCACTCACCAATTACTACCACAGGCAAAATAGACTTAATTTGGGAAAAATTAATTTAATGTATTATCAATCAAATCAGAGTAAGGCAATGAGAAATAAAAACTAAATCTTAAACTACATTCTCCCACCCATCCCTTATTCCCAGGCTCAGCTTCAGTCCCGATTTTTTCTGCCTCTTCCCCTCAAGTGGCACAGGGGGATGGGGAGTGGGTGTTGCATTAGTTCATCACATGTTGTCTCTGCTGCTCCTTCCTCCTCAGGGAGAGGATTCCTCACACTCTTCCCCTCCCAGGGGGTGCAGTCCTTCAAGAACAGACTGCTCCAGTGTAGGTCCCCCATGGGGTCATAAATCCTGCCAGCAAACCTTCTCCAGCATGATCTCCTCTCTCTGTGGGGTCAGAGCCTCCTTTGGGGCATCCACCTGCTCTGGTGTGGGGTCCTCTACAGGCTGCAGATGGTTATTGGCTTTGCTATAAACCTCCATGTGCTCCAGGGGTATAGTCTGTCTCATCATGGTCTTCACCAGGTAATCTCTGCTCCAGCACCGGGAGCACCTCCTCCTGCTACTTCTTCACTGAGCTTGGTGTCTGAAGAGTTGTTGCTCTCACATGTCCTCACTTCTCTCCCTAGTGGTAGTTGTGCAGGGCTTTTTTTCCCTTATGAAATGTGTTACCACCATTGCTGATGGGACCTAAATGTGAAGAGATGGAAAAGCACACAGCAGGGATTTTTCCTATTTCTATAAAGTGTTGGACGCAAAACTTGGGGATCTCAGTACTTTGGGCTGAGCTGAACACATCCAATTCCCACTTCCAGAGAGAAGCAGGTCCTCTCTTGCTGGACAATTACAGCTTGATCAAAACTTCAGTGTTGAGCTTGAAAAAAGAAGATGTTCAGGGTCTGTTACAGCAATCAGCATGTATAGAAGTGTCAAATGGAAATGAGATTACTTTGGGTGGAAGCAGCCATTGATGGACTATAATGAAAATGTGTTGCTGGTTCCTGTGAATGGAACTAAAGCAAATGGAGAAAGCCCAGGTCTGTTGGAGATGGCCCTTTCCACATGGGCCTTGTACCTGTTACAGAAGAGGTACTGGTTCATTTCCAGGACTTTCTTTTTTAATTTGTGGAACTGCTTCCTAACATCTTTTATATTCATGCAATGAACATTGACAAAAAAGCAACATTGCTGTCTGTTGAGTGCATTGTATCAGTTTTATGAATTATCTACTGTATTTACACAGTTGACCTGTGTGAATATAAAAGCATGAGTCTGGCTATGGTCTAATGGATAAATAAATGTCAATGTTTGTATGTTTTTGAGAGAGATTTATTCTGGTCTTCTGGTAAATTTTAATCTAGTTAAAAGGAATACTACACCACAAGAAAAATATTCAATAACTTTAAAGTACAAGCATAGATAATCTTTAAAAAACTGTTCCTGCCATTAAACTAGGAAACTTAAAAATCGTGTTGTAGCTTGGTGGTCTGAGCAGAGTTCTGGGAGTTGGGCAGCTCTGAAGCTTCTAGTCTTGGACATGGTCAGGATACTTTCATGCTCCTTGGTTTTACCTGCCCCCAAAAATCCTTAGGCCCTTAGTGCAACTGTGCTGCACCCATATAAGATTGATCACTTTTCACTCAGGATAGTACATTTAGAGGAAAACACATGCATTTTTATTTTGGTAACTAGCTCTCCACTCAGTCAGCAGGCTGGTCTGACACACTTCTCAGTGATTTGATGCATGATGCATTTGGGAGCTTATGTCACAGGCAGGGAAGGCAAGAGGGACTAGCTCCTTCACTTCCTACATGCATTCACAACACCAGAGCACTTTTAATGTGTCATGATGTTCTGCTTCTAGATTTGCTACATTTGTTAGCAAGAGGGATAGCTTGATTTTTACTAGCCATGTGAAAGTCATACTAACTCAACTTTCATTTCATTTCCAAAACAGTCAGCATGAGTTTAAAAAAGATGTTGTGGGAGAAAAGAAGTAAAACTACCCCTAGTTTGGATTCTCCCAAGATCAAAGCTCAGAGGTCTCCCTTAATCTAACTGTTTCAGAGACAAATGATGCTCCTCCTTAGAGCACCTTAGAACAAGGAGCAAATATCCCCTCAACACTGGTGATTCACTATCTGCATTTCACTATGAACTGAAACTCTATTCAGTATCAGATTGTATTAGCAGCCTGACACAAACAACTAGATTGAGCTCATTCTACTCATTACTGGCTTTTGATTGAAGCCAGACATGATGATAGTCCAGAATTCTGTGCAATAGTAAGTTTCAGGTCAACTGAGATGCATCAGAAGGGAAATGGCAGATCTGGGGCTTGGAGAGAAACAGCCTGGGGTCAGGTGGACTGTGAGGACTAACACAGTGGCTCAGACAAGCCTGTTTTAATGAGTCAGACTTGCTCTCTCCAGCTCACACTGCGCACTGACACTGGTGCAATGATAAAGCTGAGAGGTGGTGTGGTGTGAGAAGCTGGCTCAGGGTCCCTGCGCTGCCTGGGCACCAGATTGTGCCCATCTATCCATCTAGGTTCTACCAGTTAAGTAGTGCTGCTGACAAAGGTCTCTGTGTGAGGTCTATAAGAGCCCTTTCCCTGGCATTGCTTCCTACTGGCATTCCCATTGGGATTACCCCTGTTTCCAGCAGCTCTCGCTTCACTTCTGTGCATGGATGTAAGAGCTGGTACTCAGTGACAAGCATCTGACCAGAAATATGGGACTTCACAGTGATTCTTCCTGGCCCTGTTTTGTAGAAGCCAGTGAGGCAGGCAAACAGTCAGCACCTCTAAAACCTCCTTGTGGGCCTGAGCATGGGCTTCACCCATGGCACTGCACCATGCAAAATGTTGGCCTTGGTGAGCAAATGTTGTAAGGGAATGTTGTAAATTCCATAAAATTACAATCCCACCTCACAACAGTGGGCTACATTTTGCACTTCATCTCCTACAGTGCGAGACCTTAACTTCATGGGTAACCAAAAGTCACATCTCCTCTTGTGCCTGTTGCAGATAAGGCAAAACATGAAAGGAAAACTTCCCAGTTTAAGACACCCTGTAACCAAAGGGAAGTTTTATTGGGTTGAAAGCCCAAATTTCAAAGAATATCTCTTCCAAAGATTGTTGTTAATATTTCCACAATGCACCACTGTTACTGAGATGGGCTTTATGTTTGTCTGCCAGGGAAGAAAACCTGGGTCATTAAAGCCACATATCTAGTCAATTCCTTCTGCGTGCCAAATTGAATTCCCCAATTACACAGTCTGCAACCCCAACTTGCAAGCCCTAGACTGAGAATATAACCAAGGTGTCCTGACACCCAGCATTACACATTAACTTCCCTATTGCTGATTTACCTCTAGGATGCAGCATGTGTTCTGTGGGTCTCTAAGGGCTGCTCTGCACACTGCATAACCACCTAGGTGCTCCTTTATGTGGCACCTACAGTGTTTCTGAAGGCTCCAAGTCCATTATTCTCACTGGATGGAGCAGAAATGCATGGGCCTTGGAAATTAATTAACCTATTGCTTTTTTCCCCAGAGGAATATTTCCTAACTTAGTGTAAAAGCTCTTCGTCTCTGTATTTAGACTGAGAACTTAATTCAGCAGAGCTGTTACACCAGCATCTTTCACTCAAATCTCCTGGTCCTGGCACATCTACAAGGCCAGTCTGTATTCATTGGATGTTCACCAACTTCCTCTGCAGATTCTGAGGCTTGGGGGGTGCTAAGCAGGGCACTCTGCCGAGCCCTCCTGCACTGGGGACACAGAAGGTTCATGTTTTTCATTGTTTTTCAGCTGGCCCCTACTGTTTCTTAAAGTTGAAGGTAAGGGGAAAAAAAGTACAGCAGATATAATGGTAGTGCAAATTTTCTGCAAATACACTAGTTAGCTGCTTGAGTCACTTGCATCAGACACCACACATGAAGGTCTAGGAAGCTTGGCAGACCTCTCTTCAGACCAGTGAAGGCAGCTTCTTGTTTGGGCCTGAGCACCGTAAGGCACTGAGGGAAGACCAAATCCTCAGTGGCAGAGCAGTCCGGTGTGACTTAAGTAGAGAGTGTCAGCTGAAGGACTCAGCTTTGAAAACAAATTTCCTTGGTTTCATGGTTCTAATATAAATCAGACTTTACAATATACCCCTTAATGTAACTTTAATGCAGTTCTGTGCATTAATTCAGTTCCATTCCTTGTCATTAATATCGTCTATTGGCAAACAAAGAAGGATTTCTTAGAAGAGAACCTTGCCAGCTGTGGAAAATCTTTGACTTGCCTTGGTGTTGCCAGGCAGATTTGTTTGCATTTTTCAAGGACTTTTGAACAAACAAAAGTATGTCTCTGCCTACTTACAGTCTCCCTGTACCCATTAGATTCAACATCTGTAAGTAAAAAATGTAGGGAACATGTGCAGGATTAATAGGTCCTAATTTTCATTGATGAGTTCTGAACGCTGATCAGTAAAGGGTTCACAGACCTGGATTTTCCTGTGCTTTGTTTTGCCAAGTGCCAAATTTTGTCTGAGAGCCTTGTTCATCTTATCACACACACTGGTGTTTAAACCAGCTACACTGGCACAGACAAGACACAGGCAGCATTTCAGAGTCCTGTGTCTGCACTGGTTCAGCGTACAATGCTTGTACCTCTCACAAATTCAGAGTCTGGGCTCCTGGGAGCTGATTACTGGAGAAGATTAAAATGGCTGTCTTCCACACACGTGTTCAGAAGAAATCGATGGCATCTGCAAGACTGAACCAGAACACATCTGCTCAAAAAGGAGAAAAATATCTCCTAATTAGAAGGGTACCATCATTGGTTACAAGGGAAAAACTTTGGATACGCTACGTACGGCTACATCCACATATACAAATATATATACATATACACACATATATGCTTATATGCGTGTATGTATGTGTGTTTATATATTTAAATATATAATATTTATATATTATATAAAATGTAAATATTTGTATGTTTAAGAAAGACTTTGTTGACTCAGAAATATGTCTCACCTTCTTTTCAAACATCCAGCAGCTGGAATAGGCACACAGACTCACTGTGTCAGGTAAGGGGAGAAGATGGCAGCCCTGGTGAGGCTCAGCACTTCCAGCAGGGTAAGAGGAGCACACAGTCGTGAAGGTTTACAGGCAGAATGAATGGATGACACAGGCAGGACCTGGGGAGAGAGGGGGAAGGCTGGTGCCTAAGCCTCCTCTAGGGGTTGCATATGTATTTTATGCACTGGCTAGATAAAGTAAGTAAATAGTGCTAGAAGAGGAAGAAGAACGCAAAGTGTTCTTATTACAGACCATGCCTTTCCTGTAAGTGTTCATTATGGCAACACCCTCCCCTTAATCTTTAGCCAAAAAGAACCTAGGCTGGGGTATGTAAGTCTTGCTTCTCAAAAGAAAATGAATCTAAGGCAGAAGTGGAAATTATAGCTGGGTCTTGGGGGAAGAACTAATCACTCCGCTAGGACAGAGAAGATAAAAGAGTAACTCTTTCCTCCAGCTGTTTTATGAAGTAGAAGCCATCTTTATGTGTACGTAGAAGCCACCTTTATAGCTTTGGGTCAGAAGTTTGGAGAAATTCTTCTGAAGGTCACAGGGGCTGCACAACTGTGAGGACCTTCCGGAAACCACCATGATCTTGCCTTAGAGCAGGGTTAGCTTCAAAGCTAGATAGATCCAAATAACTAAACCCTGCCACAATAGAGATAGTTTTCTGTAGATGCCTAAAAAGTGAAAATGCAGGTTCAAGTGAATCTGAAAGTATCTCCTGTTACCAGGAGAAAATTTCTTTGTATTATAAATGCATTATTATCATTCTTATGTTCAATGCACCTCAGAAACAGTGGTCCAAATGCTGCTGCTTGTTTTGCTCAGGCATATGAACTCCTCTCACAGGCACATTAGGCTCTTCATGAGTTAAATGAGAATATAGACAATAAAACGGTCCCCACAGAGTTGTCTTTCTCTACCTGAGGCTTTGGTGGGTTTTGGGGGTTAACTTTGTTCTGTCCAACAAGGACAGAGTGGTGAGCAGAGTTCCAAGTGGACACTTGTGAAAGAGTCAGAGCTGAGTACCCAGAGCTGGGGACATGGAAGCTGAAGGTGAGTGCTGGTGGAGGCAGACAAGACAGTGAGGCAAGTGTTGCCATTCTCCTCAGAGCACGTTGGTCAATTACTAATTAAACAGATGCATACTGGGGTATGTCACTTTTGTCTCTTAGTTCAAAAAACTTCTGTTACTCCTTGACAAACAACCTCTGTAATTTTTCTTTCCTTGTAGTGAGATGCCCCATATGGATGGGATGACAACTATGGGTGTGATGGAAGTTGTGCTGCAATGGACAGCCATTAACTGGCCCTGGCACAAAGTGCAGGAGTAGGTGCATGAGACCACGTATAGTTCTCCTCTCCTTGGATAATGCAATGGTCATGCTCCTGTGAAGAGGGTCATAGAATCATAGAATGGTTAGAGTTGGAAGGGACCTTAGAGATCATCGAGTTCCAAGCCCCCTGCCATGGGCAGGAACACCTCCCACTAGACCAGGTTACTCAAAGCCCCAGGTCCATATGGGATACCTATGTCCTCAGGTGTAACCAGGTGACTGGAGGAGTGGTGAAAGGAGCAACTGCACATGGTGCCCTGGTGATGAACAGACTGGGCACCTCTGATGAACAGCAAATAAAGAAACTGAAGGATACAGAACACTGGACCCTGAAAAACGGAGCTTGGTTTGCATGTTTAATCAATTATTATCCTATGTCACTTCACTGGTAGCAAGATGGGCAAGAGGAAGCCTATCAGAGTCAGCAGATTGACTACTGAGGCAAAGAGCTCACACATTAAAAGCTTCAGCAGCTGAAATAGATGTTAGTCTGCATTACCTATGTACATGCAGGTAAACTGCACAGTGAGCAGGGGGGTTGGCTGGTCCCAGCACGAAGCACGCACAGCCTTGTTGGGGGTTCTCTGTGTGGCAGCAGACCCAACATATACAGACACCCACATACATACACACATCAAACACAGTTAATTGCAGAAAATAGCAAACTTAAAGAGCTTTCCACCTTTTCTTTTAGAAAGCATTTACATTTTTTAAGTCAACTTCCCATTTGTATATGAAAAATTTTCAAAAGTGGCATTCTTGTGTCGTTCTAGGTTTCCGTGTAAGTTCAAGGTAATGATTGAACTTGGTATGTTTGCCAGCTGTGTTGTTGCAGTATCTACAAAGGAATATCAGAGGTCTGTGTTAGTTTGGGACTCACAAAAAGTAATTCATTATGCATAATGGTGATATTGGCAGTGCATGCCAAATGGTTAAATCTAATGTAGCATACAGTTTCATTAAGGCACAACAAAATTAATCTATCCCTTCCCACCAGGAGGTTTAAACAAAAGCAATGGGGAAGGAGATGCATGTAAAAAAGCAGCAATTCATTAATGAAATGAAGACATGTAAAATAATTAGACATAGCAATACATGAGAGGACTAAATTAACCCTTCTATTTACAGTAAAATATGCACAAATCAGAATTCTAGCATTGGGTGTTATTATGTAGATACAATCATGAGTGTCTTCTGATTTCCTTTCAGGGAAGAGATGCGCAAGCAGATCAAAATTAAGCCACTAGTTACTTTTAATAACTTTATCTTGGTTTACAGAAACTGCCCATGTTGTCCATTTGCATTCAAAATCAGTGACTTGGCTTTGGATCTCCAGTGGGAAATTGCAAATCAAAGACTTAACTCAAAGACTCGAGGAGAAAGAACTGCCACTAAACTGGTGTACAGTAACTCATGTAATTAATAATACTGAAACTAAGGGACCAATCTAAATCAATGGAATAATAGAGCTTAGTAATTAGTAGTGGTAGTTAAAAGGGACAATTGTCTTTCCTTAATAAATCCTGTGTCCCCAGCAACACATGAGAATTTTTTAAACAACACTGTGTCTAAACAGTTTAGATGCTACTTGCTTAAAGGTGCAAAAGAAAGAGAAATACCTAAAAATAGGCTGTATTATTCAAGATAAGAAAATCCCCAACTGCGCAGGCCTTTGAATTAACCAAGTAATCAAGAAATTCCTTAGCCTTCTGTACTTTAATTTTCTAATTTAGCTGAGCACAGTGGGAGCTTTTCCCTGTACTTTCTGTTTATGGCTCTCAACTCTGTCCCAGAGGGAAGAAATCCTCCTAAGCACCCAGCAGTGGTTAAGGGATGAGGTGAATTCAGGGCACAGGGAAGCCTTTGGGAGATCTCTGCAATGACTTCAATCCCGGGGAGCAGGGGACTCCCACCCTCATGATGGACCACATCAGGCTGTGGAGCTTGAGTCTAGGCTGCATGTAGTGATGGCTCATGGCTGGATGTGAGTAATGAAGCATGGATGTCACGTGCTAACATTTTGTCCCACTGAGTACCCAAAGTTGGAATGTCAGCATGCTTTGAAACTCAAGTGAGACTCCTTAGAAACTAGCAAGTATATAAGGCGACATTAAAAGGCTTAACATAGAAGCTGAGCAATATTTCTCTCCGCCTTCCAGAATGACTCTGCCAGCTTCTAGAACAGGAAACAAGGATTGCAGACAGCAATAGCATCACAAGAGGTATCCTTGTAGGCAACATAGATTTATCACCCCAAGGGAAATATATCACAACAAACCTAACAGCAAGTCCATACTCCAGAAAGAGATGGGGGATTGAGAAGTCTTCGGGCAAGCAGCCACAGTGGCAGAGCAGGTGGCTGCACAGAGCACTCCATCATTGAAGACTAATGCAACAGTACAGGCAACACCACAAATCAGGTGGACATGGCTGAGAAGTAACTGAAATGAGGCACTGCCAGCGAGATTTTCTATTAATTATTGCTATTAGTTGTGTCTCAAGAAGGAAGATGTGAGGAGCTATATACTTTAAAGGTTTTGGTCTGAACCAGCTGGAGTTAATTACCTTGTTCAGGAGCCTCTCATCCTCTGTGCTGATCACTTCTAACTCCAATGTTAGCCATTGGCACCAAGGGATTCCTGGGCAGGGGAATGGCACAAAGATGGGGAAAATTGATGGACTCATTTCAGACTGAGGTAAGCTGAAATCTTTTCGAATTGTTCTCTCCACATGAGGATTTCGTTTATGTTTTCTACATCCACAATCATTTTAGGGGGCTGATTGTCATCAATCCAGTGTCATTGTACCTTCACTGGTTTTAAGGTAGGCATATTACTGAAAGTACTTAGATATTGATGCCTGTTGTAGGAGACAAGGACATACTGATTTTATGAGACAGTGTCCTCCTCTGAAGTTTCCAGAAGGAGAAGGGCAGTATGGCAGGTATCTTCATTGTTTAATGGGTCTTACTTAGTGAAATTAGTGCACCTCTTTCTGTCCTGGCCATTCTCTTATCAAGATGACTGAGTGAGATATACCCATATACTTGATTAATTGGCTTTGGTGATATTGTTTCAAATTTAGTTGACATGTGTTAAAATGAATGGACTCCAATGTAATTCCTTCAGTAGTCACTATGTTCATTGTTATTGATTGAGTGTGTATTTTAAAGATAAATGTTAAGAAAATATTCTTCTTTAATTTTATTTTATTTATTGAGTGGTGGTGGCATGTCACTACACTGGCTCTGCATGCTCTGTATAATTCATTAAACTAAGTGGGCACTCCATAGCTGGTGACTTGAAAACTACTGAACCTAGAGGTAACTGTTGCTGGTTCATGGCTGGCAGCCAGAAGTCCTCTTTGTCTGGAAAGCCAATCTATAAGCCAAAAAAATATCTAAGCCATTCTTAATTTTTTAAACTACAGCTCATCTTAACCTCTTAATTGCAAAGAGCTGCTAACATGTATCTGATATATCTCAGATAATGGTGACAGTTGGGTAAAGATGCCCTATTTTAGAATAAAACAGTCTTACAGAGGTGAGCCTGAGGTAACAGGCGTGAACAGGGGAACACCAGTGAAATGCCTTAAATCAATTAAAGGGTGTTCCACTAAAAAGGTGACACAGCTGAAAGCCCAGCTGAAATGCCTCTACACCAATGCACATAGCATGGGAAAAAAACAGGAGGCATTTGAAGTCATCATGTGGCTAGCAAGCTACAATCCAGCTGCCATTACTGAAACTTAATGGAACCAGTTCTATGATTGGAGTGTGGCTATTGATACAGGCTGTTTGGAAAGGACAGGTGAGGATGGAGTGGTGGTGGTATTAGCCTCTACATCAAGAAATGGATGGAGTTTGAAAAGCTGTCTCTGAAGAAAGCCATGAGCAGGTGGGAAGCTCATGGGTAAAAATTAGAGACTGAGGCAACAAAGGGAACCTTGTGGTGTTTACTACAGGCTGCCTGATCAAGGGGAACCTATTGACAAAGCCTTCTTACTCCAGCTAAAGGAGGCATTGTGCTCACAGGCTGTCGTGCTGTTGGGGGACTTCAGGCACCTTGTTGGTTTCCACCATACACTGGAAAAGTAGCATAGTGAGCTGTGGACTATTCAGGAGACTCCTGGAATGCATTGAGGATAGCTTAAGCCAGGTAATAGACAGTCCTGCCATAGGGGATGCAACATTGGACCTAGTGGTCACCAATACAAGTGAGCTAATCAGTGACCTCAAGTTTGGAGGCAGCCTGGGCTACAGTGATCATACACTGGTGTTCATAGTCCTGAGGAATATGGGTCAAGTAAAGAGTAAATTCTGGACCCTGAATTTTAGGAAAGGATAATCCCAACTTTTCAAGCAGTTAGTCAATAGGACCCCTTGGGGCAGAGAAAGAGATCTTTAAAGGTCATCTTGTTCAACCCTGAGGGACTAGAGTCCCTGAGGGACAGGGAAAGAGATTTTAAAGGTCATCTAGTCCAACCCCCTCTGTGCAATAAGCAGGGACACCTTCAACTAGATCAGGTTGCTCACAGCCCTATCCAACTGGTTCTTAAATGTTTCCAGGGATGGGACATCTACCACCTCCCTGGGAAAACTGTTCTAGTATTTCACCACCCTCAAAGATTTCTTGCTGATGTGTAGTCTGAATCTACTTTCTTTCAGTTTAAAACCTTTACGTCCTGTCTTCCAAACCAGAATTTTCTATGATTGTATGTTTCTGTGATTCTAAGGTCACACACAGCTGCAGGAATTCCCTTCCTCCTGTACAGCCATGAGCAGATCCTGTCCTTTTCTGCTACTACCCTTTGCTGCTTCATGACTCACAGCCTACCACCAGTGTTAGTTCATCTTAGCTCCCAACTGACCCATCCCATTCCAACTGTCCCACTCTCCTCCCAGTGCACTTCCTGGTATGACAGTGGTTTGGCTACTGGTTTCAGCAGGAGTGGGACTGGGAACAGCATTGGCCACAACTCTGTCCTCCCATACATCTACAAAGTTCTGGTCCCTGGTGCTGATGATTCACAGTGTACAGTCAGCTTCTCAATAAACTCACATGTTTGACTGGCTGTCAAATTCACTTAAGTCTTCAAGACCAGGACTGAGGGAAGACAGGGTTTTATTTGTACACGAGCAAATCGCATCTGGGAGCCAGTGGGATGTGACAAACCTGGCAGCCGGTGATGCTATTCTCAGGGTGCCACTGGAAGAAATCCTTGAGGGATTGGCTCCCCAGACAAATGAATGTGGTACTCTAGGCAGCTGAGCAGACACAGAAGAGCTCATTGTCCCCTTTCCCCATGATTGACCTTTTCTGAGGCCAAAGCAGTATTACAGAGTTTACAGCAGACTATGGACTTTCCTAAAAAATGTGTTTTGCCATGCCGGTTGGGTGTTGGAGTACCCATCAGGGAGATCTGCTGTGCCCTTGCTGTTGAAAAGTGAGGACAGGACTAGGAAACTGGTGAAGAATATCCAAGCCAATCTATGTGAGGGTCTTTGGAGGCCACTTTAGGCTTCCTGGTTGCTCAATAAAGCTATGGAGCCAGAGGCTGAGACTGTGACCGTACATTTATTTCAAAATCACAAGTTACCAGCTGACAGATGATTATAGTGTACAGCCATTAGTCCATCAAACTAATAGTACTGTTGAAATTAATTAATAGGATCCTGAAAATTTCCCAAAACCTAGTTTTATTTTTAAATTAACACATTTTTCACTGAGATTGGAGATAGAGGCCTAAATACTGCCCTCAGTTATATCCACATATTCTCACTGAAGACAGCTGATTTCACTATTAACTGATGGCAGAATATGACATGCAAGAATCGGCATGTTCCCTCTCCATAAGATGGAAGAAGTCTGCAAAAAATTGACATTTTTTATCTCTTCATATAGAAGATAAGTGTGACTCATTCGATTCCTCTTTAAACCATTTTATATTTACTGTTTTATATAGTTATTCTGGGCATCAGTGTCCTCAAGAGTTAATTAAAAGCTGCACTTGCCAAAACCTGTCAATTATTGCTTCAGTCACAACTTGCACAGTCACTGAGACAGCAGCAGAGAAATAAGAAGTTTTAAACTCATTTGGATGTCAGAATTTTACTGTGGAAAACTATCTTTGGTTATATCAGTGTCAGCTTTTCAAACAATACTGTGTAAGATGGTTTGAAAGAAATCCTGGGTGAGCAGCTCTTTGGGGAGGGGAGGGTAGTGGCAGATGCCATCAAGGGAGTCTGGCTGATGGTGGGGAAAGGACATTGCAGAAAAGTAAGGTTGAGACTGGGGAGAAAGAGGTAGAAAAGCACATCACAAATGAGTTTCTTGGCCTGTGGGTGGTTAGATAGTTCAACTCAAAAAAAAGAGCCACATGTTGCTTAACTTGCAGACCCTGGTGTAAAGATATTTAGGTTGTCAGCCTACACCCAGAACCAACCACACAAGAAGTGTCTCTGAGCACTTTGAGAAGTGATAGATCTGGCAAAGCTATTAGTCCACACAGCAACAAGTAGCCAGCAGTGAAGGGTGAAGGTTGATATACATATAGAGGGTGCAGGTCCCCGTGTGCTCCAGGAGTGAACCCCAGGGCCAGGAGAAGATCACCATCACCATCACCATTGAGGGAACTCACAACCAGCTGCTCAGCACACCTGTGGAAGAGTGTGCTTTCCTGGAAATGGCACAAATCCCAGAAGGCTGACACCAGTGTTGGGGTGCTGATGTTGTAAATGAGGACATAAACTCTGATCTTAAGCTGATACCTCTATTCTACCTAAATATTTTTAACTTGCACAGTTAACTTTTTATCCTGAAGTTTCAGAAAGCTGCTTTTATGCCATTTTTATTAGTTTATCTATGCATTACTGTTTCATTTCAACCAGATCCACTTTTTGGACTGCAGTACCTGCAGCAGGTAAGTTACAGAGCAATTCAGAAAGTAGACACTTTCTGGAGGCAAAAAAGAGAGTCTGTTTTTACCCATGTTGCTTAAAATTAATGTTTCTCAAAGGCAAACCACAGGGACAATCTCAGGTTAGATCTAGAGCCTGTGGGAGGGTGGAAGTTGGGCAGGCATGGTAAGGAGGTCCCACACCCACTATGCTTCTCCTGCAGGCTGCCAAGTCCCACAGCCAGCACAAGCCCTGCTTGGGTTGCCTGATGGACATTCTTACCCTCTTTTCTCCCCTCCTGAAAACCCTACACAGACAAAAATTCCTCTTTATGTTGCTTTGTTTTTCATCTCGGGACTTACATCAAAAGCTATCACTAACAGTCTTTCTCCTGGAATAGGTAAGGAACTGTGCAAGACGAGAAGAACAGTTAAGAAAAATGAAGGTATGCAGAGCCTTAGGTAGGAGATAAATACAGATCACATTACATAGATATATACTTCTCTGCTTACTAAGATGCTTGAGCATTTAAAAGTGCAAAGAATAACAAAAAATTTAAATCAGCTATTTAAGGGGGAAAAAAGCCTTTCTAGAAACACCCCCAACTAGTAACCAGGCCCAAAACAACATACATGAAAGGGACTGGCAGCCCTCCACTATTTGAGTAGCAGCATGAATAAAACTCAACCCAGCAAAATAATCTGTACTTCTTTATCCTCAAAGAAACAATGCTATGGATATGGGCCAGGGAAATACTATAACATTTACCACTATGAATAAATGAAATTCACAAATCAAACACTTGTAAAACTCGTTACTTTCTTTTACTTTACGTTGTAACACATCTTCCTTTATCACCTTCCTGTCTTTGTTGGCTAAAATGTTTCCATAGAGAGGAGATAAGTGTTGATCAGAAAAAGACAGGTAGTGTTAATTTTTTTTCCAGTGTAATATAAAGAATCTCAGTCTCCTCAGCACATGATTTTTCTGAAATGGCCAACATACGGTAATTTTTTTCAAGTCAGAATAGAAGTAAGAGTTTTTTACTTTTCAAGGCGTATTTTTTGGTTGTGAGTTCAAGTGAACAGTTTCAGTAAACCCAAACTTTATTTTAATGAATAATGCTCTATCTAGAAAATAAAAAAAGTCTTTCTGGAAACATTTAGTTATGCAGTGTATCAGTACATGCTCGAACAATTAAGTAATTCTGCTAAATATCAGGTCAGATATTTCAGTAGCATTAAGGATCACATCCGGACGACCACTGAGCTAGTTCAAGTAGATGTGAAGCATCCAGGAACTTAAGTCAGCACTGCAGCTTTTTCAGAGAAAAATAACAAATAGAGCACCTGCATTACAAGAGATAATGTTGAAAATGATTTGTCTTTCCAGTTACTTTTGATAGACTGGCAAGCAGAAAGTACTAAATGAGGCAGTAGGTATGCCTTACCCCCTCCAAGGAATTTATGACCACCAAAATGATACTGGAGATACTTTAATTTTACAAATAAGGCACTTTAGAACTTAACTCCATTTGAACTTCCTATTTGGAGTTTGTTTACTGTATAATTGTAGAATGAGAAAATGATCAGGGTTCTGGAGCACCTCTCCTATAAGGACAGGCTGAGAGAGTTGCGGTTGTTCAGCCTGAAAAAGAGAAGACTCCAAGAAGACCTTATAATGGCCTTACAGCACCTGAAAGGAGCCTACAGGAGAGATGGGGAAGGACTGTCTACCAGGGAATGGAGCAATAGGATAAGGAGTAATGGTTGTAAACTGAAAGAGGGGAGATTTAGATTAGATACTAGAAAGAAATTCTTTACTGTGAGGTTGGTGAGACACTGGAACAAGTTGCCCAGAGAAGCTGTGGATGCCTCATCCCTGGAGGTGTTCAAGGCCGGGCTGAATGGGGCTTTGAGCAACATGATAGGTCTAGTGGGAGGTGTCCCTGCCCATGACAGGGGGGTTGGAACTAGACAATCTTTAAGGTTCCTTCCAACTCTAACCATTCTATGATTCTATGACATGATGGTTACTGCTGCTGGAAGGTATGTAAATGACTGCAGATATGCTCAAAATCTTTCCTGCTAGCAGAGATGCGTAGGTTTGTTCAGAAGAGACTTCCTGATCCTACCTCACCTTCGGCATTTCTGTCCTTGCAAGAGATATCACCCTGGGCCAGACGGGTTCCTTGACACCAGTGGGATGTCCAACATGCAGCAAGAGAAGATGGACTGACATAGACATCTTCTCATTAAACCAATTGATTTAGTGGCAGATTATTCTCCCTGTTTTCAGTAGAAAATGCTCTTTGCTAGAAATGGGTCTTCACAGAGAGAAGAATGATTTTTCAAATGGTTTCAAAGACTCCCATTTTATTTATTCTTAGCTAGCCCATGTCAATAGCTCTATAAACTTTTAAAATCATTGCAATTTTCCTATAAATTCAGTAAGAACCTCTGGGAGGGATGTCTGCAGATGGCAAGGGGATACTCCCAGGGGTCATGTCATCATGGAGCCAAACACTGGGCTTCACTTATGAATCTGTGTAAGGTTGTTGGTGCACCACCCAACAGGGCTCTGCTGCCCCACTTTTCCTAATGGACCTTGCTGAGCCCTTTGGAACACCGAATATGTGGGTTGGTAGGCAGAGGATTTTTTTCTTTTATTACAGATTCCAAAATGTTGACCCTCAAAATGCAGGATAAGCAAAAGCAGCTACAGAAAGTAACCTCAACCATAGCCCCTTTGCTTTAGCCAATACTCCACAGAAGCGTCAAGGAGGAGAGGAAAGATGTAAGCCCATCACCACCCTAACTTGCGGCTCATCCTGTGGTAGTGCAAGTCTCCCAGACTTCACTACAGCTGCCCAGAGAGCAGAACCTTGGTGCAGAGCAGGGATGGATTTGCTCTCACCAGTCTGTACAGGGACGTGCTCCACAGACTGAAGTTCCCTCCCTCACAGCTTTCTCTGGAATTAATAGGAAACAAGGTAAAATAAAATAACCTGCTTCAAGTCAAATAATCGACCATGATGTTAGATGGATGCAGTTCCAAAGGCAGCAACTGCCAGCAACAACAAAAAAATGACATGCTACCTTTCCTCATCCAGCATTACAGGCTGCTGCACAGAGATTTACTCAGGATAGCACCTTACTGCTGTTACTGCCAAAATGTTCCCAAGCCCATGGGAATCCTTATTTGTCTTTAGTAGAATGTGGCAACAATCAAGCAGTAGACAGGCTGCAAGATGACTGATAGTCTATATAGTCAGCATAGTCAAATAAGAATAGAAATAAGAATAGTACCATGTGGGACTTGAATCCTAGCAATTTACTAGAGACAGTTCTGGGGGGACCATAAAGGACAAAGACACCAGAGAGATGGTTTTGCTTAATGTTAATACAAAACAACAGCTCCCAGTTGATTTTTAAATTAAACTGGAAAGGATTCATTGGTTTGTTCCCTTGTTGTCCCACTGCCACCTTTTTTAATCCCTTTCTTTTTATTTGGATATCCTTCCTCTGGTTCAAGGTTCTCAGAAGTGATCCCCACTGCTTTCCTTAAGGTGCATCCTAAAGAGATCTGTGACTCTGAGCTTTAGACCTGCAGCCATCCTGCACAGGATGTTAATGTCACTCTCAGGATCACCCGTTTTGTAAGATCTCCTTTTCAATTAAGACAAGTGACTTGGTACAGCACCTGCTCCATTCCCCTGAGTCCCATCAACCAGAAGTATGGTGTATGTACGGCGGCACTTACACCTCCATTTTCTTCGTCTCCTGAACTCAAGTTTTGGTACACACTGTACACACTGCATGGAGTTAGCCTCCCATCCAGTGATGGTCTGCAGCCTTTCCAAGTGAGCACAGTCAGTTCTGTGATTCCCTGCAAAAAAACAGGCAAAATTCTCAGCTTCACATGGTATATACAAAATCAGCTGGCCTTGATAGTTTGGGTTTAGCTTTTAGCTTTTCCACTTTTTTAAAACTGCAACTTAAAGTGAAGCTCAGCCCTCCGAGTACACACCACACAGGCTGAAAACAGAGAGGTAGCTAGCACAAACCATGAGTATCATAGAAAATTGCATACTCCTTGCCAATAGTGTGGCATTGCAGAGTACTTTACAGAGGACAGATCTAGATCTTTTCTGCCCAAAAGTACAGATGTGCTGAGATTCAAACGCTTGTTTTTTTATAATAATTAAAACCACATGGAAAGAGAGTATCTAGCCTTGGATTGCCTCTCAACTGTGGTTCTGATTTAGCAGACTTTTTTACTCTAAACATAAATCATTGAGAACTGACTTCTTTTTCTACCCAGGAATTTACTGTATTAAATTTCTGCTCTAGGAGCATCATAATTACTAGCAGGATTATCAAATATATGCACATATATATATGTATTTCAAAACACATCTATGAAGCAGAAAGGAAAAGGCAAGGGAAGAATTGTGTCATTTATCTGAACCAGAGCTAGTTAGAATGACCTAACTCAATTTCTAGAAGTCTGAATGAGAGACTGCAATGTTCCTGAGAGAAGTGAGATGGCAGGTAAAGGATTTGTGGCAAAGATGACTTGTATAGAGCCAGGAATACAAAAGCCGATGTTGATGCTTGACAATGTAACTTTAATTTTGTGAAAAATGCAATTGAACTATCCAGGGAAGGTGGTGTAGAGATGTAAAGCACCTCCCATTGCCTACTGCTTGTGGAGCCGCAAGATGAGTGACTCTATGACTTCAAGTTTTGAATGCTTGAAGAAAGAGTCATAGGTGAAGGCAGCTCAGCAGCCATTCAAACAATGGGCAAAGTCATCAGCTGCTGCAGGTGTTCTTTAACTAACCAAATGTTAATGGAGATGAGACAAATACTGGGCAATATTTAAGACAGAACTTGACCTATTAAAAAGAGGAGTGCAGGGTGTTCACACAGGAACACAAAATTGCAACTGCTCTAGGGACTATGACTTGGACCTCAAGTCCAGCTTTCTGTGGCACACAGATTGAGCAGCAACACCTATTTTGAAGTGGCAGGAACATTCCCTGCACATTCATCAGAAATCTCAGACGTGGGCACTGTGGCGATGCCTGAAATGATTGGGTGCAACTGGAAGTTGTAGCTTCTTTTCATGAAGATAAGGAAAAAGGCAAAATTAATTTGGTTGCCTGTGGACCATGCCACAGAGATAGCATGGAGGGCTGAGATTTAAAATCTCCTCACGAAGGATATCCTCTGTATTCAGTGATGTGCTTCTGCCTTGCCCTTCCAGCCAGATGTCTACGCTCTACAGGAAGTATATCACTGAATATCACTGAATATCACTGAAATTTTTGGAGTTGGAAGGGACCATAGAGATCATCTAGTCCAACTCCCCTGCCAAAGCAGGACCACCCAGAGCATGTCAGAGCATGCCTCTCAGGACTGCATCCAGTCGGGTNNCAGCCTGTTCCAGGGCTCTGTCACCCTCACCGTGAAGTCTATGGAGCCATGATGGGAGCTTTTCCTCAGGATTTTCAGTGGTTCAGGTGTGTGGACAGTCACCAGTGCCTGGCTCAAACCTGCTCCTGGCAGTAACAGGATATTTCAGATATGCTAGGGAGTAAGCACAAAATTCCAACTTCCCTTGCATAGTTCTTCAGACACAAACCACTGCTCCATCACCAGCAAATGGGCATACCCAGTACTCAAACCATTTGATAAAGAAGCAAAAAATTGTTGGGTGATACCTACACAGCACAATTTAGAAGTGTTGTTGTTTCTCTAATTTTATTATGTTTTAAATAGGTGCTCTCAAGTTCTCCTGTCTTGATTGAATAAGGAAAGAATAAGCTTTGTGATTGCCATTGCTTATACAAAACACTTGTTTGTGGGAACTTGCTGTACTTGTGTTTCTCCAATTACCTCTCAGGCTCTTCCACTAAGTATAACCAAAGACCTTTTCTTTTCACTCCTTATTAGGAAGGTACAGTGACTTTCTGAGGTTGGCAGCTAAATATAAACCTTGCTAGGGCAACTGGCACAGGTTGATCAAAAATTGTTTTGCAGTCATGGTTTGCCTCACTGTACTTTTAATTCAATGAAAAAGCTGTCGACAGTGTCTATTAAATCTATTAGCCACAGCATGGCAGAAAGGTTGGTAACACTTCCCCAGGATATTTTGCTGACATTTTCATATTCCTATTGATATGGTCAGGAGTTGTTTCAAAAATCTCAGTAAAAGGCTAACATAGGTTTTATTTCTGTTCCAGAGAGCCAAAGACAGTGTCCAAGTTCTCCTTGGTCAGCCAAATAAATGATTTGTTCCATATAAACCACTCCAGCCACTGCCCTGACACCAGGTCCTCTCCTGCTGATCTGAAAGTTGTGCTCTTGGCTGTACCTGAGCACAGCTCCAAACTATGGGACAAGTTCCTCCTTGCTTGCATGCCACCTTTCCCAGGTTATCATATCCATTGTCTAGTAAAAGCTCAGTGATAGACTAATGAGCAAGAAAGCAACAACAAAATAGTTTTTAAGATTAAAATCTGTCCCTTTTATTATTTTATTTTTATTTTTCTTCATTTCAGGTCCCTTTGGGTCCCTCTGGAGCAACACCTCTCCCATGAATATCCCTTCTAACTAAGGGAGGTTGATAGTTACTCTGAGTTCACTCCTACAGAGGATACATCTTAAAATTATTCAATCAATCACAAATTATTTTTATGACTGCAGCATTTGTCTGCCATGTTTGCAAGCAAAAGATCTGACAGCTAGAAACACATGTTAAAAATTATGTCTGGTTTTCACTCTTGAACGGTAAATGTCTGCTCTGTCACCCTTATGCACAAACAGTTGATTGACAACCAAAATGGAGGAAAATGAATTATGCTGTGAGCATACACATCTTTGTGCTTTGAGCTTATTTGAGCTTAAATGTCTAACTTTGAAAATTATGTGATGCCTGTCTAGTTTTTGAGAAATTCTCTCTTAGGCAAATACAGTATACTGGCTAAAAAAAAAAAAAAAGGAAAAAAAAAAAGACTGCTACAGGCTTTATCTACCATCTATTAAAACTGTTCAAGCCATTCACTTCACTTGGAGTTGGATGGAAATATTTGGAAACTGCATATTCTTTCCAAAGTAGCTATATCCTTCTTGCCTTGCAAGTGTTTGTTGTTGCTAATCTCACATGAAGATACAGGAGATTTATGAGTTGCCATTGTTGCTTTTGTCTGTGCTCTCCGAAGGCCACAGCTTCTAGGCCTCTTGTCTTGTCTAAAATTTTTGCAATATCTATATCTGAAATCACGTTTGTTAAGAATACTACATCACAAAAGCTTTGAAATCATAGCAGGAGACATTGCTCTTGACCAACCTCATAGAATTACATGCTCTAAGTCTGCTTAAAGAAAACTGCTTAATCATATCCAGCATATGAGAGAAAGAGCTGTATGCAGTTGGAGATGACATGAACATTTGCATTGGAGGTAAAAATGAAGGGCCATTAATTTTATAGCATTAAATGAAGAGAAGTTGTTAGAGCTCTATAATTAGCTTCAATAAATACGTTTCAAAGACGTCTTCCCAACTGAATGTAGGAAGTGAGTGTCTATATATACTGCTGAGAGAAAATTATTATATTCTATCCAAACTCATATATTGTATCTGCAAATGTAAATATATATACCTTGACAGACTTCTCATTCTTTAAAATTGGTTTAATTGCTCTTGCCTAGTAGTGGACATAATTCTAAAATAGCATTCTAAAGATTTCATTGCAGTTGTTGATCTCCTGTCATCAATAGTCCACTGAACATAAGCTGTGATTAAGAACCCAAGTGAATTCTTCAGTACTGGTCATATAGTCCAGCTCTACAACCACTTATCAACCACCTTAAATGTACTTAAACCATGTTGTGTTAAAATTATGTGATTTTTTAGTTTCAGACTTTGGTTTGTGGTTGTGGTTGTTGTTGTTGTTATTGTTATAATTATATTTTTTTTCAAGTTTCTTTATACTGGAAAAATTTTACTGCAACTGGGATCAGACACTGCAGTGACTGGTTTAGTGAAGGAGTGTTCCTTAAGAACCAAGAGATGTAATCAAAAGAAACATGAAAGAGTCTCCATGTTAAAAATACTTAAAGAACGTGACACTTTACCAGCTCTAATATCAGGAAGGGATGACAAAAATTCTTCATTGAGGATATCTGTGGACTATGGGAAGGCAATGAAATATGGAAACCAATAAGAACAAGAACTCTAAACAAAACCAAGAAAGCCCTGTCACCCTGGGAAGCTGGGGCTGCCTTGCAGAGTTGAGCAGAAGTTCATTTCACCTACTACTCTTCCTCCGATGTGATGATGTCTGTGAAGTGTCATTACAAGCACATTTCTATTGGATTAAGTGTTCCTTCCAAGCTATTTTCTGCTTTTTATTTAGATAACTCTATTATCCAAGGAATTTCCTGATATCCACATAAATATTGTTCCTTTTAAACTACTGTCCTCAGAGGTTTCCTTAGTCCCCTTTCCACCTTTACACTAGATGAATGTCTCTTTTTTTCTCCCTGGAGGCTGCAGAGAGCACAGGTGCTCTTATCTCCCTTCAGCAAACCAGTCACTCATTCCTATACTGTTATCATCTTACCCCTTGTTAGTCCCCTTTCTCAGTTAAGAAAACCCAGGCCTTTTGAGCAACCCCAACATCAGAGATTTTCAGTGTTCTTGAATGTAGACTACAAAAGCTGTGTGTTCTTTTCCAGCCTGTATTAGCCAGTCAACGTCCCTCAAAAATCTGGTTTCTTTAGATCCCACTAAAATCCGGGCCTCAGTGTGAACAGTGGAAATGCCACTGGGGTTTCTTCTGTCATGTATCATACAATCAAGGTAATACCTTGCAGGAACACTTTGTGTGCATCCACTGCCTGACCTCTCTCCATTGTATCAGACCTTCTTCTTTTCCCCTGTTGCCTCTACAAAGGCTATGGTGTTGACCTTGTCTCTGCCAGACCTGCCTGCTGCAATCATCTCTCTTTTTACTTTAGAGCAAACAGACAGGTATCTCCTGTCATTCTGCCCCTGGTGCTGCTGAGAAGAAACTCACATTAAATATCCATTTTTTCCTCCTTGGAGTCTCACCTCCCTCCTCTTTTTTTTCATGCCTTGTGCTTGCTGAAGGTAACACTGTGAATGTCTGTGAAAAGCCATGCCAGCTGTCCAGGTGTAAAGATACGAGGGAGACCCTGGAGCTGAAACCTTCCTCCTGATGCTGCTCTTGGCTCCGTGCATGCCCATCTCCGGTGAGGCAGCTGGGGCCACGATGCTCCATAGTCCTCTGGTCTCTCCAGTACAAATAAGGGTGGTTCCATCAGCAGTGGTTCCATCATATTTCCTTTCCTGCCTGTCCTCATCCACCATCTCTACCTGTCATTGAAGGGTATGAGGAGTGTCTTTTCATTCTGTGCCTGTGCAGAGCTGAGAACGAGTGGGCTCAGCATTTGAGGTAGGCTCTAATGGGGTGGTGTGGGGTAATATTGCCATGCCCAGAAACAGCAAAAAGACCTCATCCAAGCAAAAACTTAGAGCAAATAAAACATCACCTACGAAACAACCAGATAAGTTGCTAGCTGCTATGTTGTATTTGAAGTTTCATTGAGATCAGTGCAATCACACCAGGATACAAACTGGTAGAGTGTAACTGGCATGGGGAGGAGGTCTCCTCAGTAGCAACCTGTGTCTGACTCAAGTGGTGCTGTATGAATACAAAAGACAAACATCTGAGTGGCAATATGGAGACTGAGCAGCAGGAAATCTGGGCTCTTATCTTAGATCAGCGACTAACAAAATATGTCACTTTAGTCAACACCTCCCATCTCGGTTTCCCCTTACACCATGTGAACTCCTCCAGGCAAAAATTTGTTCTTACAACTGCACAGCACTACATACACCAGGTGACAGCTGCCCAAATTAACAAAGAACACTCAAAGCAGTAGATCATCCAGTCCTGTGTTATCTGATGGCCTTTTTGATAAATCTTTTCATTATCCTCGTGATTTGAAAAGCTGGTATGACATGAGAAAATAAGAGACAGCCATATCTACAAAGGCATTAAACAGGACCCAAATGAGTTTATGATCCAGGGCAGCTGGGCAGAATCATCTGAGTATGCTGAGGTGCCCACCAGCAGGAGGCAGCATCCATGATGTCCCTGATGGTGTATACCACCACCCTGGTGGAAACAGGACCTACTGCTGGACCCACAAATGCTCTTGAGTTCACTGGCAAAGGGTGGCCGTAAGTGAGGGAAAGGTCGAGCCTGTCAATTTTTTTATTCTTTTATTTTATGAGAAACAAAATCCAGTAAGGTCTTAATTTGCAACTAAAGGACGCAAACCCTTAAACAGAAATAACACAGATCAAATACATACTGACTTACCATTCCCAATATGAAAAGCAAATAGTACAGGACTAGGAATGTGTGACATTTTTATGTCACATGGCAGCATTTTTATACAAAATGTATATATGTCAGAAGTATATTATTTAAAATAAAAAAAAAAAAGAAAAGCAAAACACTGTAAAAAAACACTAAGATCAGCAACTTTAGAGGACAGTCCTGGGAACAGTTAACCAATTTAAAATTACTTATCCATATTTATCTATCTAGATGTGGACCAAGAGGCTTCAAACACCTGACCTCATGAAGACCGGGTGGAGGAAAACAACAGAGAAATAATCCTTTCAATGTGACCTCAACAACGTAGCATAACATCGTCACACCTGATGTGAATAATAGTCCTTCCTGCAGCCCCGTCCCCTGTGACTCTGCACTGTCTTGCTGCTTTACTCCATGCAAGGCAATTGCTAGGGGCTTTACTTTGTTCCAACTTGGTTTTGCTGCGAACCTAGGAAAAAACAGAATTGTAGTTTTGTCTGGTTTTCCATAATACTCCAGATCACAAAGATTTCTCAGTTCCATGGGGTTCTTTTTTACTGTCTACTCAGAAATAAGTAACCATATGTTTTCTTTTTCCAAAATTTTAATTAGACTGCTGTCCAGAGTGAGGTGAGGATTTTGAGGCAATAGTAGAGCTACAAGAGTAGAGTTGCCAAGGACCAGAGATGCTTTGCTTTTTGAAGACATTTTTTTTGGAAATATCTTATTGCTAGGGTGACTGTTATATTTTTGTTTCACAGCAGAGATGCCAGGTATGTCTGCGTGGATATGCTATATAGCTCCAGAGCATGTTTCTTTGTTTTCAGATATGCTTAATTTGTGTCCAGACCATATGGTTCTTTCCATGTTAAGCGCAAGCACATGGCAAGAGATTTCTACAGTGCCTGTAGCAATGTGGTAGGTTGCTGACATGTGCAATGCTATACTAGAGCCTAATCAAGAGTCTCCACCAAGACAGAGGAAGGTGACTTTCCAACTGTTACACTCAATCAGCTTTCTTAAATGCTTCAAGCAATTAATTCAGAAGACTTTTAGACTAAATCAATATGAAGGAATCCTTCCACTTGTCTTCTTGGTTTATGTTTCTCCTGTTACAGCTCTGAGATACTGGAAAGCATATATGCCTCGAGAGGCTCCACAGGAAGGAAGGCTTCCTGGCTCCTCCTCACATACCAGTACACTGAGACTGCACAGAGAGCTGCTGTTGCTGTCAAAGTTTTGATGCATCCCTTTGCATTTTTATGTTCTGCTTTAAATAGATATCTGAGAAGAAAACACTTCTTCAGTAGAGGTGAAGCTACAGGTAGGCAGAAGAAAGAGTGCTTCTGGAAGTCTGATTCTTCTCTAAAGCTGGGCAAGGTAGCAAAGTAAAGGGGAACTGGTAGAGGAAGTGAATGATCAGTCTTCTAGAGTGGGTATTCACATGAGCTTCTGTGAAAGACTTGAGTCCTGGCCACTTTTTGCACCCTCTGGCACAATGAAGACTGCAAGGGTGCCTGCTCTTGATCACTTGCTCCTTGCACCCAGGGGGAGAGAGCTTGAGCTGTGAAATTAAACCAGGACTTAAAGGTGTGGACAGAAGGTTTGTTAAGACAGCTTCCAGCATCTGAGTGTGGGCTGATCTGTCAGTGTAGAAACATCCACAATTATTTACATCTCATCCAGGGAAAGGATTGCTGTTTGGCAGCGATATTGATTTGCATCTGTTAGAATTACTCCCCAGACATTCAGCCACACCAGGGTCACTGGAAGATGTGGCTTCACAGGTGTGCATCTGCAGTCACTCATGAGACCAGTGGTGGGGGTGGCATATCGCTTCTCTTCATGCTCTTCTAGCTTCCAAATGGGACCCCGTTTGTCTAGCTGTTGAGTGTCTGTGGGATTTTGACAGATGAAAGATGTTTGAAAAGTGTTTGTAAATGGTTGAGACAAATGATCAAGTTGTTTAGAAGAATGGGGTTTGTACATGTGGACATTGTTTTGTGTGTGCACGTGGACTTGTTCAGAGGCTTCTTGAGACATAGTCTTGGATGCATTGCCTTAAAATTTGAGTCTCATTTTCTCACTATGTGCCCTACTTGGGTGAATATTTTTCAACTGAGCAGTTCATCTGCATGCACAGAACTGTGTGCAAAATCTGGATTAAGATCTGTACATAGTATACTTTGTAGTGTCTCTTGAGAATTTTCTGTCCAATGGTTTCCCTTTTCCTTTGTTTATCGTTCAGTGCATGCATATGGAAAAATGTATGTCTAAAAAACCACAATGGTCTGGAATTGTTGGTTTAGTGTTCAACACCAGGATGGATGGGGCTTTGAGTAATCTTGTCTAGTGTCTACAGAGAGGTGTCCCTGTCCATGGCAAAGAGGTTGGAACTCAATGATCTTTAAGGTTCCTTCCAACTCTAACCATTCTGTGATTCTATGATTCTATAATCAAAATTATAAAATCTGAAATACACTGATACCTTGTATGCTCATTATTACAACACCCACCTCCCTGCTATTGCTGGGGGAGAAAGATAAAAGGAACCCTACTCCTGCAATCCCACTTAAAGACACCACCCTTATTATAGTCAGCTTCATCTTTCAACCCTTTTCACATCATTCCTAGGGATTAATAACTTGCAACACTGGTATATATTTTACCACATTTTACCACATTTAATAACAATATAAAGTTGTATTATAACTCAGATATGTTTTATTTAGACCAGGAGATTATAATATCTTAGCCCTCCAAAAGCAAGTTATGATGGAGCAAACTACTTGTTCTCAGGATGATAAGGCCAATGTTTGTGCTACATGCCAAGAAATGGTATGTGGACAGGCCTTTGATTATAATTATTGCTATAACAACCAAGGTCAGACAATTTTCATTATTTTGGGTTGGATACAGAAAAACGTAGAGGGGTCACACCTGTGGGGAGGAATGGACAGGACAGGTGACCCAAACCTGACCAACTGGGGTATTCCATCCCATCCATATCATGCTCAGTATAAAAGCTGGAGGATCACAGGGTCAGCCCTCCTTCTCCTTCCTCTCCCCTCTCTTTCTGCAATGGCCAATGTCCGAAGAGGACCCTGTCTGTTCCTCTGCCTTTGATCCTGATCCATGTGTTCCTGACTCCAGAGGTGAAACTCAGTTCCCATCTGTTGCTGAGTCCAGTCTGGGACTTCCCCAGTGCCTGCTGGTGACAGGAGCTCCCTGTCATCCTGAAAGTTTGATGCGGTTTTCTATACATTGTATCCATTTCATTATTATTTTTTTTTTATTTCAATATTAATTCTTCATTAAAGTATGTTTAGTTCATTCTAAACTCTGTACCTCCTTACCTCTTCGTCTTCTCTCTCTTGCAGGGGGAAACCTTGCAACCAAGGATGAGGAGAAGGCTAAGATACTGTCATGGTTTTGATCGAATTGACCAACCAGAACGACAGATGGCCCCTCCCTCCGCCCCTTAAGGAACAGAGAGGAGAGGAAGGGGGAAAAGAAAAGAAAAAAAACTTCTGAGTTTAGAAAAAAACTGAACTACTTTAATGAAAATATTAATAATAATAACAACAACAACAACAACAACAACAATAA
>BJBW01000323.1:0-57547 GCA_004320125.1 Scolopax mira | reverse complement strand
TTCAAGACCCGACTGAATGCAGTCCTGAGAGGCATGCTCTGACATGCTCTGGGTGGTCCTGCATTGGCAGGGAGGTTGGACTAGATGATCTCTATGGTCCCTTCCAACTCCAAAAAATTCAGTGAAATTCAGTGAAATAATGCACAGCAGTAAGCAAGGTGCCTTTGTGTATCATTGCTTTTTCTGTAGAGAGACTGTCTGGTAATGATAACAGGAGTCAGAACAAGGAAGTATTTGTGTTGTTTACAGCAAAAAAGGGGTTCTTGCAGCTTCCTACTATGCATCATTTCTGCATTGCAGATTTTGAATGTCCTAACTCATATTTGGCTACTGTATGATATCTCTAGTGTTCAAGAAACTTGAGTTTTTTCTGTGATGGTGTTTCTTAGAGGAATATTTTTCTCAATAATCTGGTTAATCTGATTTAACAACACTTTATTGCAGACTAAATATCTTGGATGTAGTTCTTACTGACAGTTTTATCCCATAAGAATGATGTTTTCTCTTGGATTCCTTAATCTCAAATTCTCCCCAGTTTGACTACTGTTCATGTGTTTCAGATGTTCACAGGGAGTCAGAAT
The DNA here is from genome assembly GCA_004320125.1 of Scolopax mira. NCBI lineage: Eukaryota > Metazoa > Chordata > Aves > Charadriiformes > Scolopacidae > Scolopax > Scolopax mira. The sequence continues at coordinate 56,966 of BJBW01000323.1, read as the reverse complement.
TTCTCCAGTAGTGCCCACTGACAAGATAAGAGACAATAGGCAGAAATTAAAACATCTGATATTCCATCTGAACACACAAATTTCACTTTTTCAATGTGAGGGTGGTCAAACACTAGCACAGGTTTTCCAGACAGATTGTGGAGTCTCCATTCACAGAGATATTCAAAACCCTACTGGACATGACCACTGGCAACGTGCTCTAGGTGATGGTGTTTGAACATGGGATCAGAGTGTATAATCTCAAGAAGTTCCTTCCAGTTTAAGCCATCCTTTGAATCTGTGAGATTTCATTTGAAACCTCGCTACAATGCTGTAATGTACTGAGTTCTACGCTTACCCCCACATCTTTAGTATCTCAGGAAGAGAAACTTCTAGAGACATACAGTCTTGATATAATGTCAGGAACGCCATGTTTGTACGTCTTATTTTTTGGATAATGTTCTTTGAGTTGTTTTCCTCCACATCACAAGATTTGGAAGATACTGTCAGATAGCTGAAGTCCCACTGGTATCTAAGTTGCTTGGTCAACATCTGATGTGTGGTAATCTTCCCTCGTAGGGGCTAGATCTCTTGTGACATCAGTAGTTGGCAATAATCTGAATATACTGAATAAGTTATCTTTTCACTGGATTTGTTCAATTCTAGGTCTAGTCCCATTCTTTCTTTCAGCAGATATCAGAAGATTAAGGTTATTATCTGCAGATGTTTTGCTTTTGGAGCAACTTAAGTGTTGATTTCACCTCTAGAATAAGATGTAAACTTGACCCCTTGCCTTTAGTTAATATCTCATAAATTTTAATTACTATTAATTTATTAACTCTAAGAGCTTTTGTATTTGTTCTTTTCAGTGAAAGACGTGTTTTATTGCTGATTTGGAATGTGAAAATGGGTATGTTTCCTTTCCTGCTCTTATTTTTTTCTTTAAAATTTTTAGCTTTTGCATTTACCACCCTGCAGGAGCTGACTCATTCCTGGGCACCTTCAGTGCATGATTGTTCACAGACCATGCATATTTCAGGCTTTCTTCCTACCTTCAAATTTCCTTTCTTTCTAGCACTTTCTGAAAGTCAAGTTCTTGCCATTCCTATATGTTAGGATAAGATAGATATAACCATTTGGTTCCTCTATCTGGAAGTCATGTACTGGTTAGGTAGGTCTGGCTGAAGAACAATGCCCGTCTCACAAAAATTAGATGACAGGATAGACTGGGGTAAATGGAGACCCTCATACAAAGAACTGAATGTCTGCAAGTGCAGGGATTAGGACATGGCTTTGCCATGCTATGAGTGTTGAGGTGGCAGATGACAAAGAGAATATAGGTAGAACTTCTTAAACAGACAATGAGCTGCCATGGCACATGAAGAATTGCTGAGTAAGCAAAATGTCCACTCTGCTGTCCTACCACCTTCTGGGAAAGAAGGTCTTGTGTATATTGTGAATAAAATGTGCAAGCCCATGCAGAGGAGACCATGGGTTGCATCACTGATTTTCTATTCTAGTACAAATCACCCTGCAAGGTCCCCAGAAGTAGGCTAAACTTTTTAGGGTCACTCTTCGCTCTGCAGAAACTTTTATACCTTGTGGTATCTAATATTTTATTAACTGCTACCATACCGATACATCAGCCTTTCATGTCTCAGATCATTTAAATAACTTTCCAGACAGGGAGCATAAGATATAAGATGACAAATTACCAAGGCATTGTTCTCACTTTAAAGCTACCAAGGCTGGATTTGAGACATCCTTTTGAGACATCAGACTGAGGTGCTTGAGCATAGTGCCCTGTCCCCACAGAATCCCTCCAGATAAGCAAAGTGAAACATTCCTTGCTGAGACCGGTACCTCTGATGACCCTCTATCCCAGAATGTTCTACGACTTGACAAGCAGCAAGATAAGTGTGTGAGCTGATTGATAAATGCTCTTGTATCTATTTTCTGCAGTATGGTTTTACATATTTAAAAAAAAAAAGCCAAAAAGATATTCAGTGAAACTTGAATTGGATATTTCACTTACCTTGAACTCCTTAGCCCTTTGGAAACTGACTGCTGATCATCTGAAAATTCCTGAATACACAATTAGGATTATACCATGCAGGAGCATTTTAAGAAGGGACACATTGAGCTATTAATACGTATGAGAGTGCTTGACACCTTTATCTTCCTTAGAAGACAAAGAATAAACAAGAGACATGGCGTGAAGGGAACCAGAACCCTGAGCTTGCCAGACTTTCAGCGATTGCTTTCACAAGCAATATTATTCATGGTCACAGGTACAATTTACTTCACTACCATGGCTTGCCACATGGACTGAGTCTTCATGAAGTGGGACTACATTACCAATACAAATCATTCAACTCTGAAGTCATGGCTCAAGCCTAAATATGAAATCTTGAAATGCTTTTAGAGATGTCATGAAATGATCTTGCAGCTCAGTTTTTCTTTCTGTGCATGGGTTTAGTTGTGGAGGTTTTATGCATTTTTTGGGTTGATTTTTGTGGGAGGGAAATGTGGTTGTGCTTTTTCTTTTTTTAATTAAGTAATAACAAATGGATATTATAATTTTGTGTTCATTCAATTTATTTTCCCATTTACCTTAAAATATGACTTTTTTTTTCTGTACCTCATGAGTATAATACAAGCTTTTCAGCAGGAGGGTGGCTGAACACTGGATCAGGTGGTCCAGACTCTGTACAACCTTCATCCCTGTGAATTTTCAAAATTCACCAGGGCTAAGTCTTAAGCAACCTTGTCTGACTTGCAAGTAATTGGACTTCATGGCCTCCAGAGGTCCTTTTTACCTTAATCTTTCTCTGAGTCTGTGTTCTCAAGCTGTTTTCTGTACACATGAGCACTGGTCCCATAGTGAAAATTTAGTATTATAATTCCAGGATCTGGTTCTTTAATTAAAAAAATACAGCAAATGTTACAGGAATTAAAAAAATAATAACAAATAAATTCCAGGTATTGTCGATAGTATTTGTTCTTTGTAAATAGACACTACAATTCTGCATGTAAACTTGTTTTATCAGATAACATCAAGACAATAAACACCATCCTTAAATACCTGTATTTTCTTGTGTTTGATTTGCCCAGCAAATACCAGAATATTTAATAAAACTATTACTTTTGACTCACTAGTTTGTTCTAGTACAAAAGTAATCATAATACACCAAGTAGTACATGAATCACTTCTTATCTGGACTTTTTCATGTTAGTTTCAGAAGTGTCCCAGAGGCTGTCCTTGGCCTAGGTTTTCATGTTTTGATCACATTAAATGAGCATTACCAGATATAAAAACTAAGTCTGAAAAAAATTTGTCTTACAGTAAAAAAAACCCAAGCAAATTGTGTGTAGGACATGTAATTATAATACTTAAAATTAACCTGTAAGGTTGCAAGCTTTAAACAATATTTGTATGTTGATAATTCTAGCACAAGTATTTTCACAAGTATTTGTGTAAAGGTGTTTCTGGAGGTTTGGGCGGTTTAAAGGCACAGCTAAAGATAGGACTCAATTTCTCTTTATTGCAGGGTAAGACTGGACTGACACTGAAAGACAGGCTGTGATCTAGCACAGGCTGAGATATAAAACGGAACAATACAGGAAGAATTTCAGTGCCTCAACTCAAGATTACAAAATGGAAAGCACCTGTCACCTTACCCTTTAGGTACTTTAGCTCTGTTAGACCCTCACTTTTGCCGAAGACTCTCTGCAAGCCCTGGGAATGGTGCCTCTGTGAAGACCTCCCCGTTGTTTCAGGCTTATCTGCACTTGGCAGCTGCAGGCTGAATTCCTGCCTAAACCCCATCTCAATCCAGAGACAAGATGTTCTCTTAACCAAATCTCTTGAGATGTGTAGACCAATTCGAATCATAGAATTGTTTAGGTTGGAAAAGATCTTTAAGATCATCAAGTCCAATCTTTAACCTAGTGCTGCCAAGCCCACTACTAAATCTTGTCCTTAAGCACCATGCAGATTTGTGCTTTTTACACATCTGTGTATTTTTTTTTTTTTTGTGTACACATATGTGTATGTCTTTTAAATACTTCCAAGGATGGTGACTCGACCACTTCCCTAGGAAACATGTTCCAATTTTTAATGATTCTTTTGGTGAATAAATTTTTCCTAATATCCAACTTAAATCTCCCCTGGATAACTAGAGGCTGTTTCCTCTTGTTTTATTACTTGTTACTTGGGAGAAAAAAACCAACCCCCACCTCACCAGAGCCTCAATTCAAGTACTTGCAGAGAGCAGTAAGGTTTCCCTTTATCCTCCTTTTCTCCAGACTAAAAAATCACAGTTCCCTCAGCCTCTCCTTCTAAGATTTGTTCTCTAGAAACTGAATAGCATCGTTAGCCTTCTTTGGACATGCTCCAGCACCTCAATGGTTTGGGTACTTGTAACCCATTTAACACTCAGTGAGAGTCCCAGTTCCTCAGAGATTATAGGTGGGATGACAACTTTTTAAACCCCAAAGAATGATAATGGGAAATTTTTTTCTTCTAACTTTTCATATAATCTGTATACCATATAAGATGTATACTAAGTAAGCTGGGTCTGGAGAACAATCACTCCACTCATTCTCTCCAAAGTGAAACTGACATAAATTAAAGTCATGGTCCTTTGTCCCCGTCTTTCAGGAGTCTTATGAATCTTTTCTTCTTAGCACAGATGTATGGCTTCACTGTGAGGCACAGGAAGAAAACTCTATTGAGTTCTTAAATGGTTGAATGAATATTTTTCTGAGGAACGAGGAGTTTTGCCTTCCCTTGGAAGAGGGGAAAGTAAACCTGTATTTATGACTCCCACAGCTACTGCTCCAAAACCAGAACTGCTGTTTGGAACTGCATGACAAGGAGAGGGAAAGTGATTTTTAAAAAGTGTCTCCTCAGCTCAGATCTGGGTTGCAGGTAGCAAGCATCCACTTGAGATGAGGTGTTCCCCTTCAGAACAGCTTACAAGTGAAGATAGTAAAAGATTTTCAGAGCAAATGTTCCCTGGCATTAAGGAATACCAAAATCTGCAAGCACAATTTAGAGTGAATTTTATCTGAGCAATACTGATGAACACAAAAACTCATAACAGCATACTAACAAAAATAAGTTGGAGGAAGGATAGTGACTGATTTTGCAGCTGATGAAGCAAACTACTTATCCTATCAATTAGTATGATACATAACATAGACAGAATGATATGATATAAGCACATTGAGAGCAGACAACTATAGTTAGAACAAAATAATCTTAGCAGGTAAAGTGAAGTGTGTCTGTGATCATCCAATTATTCACTCCTGTAATCACCAAATTTATGCCAACAGCCCCCAAGGTCTGCCATTCAAGATAAAAGTAACACAGTGAGCTGGATAGGAAGCTAATGCCTGTGTTAGTCAATCCTCCCTGCCCTAAATGCCCACTGTCATCATCATCTTTTCTGTGTTTGATGCCTCTTCAACAGTTCAGCATCTTTTCGAATGTGAGCATGCTGAACCCACATTGCTTTACTGTTTCTGATTTTTTTTTTCTCTCTGCCTTTTTTTTTTTTTTTTCTTCTACTGCAGCTGTAAACTCTGGGGGAAGACAAGGTTTTTACTCTATCTTTGTAGAGCAGCCAGTCCAGAAGAGCCCTCTGCTTGCCCAGAGGACATAATACAAACAAACAGTAACAGTAACATGACAGTTGACTGACCTGAAGTATCTGCTGTTTAACACACAGCTGGAAGCAGCTCTCTTTGGAATATGTGACAGTCAGATGGGACTTTCTTTTTTTGCTGTCACTGGCTTCCGCTTAACAATTTCACAAATAAATTTTGTGGCACTTCTGAATTCTTTTCCAGATGCTCAAAATACTTGATCAGTTGCTGCATTTTTCTTTGCTATTGTCAGTGTGGGATTAGGCATTCAGATACCATGAAGCTAAAATTATTGAGGATAGATTGGGATACAGAACATCAATAAAAACAATTTACAAGCAAATACTCTGAGACTTTGTAATGTCAACATTAATTTCCTGGTAAAAGGCAAAATGCACTAAGACAAATCTGAGTCATCTTACTCCCTTCCTCTGGTCTTTACTTAGCTCATATAAACATTAAGGACCTATTCAGTACTGTATACAATTTTTATTAGATTAAGATTACGCTTCCAAACCTCCTATCAACATCAGTGCCCCAGTAGGCTAAGCAACAAAGAAATCAGATAACATAAAGGAGGGTTCACATCTTGAAGATCTCAGACTTCAATTGGTGCATCTGAAGACAAAAATGAATTCTGATGCTCTGAACCATTTTCCTTTTGATGATAGTATACATTTCCATGTAAGTTGTCTGTTTAGCAAATGGCCTACACACTGTTTTTATGACATGTTAAATGACATTTTGTAGGAACTTGACTTGGGCTGCCTGGTTATAAAATAAATAGTGTCAACAAGATAACTGTCTCTGGGAGACACCACCTGTGAGATTTCTATGGTACATTTGTCAAACAATTGCATTTTCCAGAAAGCTTATTGCAACCACATGTAGTACACATTTTTATAAAACCCTATGAAGCTAAACATAGTCTTTTGATGTGAAGATTGTTGAATATATGAAAAGCTTTTATTCTGGTCATCCAAAATTTGGTCTACAGACACCAGTCTAAAGACCCATCTGAAAACAGGAGAAAGGTAGCAGCTTGAAAAAAACACTACCACTCTCTGACACTACCTGGCCCCCATTGCTAAATAACTTGGAGAAGTAATGACCCTGGTATAATTTATATTGGTCCTTCATCTGCAATTACACAAAATGTTGCCTAGTTGCCATGATAGGCTGATGCCTAAGCTTGGGACAGAGGTTTGCCACTTCTGTGGAGAGGGACATGATAGGAAATACACCTATAGTAGCTGATGTATTTTGTTTAATTCTATAACCTGATAAAGAGTTAAAGAGTGTTTCCAGTGTATCAAGGACAGAAATGGATGGGAGAAACTGAAAGACTGTAATTTGAATATAGCAGTGTTAAATTTAAGTAGTAAGTACCTTAAGTGCTGAAATGAAACAATTAAATATAATAGTTATACCTTACTTTGCTAAAGAGTTGGTTTATGCAATGGAAACTTTCATTCATCAGGACACGTGTTGGTTAATTTCTGAAACTTATCCTCACACAAAAAAGGCTTAGGGTAAGTCCTATGTCCTAAGGGCAATGAGCAAACATGCCCTTTTCAACACAGCTAATATTATTCACAGTGATGTACAAATTAGCTTGTAATTAGCTAAATCTGGCTGTGGATATTGGAAATCTTCTCATCTAAGAACTGGAAATATTTCTATTTCTGTTCTCAGATGATTGCAATCTGAAGAATTGTTTTACCCCTCCCCTTTCATTAGAAACATACTTGGGAAGTAAACTGCTGCTACTTGGAAAGTATGAATAGGAATTAATTTTTTAAAAAATATTTTAATTATTAATTTATTAGTGGTTCTACAACAGTTTATCTTACTTGAAATTTACTTAAGTGATATATACAAAATAATTTAGTATGACTACAGCAACGTCTAACACAGGCATATAAAACTGGTCAGAGTAGGTCAGACCAAAGGTTCATTTATCTTGATATACAGTCTCTCCCGGCCCTAAATGGAAGCATAAAAACTTGTCAAACGTAGAAGAAACTCATTGTCATTATTTCCTGAATCAGAAAGTGTTCTTATGCTTGAGTAAGCTCCCCAATGGATTTTCTTTATGTACTTGTTCAATCTCTCCGTAATCCCACAAGAATTCACAGTACTCTATGATAAAGAATGCCTCCATTGTATGAAGAATTACCTCCCTTTACTTCCTTTAAACCCGGCTCCTAGCAACTTCCTTTGATTACTCCTAGTTCCTGCATTGGACCAGTCAGCAAGAGGATCTTTATTCCCTTTCTCCCTGCAAAGCATGATTCTAGAGACATCTATCTATCCTCTTAAATTATAATTTTGAGGACATTTTCAGTGTCAAAGCCTCTTCCATTACTCCTTTAACAAAAACATTTCCAGGTCTTTAATCACCTTGTCATCTTTTATTAGAAACTATTCTTATTAGAACTGCATCCACAGGTCGCAAATGGTGAATGCTAATCTGCACATGTGAGTTACACAGAGATTAAACACTTCTGTCAGATTACAAATGAAAAGTTTCAGAAAAGATGTTAAGTAGGGACAAGATGTATTACATCAGTTTGATTAACTATAGAGAATCATTGCAAACTGGTGGAACAGTCTGAGGAATTGAGAAATTAATGTATGGAAAAAGGAGGGAGGAAAGATGTACCAAAGCATTGTGTTTGCTTTTCATCCTTATTAAGATACATGAGAAGATGATACCAGTCAAGCCTCAACAACATTCCTAATTTTCCTGCCAAGATCAATATCACTTTTGGTGTTACAATCACTGGGCAATACATTTTTTTTTTTCTAATTGTTACTGAATTACACAGTGGCTGAGGCTGGCAGTGAACTCTGTTCTCTGGAACAAAGATCATCTGTTCCAAATTCTCTGCTCAAAATGGGTGCAGCTACAGCACATTGCCCAGGCTACGTACAGATGAGTTTTTAATATCTCCAGGAATGGAGGTGACACAAGCTTTTTCCTCTTTACACCTTAAGTACAAGTTGTTTTTCTGATGATTATGGAGCAGTTGTCGATGTCCAGTTTCCCAGTAAGAAAGAAGGACTAAAGTATATAGAGAGGTTGCTTTTAAATCTAGCTGTAACAAAATCTTGTAGCTTTCATACATCATACCATTATATACATAATGGTACATACTCTATTATATAATACTCTTTGTGGAAAACTTGAAGGTATTCTGGCTAGTTTTAGCACTGAATAACAAACTTTATCCAAGATCTTAAGTCTGGAAGAAATGCAACACATTTTGACAGAGTTCTCTTTCATCATTTCACTTGCAGTTTTCATAACAGCTGAAGTAGAACAAAGCTAAGCTTCATTAAACTCTCTGTGAACCTAAAGTCTACACAGATTAAAATTAAGAGCACAGGTCACTGTGTCCAAGCTATCATTTAACCATATTTTTCTAAAACCATCTGAATTGTAAAGGTCAACCAAAGCTTGTATATCAAATCTTCCTGATAAGTGTATTTATGCAAGCAGAACTGAGTTCATTTTATCTCATTTGGATTAAACTATCCTTTTCTTCCCAGTTACATAACACAAAAATAGAAATATTATAATAACATCCACTTCTTAATTATAGTGAGTCAGTCTTTCACGAAACAACTTAATAGTGCTCTGCGTTTTTACAAGTTCCGAGGTGACTTTTCTGTATGAGAATAACTGTAGTCAAATCTGTTTGCTTTTTCTCACTCACCTCGTGTTTCACAGAGTACACTTTTCCCTACACTGCAACTTTTCTGATACTTTTGATGAAAGCCAGAATCACAAGAGTGCAATCAATGAAGAGAACAGAGTCAGCATATGCTTTGGACATGTATTACCAGAACGGGTTTCTAATTTCAGTGGGAGAAAATTTATTTGTTTTAATTTAGATTTGAATTAACAAATATAAACTAAACAAGAAACCAAACAAAAAACAAATCCCCAAACATTCAAAGTCTAGATAAGCTTCAGTTAAAGGGATCAACTTTGTTGGAAGAGTATTTTGATCTTGGCTTTAATGTATAAGCAGTTACACCCATCATTTCAAGATGATTAAGTCCTAAAAGTAATTTATCATACAATAGTTGTATTTTGTCACTAGAGCTTTTATTAAGTGTTGGAACCGTGTCAAAGTGGTTCATGGTCAATGAATGTATATTTACTGGTGTGAAAGTAAATAGAGGATTATGAGTAATTAGCCAAACAGTCATACCCTGCAGTGGAGTGAAAAGAATGATTAACCAAGTACATTGACAAGACTTGCAATCCCATTTGCAGCCCCATTTGCTGAGGAGAAAAAACAGGCTACCAAAAACTTTCCATTTCTGTGCTACTACATGCTGCTATAGTTAACCTCTCTCTTCCTTCCCTGTTGTTTTGACTTCTGATTCCATATTATCTGTGCCCAGATCATTGACTAATTGGATGGTACACGCTCCTTTTTCTCGATTGATAAACTGCCTTAAAAATCATCAAAACCAGCAAAGGACCTTGCACAATTTTCCCGTGCTCTGTAAACACTCACTGTAATTGTAGTGACTCTGGTTGGGTTGCCAGGCCTGTTGGACTCTGAGATGCTGTGGCTGATACCTGGCCTCCAGAAAGCATTGGACACCTAATGTTTTTTGGTCAGATTTAAAATGATATATTTTAACCATCTGCATTCTATTTAATAAAAAACAAGGAAAGGTTAAATGAATAAAGCATAGCAACCTATTACAAAATGTATAGAAATGTATAGTCTATAAGAGAGAAACCAGTCCTCTCACCTAGCAACACCGCAGCTTGTACACAGGAGCCAGGAACAGAGGGAGTTCCCCAGCTACTGAACTAGTTCTTATTTTGCAAAGTCCAAAAATAGAGATGTCTGTCTCCATCTCTATTTTTTTGAAAGTTGTCTGTAGACACAGTTACCCAAATACCTCTTTTTAAAGAATACCTATTTTCAAAGAAGTTCAAGGTGTCTGAGGAAGAAATAACATTCAAATTGTAAGAAAAAGTCTAAGCAGGTGGATATCAACAATGGAGTATGTATTTCAAAGGAAACCTTCCTCCCAATTGATTTAATGCAAACATTTAATTCAAACAGCTTACCTCCAGATCCAAAACAGGCTTTAGACACTTCAGTAAACCATTGCAGTTCAGAAAATCCACACTCATGTGACAACTAACACAGAGGCACCTGAGCAATCCTGGTACTCCAGATATTGCTATAAATGCATCTAAAAATGCAGATTTGTGCAGGAACATCTTGGCCTCAGCCTACAGAAAAGTACCTAAGCCTCATTCACATACACAGAGAAAGCAGTCTTCCATCTGTCTCTACAGAGGACTTGGTCCTACAGTTGCTACTGCAGCAAACATTAAATTGACCTCCCTGCGAGGTGCAGAAATCAAGTATGTTCTGTAAAACAGAGGAGAAAGCACAGAGACTACAGCATTCAGTTCTCATTAGCTACAGGTTAATCCCACCTTCCTCATCTTTTTAACAAGTACGGCAGCCAGGTTAAGACATTTTCTAACACACCTGCCATAGTCATTCTTCTTAACCCAAAAGGAGAGAAGGTTTTGAGAGGCTCTGGGAGTATGAAAGGTGGTCTCAGGTTGTCCTGCTTAACAAAACATATAGCATTCAAGCTGGCCTTGCAAGAAAGGATCCCATAAGCACAGGAAAGGAAAAACTGACCAGCATCTAGAAAGCTAAGATGTCCCAGCTATGCAAACAATAGGCAGGAAGAAAGGAAGAGGAAAACAAAATGTTTAACAAGCCACCAGAGGAAAGGGAATGTCTTAACACACAGGTGTTCTGTCCTTCTGTCATTTGGTTCTTTTTGCAATTTTTGCAATTTGTAAAGCATTTTATTCCACCGTCATGGGACAAGTCAAGCATGTGACCTGCCTTGAAGTCATGCAACATCTAGCTCACCAAAGGGGTCACTTTTCAGAAGCATAAACTGGAGGAAAAAATGACCCCACTTTCCCTGAAAACTGAAAAAACCCAAGAACCAAGAACTTACACAATGACTGTATGAAATATTCACACATGTAAATAAGGAGTCTGGCCTGGTTCTGTGGGGACAGGTTTTGAAGAGGCATGCACATGAGCCCAGTGGTGGGCCACCACAGCAGCTGCCAAGGCAGAGGGACCGGCACAACCCTGGCAGTAGCTCATATCACTGTCCCACATCCATGGGAACATTACAGAGGTGTTAGAGGTAGACCCTACTCAGAGGAAACCAGTGAGGAGCCAACAGCACTAAGCAATGATAATGGGAAGAAATTCCTGTGGGCTATAAAGATAGATGGTCCAGGAACAAACTGCCCCTCAAGCACCCAGGGTGCAGCTGTGAAGACTCATCTGCAAAATCTCCTCTTTTGGTCTGTCACACTTCAAGGCATCGGTAATTAACACTTTCTCTAGCTTGAGTTCAAGCAAGATGAAGCATGAAGGCATCAGAGTGCTTGCTCACTTTAAGAGCTAAGTGTTGACAGATTTACCTTGAAACCTCAGCCAAGGGATTTCTCATCACAGCAACAACTTATTGTTGTCAGATGTATGATAAATATTTTCTAAACTTTCTCTTTTCCTAATGTAAACCAAATGTTATTCTCCTTAACACTAGGAAAAATAAGGTGCTATTTTTCTTTTGTAGCAGGACTATCAGCTGTATACTTTATGAAATTAATGAGCTACTTCAGAAAAGCTTTTTTTAAAAAATCTTTTTCTTCATATAATCCATTATAAATATAACTGCAGAAATTGCATGAAATGTCACATGACACAAATATTTCTTCTCAAGAATAGCTCAGAGATACCCTGTGGCAGAAGAAACAGGACAACAAGTTCTTTAGCACAGCCTCTCACATAATTTTTCCAAGCCAAAACCACTTTGGAAGCCTGTTTTCAAACCTGAGTCTCATAACAGCCTAAAAAAATAGCCAGCATTTCTTATGTATTGATATGTCTAATTTATCTTTTTCTCTCCAGACTTTGCATCGCTCTCTAAATAAAGTGCCTCTCGTCTTTACTGCTACCACCCCAATATAGTTGACCTGTCCTGTTGTTCTTGTGTAAAAAAATCATCAGCTCTAGGTTTTAAATACAAGTTTTTTTAAGAGAGGTTTTAAAAAGGGACAATTATTCACAACCTCAGGAGCACATTAATTTCTTTGTCTATGATTATTTCTCCCTGCAGAAACAACAGCTTCTTTTGCCATATGGGAAACCTACCAAAAAGTGTGCAGACATAGAAATGCCAAGATATCCAGAATCATAAAAATTGGTAACTGCAGAAGTTTCAATGCTGCTTTCAGTGATGAGGTAGTCTGATCTACACTCTAAAATCTTCTGTCAGCTCTGCTGACTTCCTGTTAGTCTAACTTTTAAGGGATATTTAAAACTCAACAGGAGTTGAATTTCTGAATTGCTTGGATTAAAATGCGTCAGCATTGGCTGTTTCTTTAATAGCCTAATTCCTCTGTGAAATTTAATTATCTGGTAATTCAATATCAGTCTGAATCCAGCCATGTATTGACTTAGCTCTAATCATCACCAGAAAAGCATGGTGTGTCATTCATGTTTTAGTAGAAGGTCACAGTAGCTGGTATTAGCACCAAATCTGACTATGTCCGGGCTTGTTTGTTTTTTCAATTTGCAATGAAATGTGAAATTACAACAGCATGGCTTTTTCTCTCATCTTATCTCAGATTAGCTCTGAGATTTTACAAGTGAAAGTCTTTTGGCAAATATTTATAAACATACACAGTTTTGGTCCTAATTTTAAACTTGGACTCTAAGTTTTTTACCACAGACACTTTGTTCATACTACACAATTTGTCTTGTTCTCTTAATATTTATAAAAAAGGCAATGAACCATTAATAAGCCAAAGAATTTTATGAACTTGTTAAGTGAATTGCAAAAGGAGGCGATTTCCTTGGAATAGACCTATGACACTTTCATATTTATTTTCAGTGAATCATGTTGTAGAATAAAAATCATTGTCTGCAAAACCGGATAGGAGTTCTCTAGTGTAAATAAGGAGAGTGTGAATTCTTTAGTGTGAATAAGGAGAGAAAAAAGTCAATGTGCTGGTGCTATGATAAGACGGGTAGGCAATGACCTTTGTGAGAGAGGTCCAGGCAAACAGCTTGCTGAAATAGCAGCTGGCCAGCTGAACACACATCTGGGCACTATAAATCACCATTTAACACAAAACAGTATTCAGCAGATAAAAAATTGTGTATTGATGGGGTAAAAAAGTTACTTGAATATTGTATCTGAGCAGGTAAGGATCTGAGATCCAAGTTTTTGTTCACATGCCTATGTACACAATAATCTACTGTGGAAACTGTAGGTCAAAAATTAATCAACCCATCACAACATACTCAAATTGATTCATATATTGAATGAAGGAAAAGAAATACTTACTTGCCTCGGACAAACTATTTCTTATCACTAAAGCATGTCATCTCTTATCTCCCTGATACTGCCTGTGGCTGCAGTGACCATGAAAAGATAGATTTCAGAATCATGGGTAGCATGTGCAAGACAACAAGTAGGATTGAAACCTTGAATTTCAGGAGGGTTAACTTAAATCTTTTCAAGAAACTGCTTGGAGAAATCCCATGGGTTAGGGTTCTGGAAGGTAGGGGGGTTCAAGAGAGCTGGATGATATTCAAATATTGCTTTCTCCAAGCTCAGGATTGGAGGAAAAAATCAAACAAGGGAAGCAGGAGATCTGAGTGGTAGAGCAGGGAGCTTGTAAAAAAGCTCAAGTGGAAAAATGAAGTTTACAGTGGGTGCCAGAAGAGACTGACCACTTGGGAAGATTACAAAATGAGGTTAGAGAATGCAGGGATGAAAGAGGAAAGCTAAGGCTTCCTTGGAATTAAAATTGACAAGGGATGTCAAAGGCCAGCCCTCAGGGGTCCCAGACTTTGGAGGTAACAGAGGAAGTCTGGATGATGGAAAACTTGCCCTTGGTTGAGGAAGATCAAGTTAGAGAACAGTTAAGTAAACTGGATATCTGCAAGTCCATGAGTCCTGATGGGATGAACCCGTGAATGCTGAGGGAACTGGCAGAAGTCATTGCTGGGCTGCTCTCCATCATCTTTGAAAGGTCCTGGAGAACAGGCAAGGTGCCCAAGGACTGAAGGAAAGCCAATGTCACTCCGGTCTTCAAAAAGGGCAGGAAGGAGGACCCTGGAAGCTGCAGACTGGTCAGCCTTACCTCCATCCCTGGAAATGTGATGGAACAGCTCATTCTGGGTGTCATATCACAGGATCTGGAGGAAAAGAAAGCTATCAGAAGTAGTCAACATGGATTCACCAAGGGGAAATAATTTCTGAATAACCTGGCAGCCATCTATGATGGCATGACTGGATGGATAGATGAGGGGAGGGTGATGGGTGTTGTCTACCTTGGCTTCAGAAAAGCTTTTGACACAGTCTCCCACAGCATTCTCATAGTAAGCTTAGGTAAGCTTAGGAAGTGTGGGTTAGATGAATGGACAATGAGATGGATTGAAAACTGTCTGCAAGATATTGCTCAGAGGGTTGTGATCAGTGGCACAGAATCTAGTTGGACTGAATCTAGTTGGAGGTCCATAACAAGTGGGGTCCCGCAGGGGTCAGCACTGGGTCCAGTCCTCTTCAATATTTTCATCCATGACCCGGATGCAGAGATGGAGTGTACTGTGAGCAAGTTTGCTGATGATACAAAACTGGGAGGAGTGGCTGACACACCAGAAGGCTGTGCCACCGTAGAGCGAGACCTGGACAGGCTGGAGAGTTGGGCAGAGAGAAACTTGATTAAATTCAACAAGGGCAAGTGTTGGGTGCTGCACCTGGGGAGGAATAACCCCATGGACCAGTACTGTTTGGGGTTGACTGAGAAAAAAGACCCGGGAGTTTTGGTGGACAACATGACCGTGAGGCAGCAATGTGCCCTTGTGGCCAAGAAGGCCAGTGACATCCTGGGCTGCATAGGGAAGAGTGTGGCCAGCAGGTCGAGGGAAGTTATCCTCCCCCTCTATTCTGCCTTGGTGAGGCCCCATCTGGAGTACTGTGTCCAGTTCTGGGCTCCCCAGTTCCAGAACAATAGGGAACTGCTGGAGAGGGTACAGCAAAGGGCTCAAAGATGATTATGGGCCTAGAACACCTATTTTTTCAAAAAAGGTTGAGGCACTTGGGTCCTTTTAGTCTGGAGAGGACCAAGGGTCGATCTGATCAACCCCTCTCAATACCTAAAGGGGGGGTGTCAGAAGGATGGGACCAGCCTTTTTTCAGTGGTGCTCAGTGAAAGGTCAAGATATAACAGACACAAACTTGAGTATAGGAAGTTCTATCTAAACATGAAGGGGAACTTCTTTACTGTGAGAGTGGCAGAGCACTGGAACGGGCTGCCCAGAGAGGTGGTGGAGTCTCCTTCTCTGGAGACAT
Organism: Scolopax mira; assembly: GCA_004320125.1. Taxonomy (NCBI): domain Eukaryota; kingdom Metazoa; phylum Chordata; class Aves; order Charadriiformes; family Scolopacidae; genus Scolopax; species Scolopax mira. The sequence continues at coordinate 40,883 of BJBW01000323.1, read as the reverse complement.
TCAAAACCTACCTGCACATGTTCCTGTGCAACATGCTCTAGGTGGACCTGTTTTGGCAGGGGCGTTGAACTAGATGATCTCCAGAGGTCCCTCCCAACCCCATGTGATTCTGTGGTTCTGTGAAATACTAAAAAAAAGCTGTGCATCTGGGAGAGAGAGAAGTGAGAATATGTAAGATAAACAGCTCTGCAGATACCATGGTCAATGAAGAAGGAGGTATTCCAGAGATTCACCTGCAGTGAAGGTCATGCTGAGGTAGGCTGTCCCCCTGCAGCCTATTGAGGACCATGGTACAGCATCCACACTGCAGCTTGTGCTTTGAAGGAAGCTGTGACCCAGTGGAGAACACGCTGGAGCTGGCTCCTGGCAGGAGCTGTAGCCTGTGGAGAGAAGATCCCACGCAGAAACAATTTTTCTGGCAGGACTTGTGACCCTGTCAGGGACCTGTGCTGGAGCAATCTGTTCCTGAAGAGCTCCACCCCATGAAAAGGACCTATATTGGAGAAGGTTGTGAAGAATTGTCTACTGTGGGTGTGATACCATGTTGGAGCAGGGGAAGAGTGTGAAGCAGGAGAAGTAGGAGGAACAATGTGTAATGAACTGATGGCAACCCCCAATTTCCCATCCCCCTGTGCCACTCAGGGGGAGGAGGTAAAGGAGTTGGGAGAGAAATTGAGCCCAGAAAGAAGGCAGCCCAGCCCAGAAGGGGGAAGGTGTTTTCTAGATTTGTCCTTATTTCTCATTGTCATGCTCTATTTAATTAGCAATAAATTAATTTTTCTAAGTTGAATCTGTTTTGCCCTTGATGGTAACTGGTAAGAGATCTTGTCCTTATCTTGACTCATGAGACTTCTGGTATATTTTTTCGCCCTCATCCTGTTGAGGGGTGGGAGTGAGACAGTGACTTGGTGAGCACCTGGTGGCCAGCCAAGGTCAACCCACTACAAAGCTAAAATTTGCAACTCTACCAGGTGGTAAAAATCACTGACTAAGACGCTGCTTCCCCCCCCCTGCATAGTTTTTTTTTTTCTAATTTGCTGGTGTAAACACCCAACATGCAGGTGTCCACTTATCCTTATCCTTGTTTTATTCCCATTTGCTAGATCCCACCCACAGATTTGTGCAAGTGTTGAATAGCTCCAAGTCCTAATGTATTTACTCAGAATGGCTGGCTGCCAGTCCCTCAAGAGCTGCAGCTTAATCATGCACTGAAGTCCCACCCAACAGCATCTACTGGATCTATTTTGTGGATGGTTACGAAAAGTTTAATGAGAATTACCATAACTGCACTGAGACCTCCTCCAGCTTCAGCAAAGTGCTGTGTCTGTGACATCTACCAATCCAGGTACCAAACTCAGCAGATCTGACAGTTCCTGCAGCAGCAGCTGCCACAAAATGCTTAGTGCCAGTCATGCACGTGTCTTGCTGGTCCCACTTCTGGTATGTGTGCCATTGAAACCATCTCCAGAAGGTCACAGGTTGGGTGCTGGGTACAAAGCTTGTCTCCTTGTAACATATTTTTATCCAGAGTCCCTAGGAGTGAGCTCTAACAGGTAAATTACTGTGGCTTTTCTTCTTGTGGGCAAGGAAAGCCTCACTCTTAGAAATTTCGAAATGTTTAAACTTGTGGGCAAGGTTAGAGAACAAAATGATAACATTTAAACAGACAGAGGAGTTTCTTGGTGCTAAAATTCCTGCCTGTCAAATGCTCCTTTGTTCTTTCCCTTGCAGAATATGTCAGTCTAAACTCATCAGTTTAGGCTGACAGTATCTAAACATATATTTATATATTTATCTACTAATCATGAATTAATTTTATATTTTGATATGCTTTGAGTACCCTCATCTACATATTTATTTAATACATATAAGAAAGTAAGAAAGTTTTTCATTAGAAAAACTTCCAAGTTGGTAATGTAGTGAGATCAGTAAAAATTAAAAAATTACTTTTTGTGAAAAAGAAACATTTTAATCTAAAGGAATAAACCCAAGGTACAATTTTTATCAGCTTTTATCGGCAGGTATTTTGAAAGGGACACAGAAGTAGCTCTGCTAACTCAGTAGCAAAACAGACTTTATCAAAACAGTCAGATCCCTTGTACAGATGAAAAATTATTTCTGTCTTAAACTTCTATTTCCATCTAGTGACCACTTAGGGATCTAAACATATGTAGAGTGTTTGAATCTAACATGGGATATAAAATGAAGTCCAGATGATGAGAATTTATTCCGTACACAGAAGAGTACTTTAAAAGCAATTTTGATTAGTTAATTTAATTCATATTGAATTAGCATCAGCATTTTTGCATAATTAAAATTCTGAGTAATTACCAAGAATGGGGTGGAATTCCAGATTGCTTTCTGAAAAATTACGTGGGTTACTTGAAATAATCTTTTCTCAAAGACATCAGAACCTAGAGAAGTGCACGACTCTGTTTGCTCTGTTTCAGATCAATTTGTGCCTTTTTTCACTTGGAAAATTTGTTATTTCAACCTTGTGTTTGGAGCACTCCAGCAGACACTTTGCAAGTTTGCTTCCAGCAATTCTTACCCTTGAACAGAGCTCTCCTCTGCCATATTTCTTAGAATGACTTATGTCAGTTTTCATTTTGTCAGAAACTTTAACCCCAAAGATAAATCCACTTCTGGTTTAATATTACTAAAAGTATAAATTGGCAGATAAAACTCTCCATAGATCTCACCACCACAGTTGTTCCTCTTTTTTTTTGAGGGCCTTAATTAAAATTTTAGCCCTAATGGGTCTTCATTATAAGTCGGTTCTTTAAAGACTCTTTATTCTACTAGTGGTTTCAGTCTAAAGAATAAATAAGTCTTTAGGAAATAGTTTTATGCAAAATTTTCTTAGTTCTTAAATCTTTTTACATTGAGAGTTTTTCCAGAAGGATTATCTACACACTTGAAAAGGCACACAGGAACATACTTTATGTAATAAATGACTTTTCATAGCTGCATAGTTTGGGGTGGGGATTTTGTGACTTTTTTTCCATTCAGTTCTTCAAAGTTACAGAAAAAAGGATTGTGAGCAAATGGAGTAAATTAGGAATGGCTGAAACAGAGTAAAATAGAAAAGGGTTTCTGAAGCTCTGACTCAATATCCGTGGTGTTGCAATTCAAAACAACTACAAAAGCATTCCCAAAATAACCAAACAGCTATGTTATGAACGCCAACACAAAACTTCATATTGACTGTGTGACACACTATGAGATTAGGAAGTGTGTTTGTTGTCAGCTCCTCAGCAATAAATCTAAAGATTGTTCATGGGCAAAAGCCGATGATTAACATCAGCAGATGGTGAGGCTATCAGCCAAAAGAGTAGTATTTTAAATTTATTTATTACCAACTGTGCCTTATTTATTTTGTATATTCTCTTATTATGCTTTTTTATGGCATAACGTATGCCACTTGCAATTACATTTACAATTTTTCCTATTATTTCCTAATAGAAAAACCTTAGATTCGAACAGAGAAGAATACTACTTACCAGATGTTTAGGAAACAAAACGGTATGTGGACTGATGAAAGGAGGCAAAGAAAAGTACTGACAAGGAAAGGTTGTCCCACCTTGCAGAGAGGAAGGTGAGACAGGAGAACTGCCTTCTGTGGAAGGCAGCTGAAATAGGACAAGCTCTGCCTCCACATTCTCCACAGGCAGGGGGGAAGCACTGGGCTGTGGTACCAGCAGGGAGCTCGGGGTCAGACTTCAGGAACCCCTTGTAGAAGCCACCAGGGATGGGAGGTCTAAGGAAGCTGCCTGGGGAGTACAACAGCACCTCTGCCACCACCGAGGTCGTAAGAAACACATCTTGAATGATAAGTCTCTGTGATGCTGTCCTGGGAGAAAGGGAACAGCTTGGAGACCTCATGACCATGCTGCTTCTGTAATTCTGTGCTGTAATGATGTTTAATGTATGAGAAGAGAATCACACAGTGCAAGATTTGTGTTAAAAACATTGCAGTGGCAGGCAGGGGGGTTTTGTAATTATAGGGGTCTAACTCCCAGAAAAGCTGCAGCCACATAAGCCCAGTCTATTCTTCACAAGGTGAGGCTCATGTGGTGCTAACACTTCTGGAGCAATCCAATCACATCCTTTAATAATTAGAGGATGGAATTTGTAATGCTCAAACTGTACCGGGAACTTCAAATCACACTCACGTCTCTGAATTACACTACTGAACCTATAAATAAGGATCCATGATGCATTTCCCACACCAGACCATGCACTTGACGTTTGCAACTGTTTGGCATCTATGTTTAAATGTTGAAGTGTCCCGCAGTATTAAAGGCACTTTTCTAGCTTCTAACTCTTACACTAACCCTGATGTTTTGCACTTCTAACTTCTGGCTTAAGCTCTCTTGTAAGCAGCTCCCATATCTTACCTGCTACCTAGTGATTGCACTTAGTCATGCCCTGACCATGCTCCAGCCATCCCAAGAAGTAGAGCCAACATTTCTGACCATGAAGCAAGGCCTAGGGACCTCAATAACAGCTGTGTCTCTGCACTCCTACACCTTGTGCCTCAGGTAGCAAAAAGCAGGAGTGAGGAGAGGCATAAAGTAGTGGAAGATACTTCATGGGACCTTCAGACGTGCCTCTGTGCCAGAGGCAATTGGCACAGCGGGTGGAGGTTAGGGTAATTGTGGGGAGCCAGGGAATGGCTGAGTGTCTCTCTCTGTGATGGTAAGGACTGCATTGGAAGTGGAGGAACCCCAGCAAGATGGGGAGAAGTCGTGGACAGGGCTCATATGCACACAAAAACATTTTCCCTAACAAGGTCACTGTACCATTTAGGGGAGAGGACACACGGGAGACTACCTATAGACCAGCCTCTCAGGCCTTTCAGGCTCTCTCAAAGCAGCTGAGGGCAAATCTAGAGACCACCTAAATGATGACCACAACACAACTTGCTTGCAAATTCACCCTTGCTCTTCACTTTACTGTGAAAGTCACCACTTGCAATTCTGTGTGCTCTCTTGTGAAGTTGGAGTGAGCCCTGACATGCAATTTCATGTACATACTTGTACAGTCAAATTGTACATAAGGGACCAGAAGAGAGGGACATGAGATGCGGGTAGATCCAGGTAATAGCCCTGTAGAGCAGCTGAATACCTAGTTCATTAGTGGCGATTTTTAAAAGTGTGAATAGCAAAATATATCCTCAGTATATTATGGAAGGGAAATGCAAAAGGATTAACCAGAAAAACCTCCAACAGACTTACTTGCCTCACACCTTGTAGTCTATAACCTGAACTCAGTCTTCTATTGATAAAGAAAGCTCATGGTAGCAGCACCAACAGCACCATCTCTAGGAATCAAATAGAGATCATAAAAGCAGACCACAGTTTCCTAATGTAGTCAGGATTTTTGCAGAAGCAGGTTTTTTTCTTCTCCCAAATTCAATCTGAGTCAGTCTGACAACTCTAACCTCAGTTTCAGGATGTCTGAAAGGAAATTTGGCAGCTGGTTCAAGTGGCAGCTTTTGCAAAGCCCTATACAGGACTGTGCACGGACATGCCTGTTGACTCTAAAATTGATCATCAAACATAGTTTGCATTTCCAAAGAAATTTGGGGTAGACTTCAGACTGCACATAAGAAGGAATATGAGAACAACGTCTCCTAGACGCTCTGGCGAAGACCATGGTGACATAGGTTGTCCCTCTGGAGCAGATTTCTACAATACAGCCAGTGGAGAACCACACACTGGGTTAGATGGAAGTACCACGAAGGAGGCTGTGACTCTGTGGAGAGTCCACACTGGAGCAAGGTCCTGGCAGGAGCTGTGGCATGTGCAGAGGAGCCCACACTGGAGCAGATTTTCTGGGAGGAGCTTGTGACCTTGTGGGAGACTCACACTGGAGAAGTCCATTCATAAAAGACTGCACCCTGTGGAAATGTCACATACTGGAGCAGTTCTTGAAGAACTGCAGCCTGTGAAATGACCCACTTTGGAGAAGTTCATGAAGGACTGTCTGACATGAGAAGGAGCAGGAGAAAAGAGTGAGGAGGAAAGAGTGGTAGAGACATATGGTGAACACACCACAACACCCATTATTCAACTCCTTGTGCCACTGAGGGGGTGGAGATAGAAATTGAGAGTGAAGTTTAGCTCAGGAAGAAGGGACAGGTGTGGGGAAAAGTGTTTTAAGACCTGTGCTTCTTTCTCATTATCCTGCTCTAATTGGTAACAAACTAAATTAATTTCCCCAAGTAGAGGGAAATTCTTTTACCTGTAACTGATGAGTGTTCTTATCTCAATCCATGAGCCTTGTGTTATATTTTTCTCCCCCCAACCGTTTGAGAAGTGGGAATGATAGAGTGGCTGGGTGGGCACCTGGTAGTCAGCCAAGGTTAACCCACCACAGAATACCACTTTACCAATAGGTACCCACCAGTTTTCAAGGAATGTCTGTTAAACCTGAAATCTAAACAAGTCTTGCCCAACCTTGATGTAATGGTTTAGCTACTGAGTTATAAAACACAGAGGCTCAGAAGATTAACAAATAACAATATTTCTAGATCTTCATGACATGCAGGTACCCTCCAATCTTCAGTGGAGATTTCTTTCTTATTAATGTTACCGCTCTATTTCTGGAGATCTTAATTTAACCTTTGTTGTCTTTGAGCATGCATCTTGAATCTTGGGAATCAAAGGTTGATGTGTGTGGGTTTGTGCAAATAAAAACCTACTTCAAGTCATGTATCACAAGAAGGGTTTTCTTATTTTTTGAGGTTGAGAGGGAAGGCTGTTAAAAATCTAAATGGAAGCCAGATGCTGTACTGTTCTTTTCACATCTCAAGGAATTAGTGGATTTTAGGAACATCTTGAAAAGTCAGTGATCTTTTGAACTACTTCAGCAGGTTTGTCTAAGGAATTTCAGCTGTGCTGTTTTCAGACTGCTGTCTTACTTGTTTCAAAGCTCCCAATCCACATAATTCACATGAACAGAATAAGTGAAAATGGAGGAGAAGAGGATTTAGGGAGATGTATGCATATCTGGAGAAGTGAGCAAGCAGTACCATACAAGTGCTGGATGCAAAGAAAACAACCTTCTGTTAATGTCACCTAATGTTAATGTCAGGAGGTACCTGAACAATACAACTTTCTTTTTCCCACAATGCAAAATCACCCTGTTGTGTAGTTGTTGCATAGGTACGCTTCTTTATTTTCTTGAAATGCATTCTGTATTACTCATTTTCAGCTTTGATGATTTGTTATGTAATCAATCACCAAGGCTACATTATTTCTAAGTCTAATTACTACCAGCCATTTCATAATTAACCAGAAACAGAGTTGTCTCAAAATTACCAGTGTAGCAGCATTGTGATGTTTGTCTGCTTGGCCTGGAGAGCTGATTTGATTATAATATTATAGCCCTTTTGGTAATTCTGCAGCAGTGATTTAGCCTGGGCAAAGTGCTTTGTTCATGGCTAGATACTGCTTCTGGTGCTTGAAGAGTAGTCACCTGTGAGGTGCTAAGCTAGAACTTCAATGGGAAAAAGAGAGATGGCCACAGAGGACAGAAAACACTGCCTCAGCAAAGCCAAGAGCACAAGTCACCTATGAACACAATGCAAGTAGCAGTAAGCCAAAAAAGACTTTGTACTAAATACATTCATTCAGATGCCACTGCAAGACAGTAGCACAGACCTCAAAAAAGCAAACTGGGGACCAAAAAAATACTTAGCATTGTAGCTCCTCTCAACCACATTTGTTTTGTGGTGCAGTCACTCAAAGTACACAAGTAACTGCTCATCCTTCTGTTCAACTTAGAAGTAAATCTAAGTGAAATAAGTTCTGGCAAATGAGAACATTTATCTTTATCACTTAGGGCACTGCAAGATTTTTATAATCCCAGGTGTGAATCTGTTCCTGTGATGACTATACACCAGTTCTTGGAACACTTATTCCCTTCCTAATGAGCAATTGTTTTGCTTCAGCTATTAAAGTAAAAATCATTGCAGGTAAATAAAGTTAGGAACCTTCTAGAAACTTGCCTCAAGAACCACAAAGAATGAGAAACAAACTTTTTATATTTCAACATTTGCATACCTACCCCTTCACTTACTTAGAAAATATATTTCAACATATTTTCTCTTATAGTTCTAATGTATGTAATAATATAACAAGAACTGCCAACAGAACAACATTTTGGACTGATTGACTCACATGACTTTCAATCTCATCCATCTGAAGAGTTGAGGGAAGATTCATGCTCCTGTGAATTCACCAGTGAAGAGTATTAATTACAGTCTCAATGTAAAGTTCAATTTTTATCTTCTGGTGATAAATTTTGGTGAATAGTCTGTTGCATGCAATGGGCAGCATTATACACAGTGCTTTGTACCCAGACTGACCTTCAGCTGAGGGAACACAGAAGACAACAGGGGCTGCGGATTTAACTCAAGAGATACAAAGGAAGAAGACAGAAAAGGCAGATATAATAACCAAAGGGAAAGAAAAGACAGATGAGAAGGTAGAGCAACTAAAGAAGGGGTAGACAAGCTACTAGGTAAAGAGGCACAGAAATGGTATTTAAAGTCGGGCAGAACATAAAAGAGGAACCTGGGAAAAAGGGGAGATATTCTACTTCATGGAAAGCATCTCCCATCAAGTAGAAAACATTCTGTCTAAAGAAGAAAGACTTGAAGTCAGGAATAGTTCAGTAAATCTGAGGCTTACTATACAGGTATTTTGCTGGGATCTTAATTGGATCAATATTTAACCTTCAATTTTTTCCCTAAAAAGTCAAACTGCTAACAAAATACTATACCAAGCCATGCTATGCACAAGCCCCGTACCAAACCATCCTGTACACTTCCACAGAGAAAGGAAACAAAGGTGACTCACCCATGGAAAATAACAGGTATCAGATCACTAATGGATCTAATGACTGCGTTGATTCTGTATGGAGAACACAGACCCAAAATACCTGGGTACAGATGGTGCGCAGGAGAGACAAAGAAGAAACTGTAGGGTTCGTATGAACTCTAGAAAAGGAATGTTCTCACTCCTTTAGTAGTTCTACCTCACTGGGAGAGTAGTGTTAGTGCATCCCACTTCATCCCCCACACCACAGAGGTCTGCAACATCATCAGGAAGTCGGCCCCCACAAGCCCAACATCATTCTCCTGATGAGAAACCGGGAAAAAGCCTGGAATCCTCTTGACCTGAAAACTGTCTGCACAATCGGCACAGTTTGAAGATTTGAGAAGTAGCTATTGGCATTTTATTTGACAGAGGGGGCAAAAAACCTGATGGATGACTGAAAACTTACAGCTACAGAGAAGACAGAAGAAGACATGCATCAGAGCAGAATCATCATGCTTTTTATTCCTTTTTGCCTTCCAATACGAGAGGATTGCAATGTTTATGGCAAAAGCATGAGTTTCCCGTACTGTGTGAGTTACAGAACTCTCCAGTTAGCCCCCAAGTACAATTCCAAGTTTTTATATTGCATTCTTTAAGGTTTTCCTAATACTTTATTTATTAATAGAACAAGTTCACACAGATTATTTTGGGAAGTTCAATTTTAAATTATTTTTTTTTTTTTTACATTTCAGTAAAATGCTTCCTTTGTCACCTAAAACATCTGTTCAGCATTTCTATTGAGAAAAATGTTGAAACTGCATTTAAACGCCATTCTTTTCCCTTTTATGGAGCAATTGGAACCATTTTCCAACAGCGGTCTTTTTATGAAGGTTGAAGGTCGTCACATCGACCATTTATCAGACACAAAAGTATTAGAGGGAAAAACACTCAAGTGAGTTTCTACTTCTGCTGGCATATCAATGAAGCTAAATGGCAGAAGAGGATATGACACATCTGTTTTCTTGGTAAAAGCAGGCTTTATAAAGGTGATGAGTAGCTGCTTTTTATTAAAAATATATATATTAGTCAAGCTGAATGCAATTTACAACATTTCAAAGCATGTCAGAATGGTTACGCAAGAACTTCCTGCAAAGCCCATACCCTTGGAAGAAAACACTGTAGGCACTTCTAAGCTCCTGAAGCGCACGTAGCTACATGAGAAGTTGCCTCCTTCCTCCCGTTGTGCTGAAATAGCCGTTAATCCTTGTCAAAGTGCTCACGTTGGTAAGCACATACTCAGTTTCATGAATCCTCTTTCCCCCTGCCTTTGTTCGTTTTTTCCCTTCTGCCTTATTTTGCATACGTGAAGATAGGCTGTGGGTAAGATTCTCTGAAAATCCTGCTTGTGCTTGTATTTTTCATCAGGTTTAGACTGGTACCTGTAGAAACCATAAAACACATCAGTGGTCTGCGTGGACATCGAAGGGTGTCACACTCACTTTGAAGGTAACCAAAGAGAGTTGATACCAGCTGGGAATCAAGGCAACTGTGCATCGTGGTGGCCCTACACAATCCTACACAATGCGCTTGAAGGCTCAATGTTACGTACCTTCCAGGGATCAAAAACTTTAGTGAGTAAAACTCAAGTGTTGCAAGAAAAGCAAAGCTACTGCTTTATTTGCCTAGAAGTACCCTAAACTTAAGAATCAGGAACACCAATTAATGAGCTTGCTGCCTTTAAAAATTCTGTTTGGGCAAAGACACAAATCACCTACGCAGAGCAGAGTGAAGTTCAACAAGTCTGTGTGTTCTGGGCTTGCCTTAGTTAACCTTAAGGCTGTGGAACAAGAGGAAGAAGATTCAGAATTTCAGGTAACAGATAAACTGTCCCTTCTGACTTTATTACTCTGGTGGGCACAAGTCACATTCTGTTCCTACACTCTGAAAGGCAGAGCGGAGCGATACCGTATCTCACCCAGATCAAGCTGCCACAGGCAGTGTGAACTCCAGCCAACTCATTAGCAGTTCAAATAATAACAGAAAGATCATCCATAACTGCAGTATTAGACTGCTCTATAATGGCATTTACATACATTGAAAGGGTGCCACGATTTGCAGGGAAGATGTAGGTGGCTTCCCCTCCTCCCCCACCCTCCCGGCTATTGAAAATGCAGAAAGAACAACAGGCTTTTCAGCTGAGATAGATAGTTTCCAAGATGTGTTGGTCTCAAAACTTCTTGTAATTTTAACTTATCTTTAAAAGCACTTTTTAAAAAAGATAAGGACAGAAATAGACTTCCAAATTAAACCCCCATAAACATTTGGGCATTTCTGCTTTATTAATTTATTGCAATTGAAAACACTGATCATGGATTTTTGTTTATCTGCACTTTTGGACAATTTCTACATTCCGTTTTCAATATTGTTTCTTTCCCATCCTCAAATTTTGCTTACAATTTGCCAAACTGCCTGTGGAAAGGCTGGAATGATGAAGGCTAAGAGCAAATTATCTTTATTCTGTCAAAAAAATACATGAAAATACAATTTTCTCCAACACTTCAAAATCAGATTTGCTTTTAAAACACAGATGACACCAGTTCTTGATTAAATAAAAGTATTACCTTGCTGGAGATACAAATTACATCTTCTAAAACAAAATTAGACAAAGGGTTGATCCACATTTTGCTACCTCCCCTTTTCCTGTACACGTGGGGGAATGCTGCCTTTACATGCTGCTGTCAAATCTTCTAGAAACCACCACTTAGTCAAAAAAATTTAGTGTGTGACCTCTTCTCCTCAAGCATCCTTGAAAGGGTAAATAGTTTCATAGCACACTGCTGGCCCAACAAAAATCTTAAGAGCACAGCAAGAACTTGACTATTAATGCTTGAAGGCATGTGTCCACCTGAATGACCATCCCAGACAGAATAAGCAGCAAGAAGGACATTAGATTATATACTTGCTTTGAACTTGCTGCTAATTTCAGAAGAGCCAAAAACCCCCCATGTAATTTGATATTGAGTCTTACAAATTTGGCATGAGTCTGTAGAAACACACACCTCCAGAATAACAAACGGGACCCGGAGATAGATCAATTCACCTGTGCTCCAAAGGAATGAACGTAGCTGGAACCTTGCTGAAGAACGCAGTGCTCGCACCAACACCAGACCTAAAAGCTTTTTTTTTTCCTAAAGAAAACAAGAGCCAAGTCTGATTTTGTAAGGCAGCCTCTGAAACAACTGCAATGGTTTCCAGCAGGCTTTATATCTTGAAGTTTCCTGCCTGGTCCACTGTCAGTTATCGCACATCGAGCCTCGCCTTTTAAGAGCCCCGGATGAGAAGCCAAGTAATTCTTCACTGGGTGGGAGCATCACACCAAGTCTCCAAGTCTGCCTGTTTTCTTTTATCTTGTAAAAGTATAAGCTCTCTCTCTTTTTTTATTTTTCATTTTTAAAGAAAAGTCAGAAAAACAATGTACCATAAAGAAGAATAAAATTTAGTTTGTATCAGGAAGAAGAGAGCGCATAAGATTTTTTTTTCATATTCCAGAAAATGAGAAATCCACTTTCTACAGCAATGCAGTATTTTGTAGTTTTCAGTGGTACATCATGCTAACGCCAGCTACTGATCACTCATTTGAGCTAAAAATTGAGTACCTAGACTTAAGATCCAAATGAAAAATCAGAAATAATTAACAATACATTTATAACTGAAATGACTGAAAAAGATTTTTTTTCATCCCACATGCATTTATATTTTGGGCAAAAATAACAATTCCGGACAAGCAGAGTATTATTTCTTTTGGACGGTAACACAGGTATACACAAAGACTCAAAACATGCTCATTCTACCTCACAGGAAGATGACCAAAAAAGAATAGCCCAAAGCAAATGGCTTTTCCACCACAGAGGAGTTGCTGTAAGTTGACAACGTTCTCTCTCACCGTTCTTAAAGTTACAGATTTGAGACTCCAGCATAGACAAGACCCGCTCAAACACGCAAAACCTGTGTTTGAGCCAAGCTCATGTTCTAGTGCTGTTCAGAGAGCCCACCATCTTACCTCTTGCAGAGCACATTAAGGCACACCCTTCATTTTTTATGACAAAATGCCTTCTCTAAAATTTTATTCTTAAAAAAAACATTATTGCCTAATTTCACCAAATAGATCTGCAGGTGATGGTCTCCAACATGCACTTCATTACTGCTTCAAGGCAACTGCGATGGGATAGTGGGCTTCCATTGAATTTAATACCTTTGAAAATGCCAGTTTTATGTATTAAAAGTTGGAATTACAAACTTGACTGGACAAGGGCATGCACAATCTGCTCCGAAGTCAATGTTGTCCTTGCTTAGAGCAGGAATTTGGATTAGATGACCTGCCAATATCCCTTCCAGTTTGGATGATTCTGATATAGCTCTCTGCATACTCACAGAAAGCTAAAAAATACAAAGCAGGAATTGAGTATTTTACCCAAGTTCTTGCATGTAGTTTAAGCCAACATGTCCTTCCATTAGGAAAGCTAAGAAACCTGAAAAAAGCCACTCTGAAGGGTACACAAAATATAACACACAAATTTGGATTCCTTTACATGCCTCTTCAGTGAATTACTTCAAAATATTTATAGTGAATTCTCATTTTATTTCATTGCTTCCATTCTATACACTAAATTTGCAATTTACAATATTTCAAAATAAATCCAGTTCCCAAGTGCACTATACTTTTTCAACACTTTTGCATTTAAAATACATGAAAGTTCGATTAATAACAGGAAAGTAGACCTGCAAGTGACTTAGTCAGAACTTATGAACTGAAACGCCTTTTCCGTATTTTGCCTTGACTGTTTTCCAGAAGTGATAACTACTGTACAATGATTTATGATTTAAAATGCACATCAGTTTACAGTATTCACAAAGATAGACTTGCCACATGAGTGTGAAAAGGCAGCAGCCTCTTGTACAATGTAGAAGGACTCTTTACATGCTCTACTTGCTAAAAGTCATCCACCTTCCCACCCCCCTCACCCACCCCACCCCCCTCCCCAATTTAATTCTATTTGCTCATGAAACCAAGAAGGACTAAGTTATTTAGAATGATCAGAATTCATTTTCAGACTGGAAGTCTTGATTTACTAGGGAAAGAGGGCAAATATGGTACATTTCAGCAATTTGCTTGCACATAAACAGACTTAATTCTGCTCCACAGAATATCTAATCAGCAGAGACTTAAAATGAAGGACACCAGTGACAGATAGTAAGCAGATAATTGTGTACGTAACTCTGGAGAAACTCTAGAAATAGCCAATTAATATTTTACACTTTCTATACACTTTGAACACTGATACTACATACGAGTAGAATACATCTTACAAATGTATATGAAGCAGCAGAGTGAAACTAAACCCTGAAGTTACAAGTGCAAAGTAGACTAAAAATGGCAGTTACACATGCACACTTCAGTTTCTAATTTGCTTTATTCACACACTTACATTAATGTAAGCCTTGCAAACAAACTGCAAGACAGCCAAGTTTGCATTCTGTGCAACTTTGCCCAAGCCCAAGTTTTTATTATTTTGTAAAAAGCAAAAGATTCCTCTTTGCTGTCTTCTGCCACACTGCAGCAAAGAATTCTCCTATGTACCTGTTAATTATGACATGTATGTTGACTTAAGTTACTTCTACAGTCCCTATTTTGCTCACAGCTCCATTAACAGTGAAGTTGAAAACATTCTTAAAAGATCAGTAAATCCAGACTCCCACATGCAGGTTCTTATAATTATGAAAATAAATTCCTTTGAACTGACTAGCAGTCCAAATTATATATCAGATGTGATGTTTATAAAGCAGACATTGAGAATTCATATCCATTCCCTAAGTCAGTTAACTGGTAAGAAGGAAGGTAAATCCTCACCTTAACCTCAACTGAAACTCAATCCCCTTCTGTATGACTGCACATTACGTATTCAATGTGTGTCTATAAATTTAAACAGTACTTCTTTTAATTACACTTAGGTATCTATATCCCCATTTTTAAAACAAGTTTCTTTACAGTGTAAGGAGAATCCACAGAGTGGCTTCTTCAAACTTCATGTTCACACCTGAACAGACTAAGAAACATTTTGAAGCAGTGTTGAGTAAAGAATTTTGGTAAGCTGTAAAACTGCCACATGCAAAGTATACTGTACTACAACAGCTCCAAATCCTTTATAAAACCCCAGCATTCCTTCTTCTCTTTTTATAGTATTTATGCAGTCTCTCATTCCCTCATACTGAGTATTGATCGGAAGCACTTCATAGCCAAGGTCTGTGTTGTCGATGATTGTGCGTGTCCCTTGGATGTGAAGGCGGTGCAAAACTGTCTCCAGGGGGTACAGCATGACATCAGCACAAAGGCTCGCAGCAAAGCTGGCAATAAGTTCTGGGAAATAGGCATCCAGCATGCTCTGCACAGAAGCAGAGCTCTCAGCCGGAAGGTTGGGGGAGTTATCCCTTTTCAGAACAAATAAAACAAGCTTCTGGACGATGGAACTGATGACATAGTGAAGAACTCCATGTAGAGCAGTTGGAAAAGTCAAGACCATCAGAGGAAGGAGACGTTTGCTGTGTGGTACTCCCATGCCCACAACTCTGCCAATTCCCTCCTTCACGCAGTCCAGGATGCCAGGATTATCCCGAATTATTTCGCTCTACAAGCACAAAGGAAGAGTTACAACATATGCTGCCCACTTCATGACAACGCTGACATCCACTTCGACACTTTCTCACTGACAAACTTTTATAAGAGAGTTAAACATTTGCATGCTACGGTATCTACACGACTATAGTGATAAAAAAGCTTTCCTCCAAGACTCTTGATAGCATTCAATTAAACTTGCTTTTAAGAAATGAACCCATCTTAAAAAGAGTCTTTGTTTAATGTACATTCTAATTATTTTTGTTAGCACCAAAGAAACTCAACTTTCATCTCACTCCTGAAAGCATCACTCCACGAAACTGTCAGGTACTGAAAATACCTACTTCTGGAGCAAGACACCAGGGAGTATTTATCCTATTTAAAAGGCCTTTTCTCTAAGGGCTGTAACTCTAATCTTTGTATTTGAATTTGTACTTGAATGTGCATATGAAGACTTCCATAACTAAAGAGGAGTTGAAAGATCATTTTTAATTTGAATTTAACTGTTCAGCTCTGAATAGTTCTATTCCATTATTTGATTCTAAAATAGCATGCTTTCCCCATGCTGCCTCTTAAAAAAGATTTGTTTTATTCATGTAACGAAAATAAAGAATTCACTTAGTAAGTATTTACTCTGTTCAACTCCACCTACGATTGCAGCGTCAAGCTAAAGAAATTGTCTCTCTTTCTAATGCTTATACAACTTAAGTGTTTTATCATCTCTGTTACACCCAAAATTCAGGATTTGTGAACTCTCCTGAAAACCCAAGCCCAGGAGACCCGAGTCTCCTGAAGTCTCTCAGGTTCCATGTCCTGACCTCATGTCAGGATAAACCACCAGAACATTCCTCAGCATCCTGGGGAAGGACTATCGCCTTGCAAAGCTACTTCAAATACTTGGTAATATAACACTATTCCAGATTAAGTACAAATTAAGCATCACAACCCCTCTTCTCCTCATCATTGCAGTCCCTGCAGCTGTGCTTGCTTTTGTCAAACACGCCACCATGTGGTTTGAAATGTTAAAGACAACAGTAATGTGGCAGACACAAATTTCTACCATTCACACTTATTTTGATGAAATACATTTACTATAATACTGTTGAACAGCACAGTTTATCAGAATTAAGATAATCAAGCTGTTAATAACAATTCCCACAATCTTTTAACTTTTTTAGTTTGTTATTGACCCTTATCCTTTTGCAACACAAGAATATAACGTAAACCTGATAAGAAAAGTTACCTCCCTGTACTGATTAACACAGCATAAATAAAATCTTCACAAGCTCTATCATTACCTCTGTTTTTTTTTTTTAACAAGAACACTCATGATGTTTTTTCCAGGAACTGTATTTCATACAGCATATATTAACCTACTCAGTAAAATATTTGCACACAGCTGAACCTTTTAAGCCTAAAACCCACAAATCTCAGAGTAATTATCTCACTAAGCAATGCTTTACAGAGATGATCACCTGCCTAAAAGGCTGGAGGAGATGTTTGGGCTTTTTGACTGTTTTCCTATTGAGCTGCTTTCTAGCAAAGAAAATTTATTACTTATTCTGCAAACAGAAGACAGACTCTGAATAATGTTCTCTTTTTGTCATTTATTGGTAAATATGTTCCCATGTTCAACACCACAGATAACATTCTTCCAGACAAAAATACAAGCAGTAAAGTACCTGAATAAAATATTCCATGCTGTGGCCTAGTATGAACTCAAGAAATGCCTGTTTCCAGTTCCATGATTTATTTTTTACTCAAGGTAAAGCTGATCCCCAGAAAACAAATTTCCTAAGTTAACTTCCCAAGGCTTCCACAAACTCAAAGACCCACTCAGGATGGATTTATGAATATTATTTTCAAAATAATTCAACAGGAGAGAGGAGGAGGGTTTCTTAAATACAGAGTAACTTTAGGGAACCTGAGTTTGTTGTTGGGAGTCTACTTACATTCCCCCACACATGTAACACCACCTGTCCTGTTATTCTATCACCTGGCCAGTTAGACAGAACAGCCCTCCTGGTACCTTCTGACTCCTTTAAGCTCGGATCCTCTATGCAGAGCAGAGTCCTGTCCCTTAAGAATACCTGCCTTTAAAGTACAGGCTGAAACAAAGAAGCTGTAAAAGTCAGCCTCATTTGCCCCTTCTTCACAGAAAATGCACCATTTTATAGACATATACCAGCAGTTGAACCATAGGTTCTAAATCTAGATCTAAGTTGGTCTTCACATACTTACAACTTGTCTATGCTATTTGTGAAAGTTATTGTACTGATGACTGAATGACATGAGACTGACTGTCCTGCACCACCCTGGAAAAGCTTTATGGTTGTTACAGGGGAAGGAGTCACTGCAACAACTTGCCTAAACCTTCTAAAACCTTAACATAAGCCCAACTTCTTTATTGTTTATCTACTGGAACATATAGATATAACTTGTTCCCATTTCATTCCAACTATTAAATGTCCATTCTAATTCTAGATTGACTTCAGATAGTAAAACTAATACACCCATAATAGTAAATAGGTTTTATCTCAGTTAACATCATACAGCCTCAAGCAAAACAAATGCAACTACTGCAACATCAACCAGAATCCAAAGACTCACTTCTTCATGGTATCTAACCTATAGAGGAACAGTATCAATCTAATCTATAAAGAGAGTAACAGTATCTTTCAAAATTATGTTAATATATGCAAGTTACCTGCACAGTTTCAATGAGGCTCGCAGAATAAAAAGGCATTGCTATCACATGTGTTAAACTGCAGAAATTAACAAGATAAGAATTAAGGTCATGACAACACTAATGTATTCAAATAAAGTTATCTATCAAGTCATACCTCAGAGAAAATTAACACACCATAACTCAAATATTAAAATGCATATCAGTAAGTTGAAATAAACTTCAGTCTGAAGTTCTGTTGATTTCCATTTCCATGTGATCAGACTGATTCTCTGATATCATGGTGTCTCTGATATCATTATTTAATTACTAAAAGAACCTAATCTTTTTAATTAGTCAGGTTCCATACAGACAGAGGATCTAGTACGAGAAAATCTGTAGTATAATGTGGTGGTTCATCAACACCATTGCAGTGGTGTAACCAAGATCATTCAAAAAAATTAAAATTTGGAAATTACTATTAGCACTGTCAAGTAACCATAGCTGCAGATTAAAATAACGTACATTTAATAGTTTTATTAATGTTTAGATAGTAAAACCTAGGCTAATAACACATGCTATATTTACCCTTTGAGTAGAAGGTGTCCACCTATCTGCTTGAGGTTCCACTTATGCGAAAGCTCCCTAAAAAGAAATATATTTACTGTAATATGCATGGAAACACATTATTCTCAAGCATTTCTTCCATGGGTGTCAACATCCAGTTTTCATATTGGTGTTTTACTATTGGTTTACATTTCAGGATTTGCCATAGTGGAAAGACATCAGCTATGCATTTAACAAATCATGCTTGACTTTTAGAAGCTATTCAGCCCTGTTAGACATTCTTTAGAATTGCTTTGAATTGCTAATAAGGTGTCTGCAGCTCTCACAGCTACTGGCTTTAGTGTTCTGCATTTATTTTGCATCTTTATGGACTAACTCTATTAAAGCCATTCTCAGGGAATACTGGACTAGTTTAAAATCTCAACAGTTTTCCTTCATCAACATATATTTTTTTTATTATGTTTGGTTTGTTTATGCTTTTCCTGTTCTTTGAGGTTATGTTTACCCAGTTGTTGCCTCTTTCCTGAAAACCTAACCTGTATTCTGGCACAGTTAGGCAAAACCAAATCAAGTACAATAGGTCAGAGTAGAAGATGCATAAGTAGTTCTGTACTGACTTAAGTCTTTTGGGTTAGGACCAAACTTTACCATATCTACCATATACCATAAACATACCATGTTTACCATAAAACAAAACAAACCCCATGTGTTTATTACAAAGGTGACTTAAAAAAACCCAAAACCCTTAAAGTATTATATTCTAGTTACACACTTTAAGATATGAACGGTAAACGTTAACTACACTCCACTTGACAGGAAAAGTAATCCCACCTAGCTCAAGACAATACCAAATACCAAATGTATTTACTATGCATACTCTAAATACTCTAGCTAGAGTAAAAATAGGGATCTCTAGGTAGAGATATTTTGTCTGAAATGCTGGACATGCTGAACTATGCATTTTTAGTAACAAACTATAAAGTGTTCAGCTTTAGTTCTCATCTAGGAATCGCACTCACCCACTGACTGTAGCTGCAACAACTCAAATCTAAGAAAGGAAACTCTACTCTTTTGAGGAACTGTGTGTTACTAGTAGATATTGCTTCCCAAAATACACAGGTCAGTCACTGAAGAGGAAGGGAAGACCATTTACCATTATCTAATTTGGATGCTTGCATCACATCCAATAAGCCATTAAACTTAAAACGTGTGGAGAATGAAACCAGCCAAACTAGTATGTGAACCTCCCCTGTCAACCCACTCAGTGCAGCTGTTCATTCTGCAATTGTTCTGCCACTGCGGGAACTTGTCTGGCACAGAACTACATTCAACTTAGTAGGGAGATGTTAGGACAACCATTTTAGCCAGATCACTTCCCCGGTCAAGTTCATTTCATGACTGTTTACACACTGTCTCCACACAAGGGTGGGGGTAGTATTGAGGAAAGAACAAGCAGGTACTAGCAGAAAGGATTGCTTCTTTTGGCAGCAGCACTAGCTTACTTTCCAAATTAATGAACAACTGGCCCAGAAGAAGAAAACCCTTGCTCACGCTGAACAGAAATCAGAACTATGAACATAAAAATGCTGTATCATATCTCATGAACTTAAGCATCACCTACAGCAGTATTTAAAAATAAGAACAAGTCACACTGGGAGAAAATGCATTCCTGGGAATTTCAATTATGTATGGGACAGAGCTGATCAAAAAGCTTAAATACACACTCCACACAATTTAAATACAAAATGCTTCTGATGAATGCCAGAAACTGAGAAGATTTACTTTTATTAGTATGCATGTATCACAACAGTAGTTTGATTCAGCCTGCCTACATTTCTTATCTTCAAAACTAGGTCAGTTTCCATGTCCCTTAGGTACTTTGTTTCTGTCCACCAAATAAAAATAGACTTCTCTCTTCTAAAAGCTTATATGATTCTCAAACCCACTTGTCTCCATTCAAACTTAAACAGCCTTATAGCCCACTAGTTGCCTGCCTCCCTAATATATTTTCCAAGACAGGTCTTCATCATTTTTTACTGGCTTCAGAGTGTTCCCTTTCAACTGTTAAGTGCCTTTTCCTAAATTTTGATTATCTCACAGTCTCCTTGCGTTTCACTTCAAGTGTTCCTTACTTTGTATAGTAAACTCTCTCACACAACCTGCTTACTTACAGTTCAGCACAAAAAGTAGGCAGAGTTTACTGAACAACTATGGCCAAACATGGACACAGAGAAGTAGAATCGTATTTCTTTAAATGAAGTTACTCACTTTTAGTCATAACCCCTCTATTGTAAGTATATTGAATAATCTACATAAAGTTGTTGGTAAAGGAGGACAGAAGACAAAACTGACAGCCTCATAGACTCTTATTTACCAATTTACCATGTCTTCTCATTTATTAATGCAGGCCATTCTGTTCTCTCACCTACCAAAGACAGTGAAAACGTTCAGCAAGATGTCAGTGCCAGTTCATTAGCCATGTAAGTTTTCTGTATTTAGATTAATGAAATTAGAACTTCTTACTTTAGACATGGCATTTGCTAGTACCACACAATACAACCCAAAATATCAAAATAAACTTATTGATTCTTTTAATACAGTGAAATTTTACTGAAGATTAATTTTCTACATTATTTCTGTACTCGGGCGTCTCTGGGAAAGACATACCAAACATATAAAGCTCCCAGAAAGAGTCTCTCACTATTTATTAATTACAAGGTTGTTTTTGCCAAGACAAGTACACTGTGCTGAAAACACCTATTCACTGTCTAACTGTTCTAATCAAGTAAAATTTTTCAAAGAGCCTTACCGTTCTAACATTTTGAATATAAATCAAGAACCGATGATCAATTTTTTAGAAGCAGTAAAAAAAAAAAAACCAACTCTGAAACATGTAATACCTTGGCAAAGGTGTAAATTCACTGATGATGCCTTCTGTTCCCAGGGTTATGCCCTGAACAATGAAGGTGCTGCCCATTCCTTTCCAGAGAGCTCTTGGACCCTGTGTTTTTAGATATGCAACACATTTTGATTCATGCAACAAAACTCAAAAATATTGTCAGCAAATTTCAGCAAATTCAGACCACATGGGTCTACAATTACACCATCAAACTTCACTATCACCCAAGTCAGCTGATAACTAACTTTTCAGCTCTAAAGAAATTTTTCGTCTTCAATAAATTCAAACATTTGTCACAAGTTTGGAGGTATATCTCTCACTCTTAATACTCTGTACTATTAAGTAAACACCAATTTCTGTGAGACAGCTTTGGGATGAGTTAAAACCCATCTATAAGAAATCCAGAAAGTATTTTCTTACTGTCTTCTGATACGAGTTTCAGGATTGCCATTCCCATGCAGAATTAGAAATTCATGCACTACTATCTTTGGAAGTAGTAATTTGGATAATCTCTTCATCCACATAAAGATTAATAATTGTTAGAACCGTAATGAAAAAATTAGTCTCAGGAACCTTTTTCTTTCTAAGATCTGCAAATTTTCACCACTAAATACCATACTACTTAAAAAAAACTTTAAATAATTTACAATTATCTTGAAACATTTCCTCAACAATAATAATAAACCTTTACAATGGCCATGTTTTTGAGCACCAGTTACATAAAGAGTTAAAGATGTCAATGTACACTTTGTATCTATGTGCTATAGTCACCTTCAGTGCTCAGATACAGCCTGACAGCAAATACTGACCTGTGTCTTATTGATGCTGTACATAATATTGACAATAGTAAATGGAGTGAGATGATAATTCCGAGCATGATAGTTCACCTGTTAAAAATATAAACAATGACAATTTTGTAAACATACTTGCAGATGTTACAACTCTAAAGAATTCTAAAGAAAATTAAGGACTTAATCTCTGTAAAGGTCTGCAAAAGTGACCATAGTATGAATAAATCCTCACTGAAATTTAGGGAAACAAGCAGAACTTTTATGTATTTGTATGCCGAAAATGTAAAGAATAAAGCAAGAATAAACCAGAAAATACTGGAAACAAAGCATCCTGCTTGTAAATGGGGATCTGGAAGTTGCTCCATGGACTCTGAAACACTTACTTGCTGTAATTCATTTTCTGCTGCCAGAACAAAAATGAGTAAGAATGATCAAGATAAGTTAAATTTCAGAATGGAAAACACGTATGCTACAAATAAAGATTTGTTAATGTAGAAGTGTCTCCCTAAGAACTGTAAGGCATCCTTATGCTCTACAGAGTATGAAAACACAGAAATATCACAGTACACAGCAGCACTTACTGGAAGAGATAATATAAGACATACCTGACACTGACGACGTAGAACAATGCAAGGATGTGCCAACACATTTTCTGTAAACAGGCTTTAAAAGAAAAGTATATTTAAAACATGGAAATGATCATAAATTTATTAGAAAAGTCTTGTTATTTTTCTCTAAAAATATTGGATCAGTGTTTGGAAAAAATATACATTCTCTAGTGAATTAATGAGGCATCTTGGATGGCTGCCAATACTATAAAGGAACAAGTATCAAAAAACCTCACACACACATTGACTATGAAAAAGCCTACGTTTATATACATATATATAATAGCGAGTATGTATTTTTATAGGTAAAGCAATGTACCAGATTTCATCAACTTTCCCTCTGAAAAATAATAGGGAACAAAACAGGCCAGAGACAGAAATATGGAAGGATTAGTTTCTACAACTATGTTAATTCCACATGCCATATTATTAGTCAAGACTCTCCTTAGCAAGGCTAGAAGATTGGTACTAACAGCTGACATTTTTTTCATCAGAAAATGCTACTGCCCAAACCCAAGTCTCCCCCCACATCCAGAAATGTTATTTCAATGAAACCTTCAGAGGAAAGTCCTCTCAGTTCTAAAGTAGGATTCCTGGCCACAGCCACGCAATAAAACTTTTCCTTGCATCTCACAGTGATCAGAGTACTTTTCTGTATGTGGTTCAAACCTAGGACAGGGATTAGAAAAGCAAAACCTCTGGGCTTTGTCTAAGCATCCCCCAAATAACAGCTCTGACCACCAACCTACAGGATTATTTTGGGTAGGCCTCTTATGGGGATTTTATTCTGGATAAACAAGTACTAATTGGCACAGAAAAGTACTGAGCCTGCAGTTTTGCAACTATTAAGCTAAATTAGTAGTTTGCTACTACCAAAAGAGGTGAAATTTTCACTGTGATACAGCCACTATCTATTAAACCCTCCTGGTAGGCAACTCAACTAACCTCACAAAAACTAACCTTTTCTTTCGAGTGTTTTCTGCCAGATTTCTGATTTGAACCATGTGTGCCTTGACAAGCGATCAATGCAAAAGCAGAAGCATGGAGAATTGCTCTCAGTAATGATCATATGTTGATCACCTCTATTTTGCAAAACTACATGCTCATTTTAGCCCTAGTGGCCACGGTATTCCAGATGTGGAAAATTTTGTCATACTTGATTTACATCAAAATTAGTTCAAAAGGACAACTGAGCCACACTAACACATCGCTGCTTCTGGAAATTGACACACTCCTGCCTTAGGGCTTCACTCCTTTCCTGATACTCCCCTGCACTCATTCAGCTTGACAAGGTTGGAAATAAGTAACTCTTTACATGCTGGGGGCGGGGTTCTTTCCTCTCCCCCCATCAATACTATTTTAACAAAGTGAACACACTTATCAAGTGAACAGCCAAACCACTGCAAGGGAGTCACTGCAATGTAAGCAGCGAGAGAAGAGAGACAGGGAGATGGGATGATCTAATTTAAGCAACTCATTACTTGCCAAAAACATTTTCCTAGTCCTTCTTTATCCTTTCTCTCTTTGGTACAGTTAGCTGGTACCTGCTGGCTTTCACAGCTAGTCAACGCCCAGATAAATCCACCTAACTGATAAAGCTAAAAACCAATCCAGCTCTTTCACTGACTTTGATTCATATTGGTTAAAAAGAGGTTCTGATAAGCCTCAAGGGTGATAATGACAGGATAAGGAGCAAGACAGGCTAGCAGTCACGCAAAAGGTTCTCCTCTTTAAGTAGAAGTAAACTATAAGAACATCAACTGACACAGCTTCCCATGTTGGTCTAATGGGGTGATACAAACACTCTCATATTCTGAGGAGAAAAGCACTTTTCTCAGAGAAGTCTCACATTCAGGTCAACAAGGAGTAAGCCTTTTTTCAGTCATAACCTTTGCAAGACAAAACCTCCACTTCCCACCCTTTCACAAGTTGCATCAGTACATTGACCAAGAAAAACCTAATCAGGTGAGTGTGTCTGAGCAAGGTCCAAAAAAAAAAAAAAAAAATTCTTAAACTTATTAGGATCCTGAGTCTTCAAAATATAAGCTCTGAAAATGTTACTAAGCAAGTTAAAGCCTATCACTTTCTCAAAAATACTATCAATAATCACATAATAAAGAATAAAATGGTTATTGGACCACTTGGCTAGATCAACATTACTGTTCCAGGATACTTTGATAATATGCCTGAAACAGAGACATTTTCACTTTCTTAGGAAAGATTCCTGTTCCCCAAAAATATTAATAGATGTGGCAAATATGAAAACAGTTTTCCAGTACTATTTTCAGATTTCTCTGATAAGGTCCACGTATCTTGAGCATACCATATAAAAACTTGTTTATTGTATTCAGTGCTGAGTAAGTGAATGAGAAACATTTCAGTTAAAGACAACAGAAACCTGAATGGATTTCAGGGAGTAGGTTTATAAAGGCATTTCAACTGCCTAAGTCTACTGGCATAAAACTGCATCACAAAAGTGTACACAAATCATAGACAACAGCATTACTACTTCACTATCACTGAAAATAATTAGATGACACTTACCTTGCAAGGCCAATACCAAAGCCTGCAAATCTGTTCAACTGCTCTGAAAAAAAATGAAAACAGAATATACAGCAGTGATAATCACAAAGTGTGAGAAAATGCCAGGCAGACAATCTGAAAGTCTCAAATATAATTTTGTACTCTAGTTGCTTCTGAATATTACAAGCACTAAACCACAACATTTATGGCAACTCAACAAGGGAGGATAAAAAAAAATTATTCCCCCAAGAATAGTTGCACTTTGAACTGCATGATAGTTTGTACATACTTTTATAAATAAAAGTACTCTTGTCTCAAACAGCAACAACAGCAAAAAAAGGACAAAGTGAATAGTAAACCAGAATATTTTAAATGTCTAAATATCTAACCCAAATAATATAGAGTATCTTAAATATCTAACCCCAACCAACCACTGGAAAAGTTAGCATGCATGACAGTTTACAGTAATTCTGAAGCATAAATTTGGATATCCGAGGTGAAAATAATTTTAAAAACAAAAACTATAAAAAGAGACAATTTCATGAAAAGTAACACAAAACACAACTGATGATGTAACAAACATCAACATAATGTGAATTTTCAAGTCAGTTGTTTGCCTCCAGTCTTTTGCAAAAAATTTAATTATTAGAGAACTGTTAAAACTTCAACAAGAGTAACAGACTGAGTTCCCTGTTGTCTGCTACCAGACAGACATCTACACATCAGGAATTATCAGAAGAGGTTTTACAAAGAGTAACAGAACTGTAAAGGCAAGTGCAAATTAATGTTCAGCCCTACAACCCACAGGGTGCAAGGAGCTGTAAGCACGGGTAATGACAGTAACTTCAGTGGAGCTCCACACAGAAGTGGCAGCCCTCCTAAGAGGAACGATAAGACTCTCTCCAACTGCAGAAGCTGGACTCAGTGACACAGCAACTCCTAATCAGCCCTACAAACACAAAATCAACATGCCCTCCATGAGTAGATAGGGGAAGAAAAAAAAACAAACAAAAAAACAATAGAGTCCAAGTACATAGTAATATTTAAGTAGTGCTTTAAGTAGCACTTGCATGGATGAAAATCCAGCTAAGGGTTGCACTCATCATAAGAGATGAAAAGAAATACTGCACTACAGCTCACCCATTAATGCAATGCAGTTTTAAATAAACTAGTCTTTCATAAAACTTTGATACTCAAGTATATGTAAACTGCTGCAGAACATCCTTTTACTTAAAGAATACAAATGTTCTTTAGCCTACATTTAGCAGTTTTTCTTAATCCACCTCAAAGACATACAATGGTACTGTACTTCTGAGGGTTTCTGCTCAGTTTTCTAACTGTTACTGGAAAAGACTTGAACTGGGCTGCTCCATCCAATTCTATCAGTTCCAGGGTTCCTCCACAATGATGCACAGGGGCAGGAGTTACTTCAGCAGGTCATGCTGGGCCACTTGCACTTGGTCAATGCAAGCAGCAAGGCAGTCAAAAGACTCATCATAGAATTGTAGAATGGTTAGAGTTGGAAGGGACCTTAAAGATCATCGAGTTCCAACCCCTCCCACCATGGGCAGGGACACCTCCCACTAGAGCAGGTTGCTCAAAGCCCCATCCAGCCTGGCCTTGAACACTTCCAGGGATGGGGCATCCACAGCTTCTTTAGGCAACCTGTTCCAGTGCCTCACCACCCTCACGGTAAAGAGTTTCTTCCTAATATCTAATCTAAATATCCCCTCTTCCAACTTAAAACCACTACCCCTTGTAACTGTTACCCCATTAACACCGACTAAATAACAAAATACACCGGTGAGGCCCGGGGGTTCTCCCTGCCCTTACAGACACTGAGGATTTCTGCAGGATATGGCTTTCGCAGGCAGCGGGCAGCCGACCACCGCTCAGCTACAGCCTGAGGAGTGTGTTCGGGCACCCTGCCTGTCACTCCGCACGGCTGCTGGAGCGCAACAGGCGATACACCACCTTCTCTTTCTACTAAATAGCTTTTTTTTTCCTCCCCCCTCTCCTGTCCCTTCAGCATCGCCAGCCCCCGGGGCGGCGGAGGGACAAGGCCAGCGCCAGGCAAACCCGGGCGCCGCTGGGGAGGGCGCGGCCAGGCCGCGGCGCCAAGCCCATGGCCGCCGCCCGCTCGCCCTTGCCGGCTTCGGCGGGTCACCCCGCTAACGGGCGGGGGCCGGGGGACAAGCGAGAAGCCGCGCCCTCCCTTACCGGCGCCGGGGCCGCCCGTCCCGAGGTTGGGCTCCTCGTTGAGGCTGGCTCCCCCCAGTGGGGTCCCCGCCCCGTAGGGCGGCGTCTTCTCCCCCCAGTGCAGATTGCGGCTGCCGGGGATGTCAGGGGGGGTGGTCACCCAGTGGCCCAGCTCCGAGGCGCTGCCGAAGGGCCTGGCTCCCGGGCCCGGCTCCTCCCGGCCCCCACCGCGGTAGCCCAGGCCGTCGAAGCCCTCGGGGCGCCGCGGGTACATGGTGGGAAGCTGGAGGGAGGCGGAGGGGGGGGTGTCCCGCGCGCAGGCCGGCACCAGCAGCGACGCAGCCCGCACTCACTCGCCCCGGTGGCCACTTCCGGTCGCCAAGCTGGGGCGGCGGCGGGGGAGAAACGTAAGCCGCGCCCTGCTGAAGGCGACGGTAAGGCCACGTGATGAGGAAGAAGGCGGGGCCGGCGGACGGCTGGGCCAATAGCGTCCTTCCTCCGCCCGGTCGGGAGAGGAGGGTTCAGCGGGGAAGGAGTTCAGGGCGCCCCCTGCCGCCCCGGAGGTCCGGCCCAAGTGAGTGGGCCCAGATCGGAGGTGGCTGCGGTCCTTCGTGTGGGGGCCGAGCCCCGGCGCCTGCCAGGCCTGCAGAGGAGCCCCCCTGCCGGCACAGCTCCCAGCCCTTTTCCCTGGGGAACTCTCACGCCGGCCGAACTCAGTGAGACCCAGGCGCAAGGGCCCTCCCAGCCATACGCTGGGGAGCTGCGGCTGTTAATTGGGCTAATGGTGCTCACAGGCCCCAACAGGGCAGGAGAAGGCAGAGAGCAGAGCCCCCCTCCTCACCCCCTTTCTCCTTCCTCGCGGTCAGTCTCCTTCCCCATAACATGCTGGTTGCTGCACTGCCTCCTGGCTGAGGGGAAAGGAGCAGGGTCACCGGTGGGTGGGCAGGTGTTCCCCTCAGCCACCCCGAGAGGTTTCTGGCGTGAGGGTCTCCAGCCCTGGACATCTTCCCCGTGGGCTCGGTGCTCTCCCAGTTCCTCCTGCCCAGGGAAGCCCATCAAGCTCTCCCACAGCTAGGTCTTGGCCCGACCCACGGCTTTTCCTTTTTTTACACACAAGGTTAAGCCAGCATTAGCCCGGTTAAATCTAAGTTTAGCACAGGCCCACCGCTCCCTGCTCTCCTGCCTTTACAGCCCCATCCAGCTGCCCAGAGAGTGCCTAGGGATAGCTTCTTGGACTCACACAGAGCCTCCCTCTTTCTGGAACCATTTTTGTAGGCCCCTGGCATTTTTCATGTTAACTGAAAAGTCCACTGTGAACACTGTGTTTTAATCTTGTGATCCCAAAAATATGGGCAGAAGAGCTGATTGCCTCTGTAGGTAGGGTCCAAAACGTTGCAGCTCTTTCGGGGGTAATTATCTGTATTAAAGCCAACCACATTACTTGTGTTTCTGAAACGGGTTGAACCTGGAACAGGTCAATAAATATTGGAATATGCAAATCTTTAAAGAGATGTGGTGGTCTAATCATGCAGCCTTACACATGAAGAGGGTGCCTCTGGATCTTACAGGAATGATGGATTTGAGACAAAATGTTGCCCATTAGAGAGTAGAGCAGTGTATTATTGGTAACACTGCCTGCAGTAGGAAGATGACAGCATGAACAATGAAAAAGTCTTAAACTCAGAAATAAAGGTACAACATACCATAAAGGTACAGTTGTTTGTTCCATGCTTTTAGTCCTTTGTGGAAAGCTGTGGGAATCATAGAATGGGTTGGAAGAGACCTTTAAAGGTCATCTAGACCAGCCTCCCTGCAATGAGCAGGGACATCTCCAACTAGGTCAGGTTGCTCAGAGTGCCAATCAGGCTGATCTTGAATGTTTCCAGGGATGGGTTATCTACCACCTCTCTGGGCAACTTGTGCCAGTGTTTCACTACCCTCACTGTAAAAAAGTTCTTTCTTGTATCTAGTCCAAGTCTGCCCTCTTTTAGTTTAAGGCCACTACCCCTCGTCCTGTCACAACAGGCCCAACCAAAAATTCTGTCCCCATCTTTCTTGGAAGCCCCCTTTAGGTACTGAAAGGTCATGATATGGCCTCCCCAGAGCCTCCTCTTCTCCAGGATGAACAACCCCAACTCTCTCAGCCTGTCCTCACAGGGGAGGTGCTCCATCCCTCTGATCATCTTCGTGGCCCTCCTCTGGACCCATTCCAACAGGTCCATAGCTTTCCTGTAATGAGGACTCTAGAGCTGGACACAGTACTCCAGGTGTCATCTCACCAGAGTGGAGTAGGGGGACAGAATCACTTCCCTGGACCTGCTGACCACGTTTCTATTGATGCAGCCTAGGAAATGGTTGCCTTTTTGGGCTGTGAGCACATTGTCAGCTCCTGTCAAGCTTTTCATCCACTAGTATCCTTAAGTCCTTCTCAGCAGGCCTGCCCTCAGTCCCTTTATCCCCCAGCCTGTACTGATACTGGAGGTTGCCCCCATCCAGGTGCAGGGCCCTGCACTTGGCCTTGTTGAACCTCATGAGGTTCACATGGGCCCACTCCTCAAGCCTGACCAGGTCCCTCTGGGTAGTATCCCATCCCTCAAATCTGTCAGCTGCACCATTCACCTTGCTGTTGTCCACAAACTTGCTGAGGGTGCACTCGATACCATTGTCCATGTCACGATAAAGATATTAAACAGCACTGATGATGCTATTAAACAGAACTGCAGGTGTGGGATCTATACCTTCTATACAGCATCTCCAGAGCAGTGTCCCATGGCATGGAACTGATTTTCCAATGATTCAATAGAAGTTTAGGCTGATTTCTTTTGTTTGAAAGAAAATACAAAGAAAAGAGAACAATTCATAGGTTTGCTTTTGCAGTGAGAATGAATTGGCAGCTGGCTAACTGCACTGAGCTGTAATTACAGAAAGATGCAGAACTTCTGTGTTAATGATCCCTTAAATTAAATTCCCCTGTGACCTAATGTAGAACCAGGTGTGTAGTTTCTGTGCTTGGTTGCTGCCCTCTCTTAGTAGCATGACCAGTCTCCGGGAGAGAAAAAAGCAGGAAGTTTGTCAAGAAAAGAAAGGAGCAAACCACGCTCACTTAGAGAATATGGGACAAAGGGAGTTGTTCTAAAGAAAAATGCAATCTTTTTCCACATTGGAAAACTGAGCCAGATCTGTTGTCTTTTCTAAAACAAGGCTCATTGAGTCAGGGTGTGTATATGAGAGAGAGAACTGATCTGGGTGAGGAAACTGTATGTCATAGATAAACATCCCCCATTCCTATATGTCATTATATACACCTACTAACTATCATACCTCTTCTCACACATAAAAGCAATTTTTTAAAAAGGAGGGATTTTTGGTTTTCTGCTTGGGCAGGCTTCCCAAGTATTGTGTCACTTTCCTCCTAAGAAGATTTCTGTCTGTAATGTGAGAAAGGCTGAAAAAGAACTGGATCCTGTGAGCAATGGTAACTCTTACTGGAAATATGAGCTCCATTCTTCAGGAAAAATCTCCTCCTGGCTTGAACTTCAGGAAGGGGAGCCAGTGTCACTCTAGAGCCTATATGCAAGGTAAAGAAATGCATCCCATGTAGCAGCTTATTACCAACTCTGTGCTTACTCATGGAGCTTACTTACCCTGTGTGCTCACAGGCTGTGCACGCAGGGCATCTGTTCTCTAAGAAGCAGCCATCGGATTACTCAATGGGGAATGTTTTTTCACATGCAAGCCTTCGGTGTCCATTGTAGCTCATCTTTTGGGCACTTCTTGGCCAAAGCTGAGCCCATCAACAAAGCAGGTAGTGCCTCTGTGAGAACACACTTAAGAAAGGGCAAAAACTGCTGCACAGCAGTTGGAAGAGAGGAGTGAGGATATGTGAGAGAAACAACCAAGGTCAGTGAAGAAGGAGGGGGAGGAGATGCTCCAGACACCAGAGCAGAGATTCTGTTGCAGGCTGGGGAGGAGACCATGGTGACACAGGTTGCCCACCCCCCAACCCATACAGACCATGGTGGAGCCAATATCTACAATGCATCCTGCGGAAAACTCACTACCACAGCAGAATGAAATATCCATGAAGGACCACAGAGATCGTCCCATCTTTCATCCCATGATTTCTTTCCATCTTGCTGGACAGTGGAGGCTGCAACCTTAAGAATATCTTCCACAAGACCTACTTTGTGTCATAGGAACTTGTAGATGCTTGTTATTTTTGAACGAGGGGGTTTTATTTCAGTGATCTCTAGAAGCTTCATTTCAATTACTGTTTTTTTTTTTTTTTTTAATCTCACCATTAGACCCTGCTGTCTATGAATGAATCATGCAGATTCACGTGCAGAGATAGAAGTTTACACGCAGGCTGAAGAAGGAAATTAACATTTCACCGCCCATGGTGCCCCCCAGCTTCTGCTTTTGGTTGGGACAGCTTCTCTCACCTCTAAAGTTTTGTCCCTTGATGGAATTGGTGTTACAGAGAAGGTTTTCTCATATTGCCAGTGCACTCTTTCACCCAATATTCTTCCTGCTGGGCTATAACTGTGCCCTGCTTCTAAACTTACTTCAGGCTACCTAAGAGATTTTTACTACTCATTTCCACTCCCTTAACATTTCTGAGGATGTTAAAATAATATTGCAGTCAACTTTATCAGATTTTTAGCCTTTTCATTTTTAACTATTTTTGCAGCCACAGCATGGAAGTAAGATTTTTTTAAGAGAATATAGCTTAAAAAGTCAGATTTGGAGAACTGCACAACTGCTTCAAGAAGGCATGACTTTTGGTCATGGTATGCAGTGCTGTATTGGGACAACTCACACACAGCACTGAGTACATCCTTTTAGCTGTTCTCCCTGCTGAGCTACTGCAGAAACCTGCACCTTTTCTTCTTGCACTGTTTTTCCATGTGTGTGTGCCCTTCTGAGTGTGTTTGTGCCTGTCCATGTATGTGTGTGTCTTGTGTGTTGTCACGACACACTTCTTGCATGCTGTCTCCTCCAGGTGGTTGCAATCTGCTCCTGGTGTTGCTACAAAAGACGGGTTAATGACTTTTCAAGAAGAAATGCAGTAACTCATTTCCGCTGTATCATAATGCCTGAGCGTAACCTAAAAAACTTTTAAATATATAGACATATTGCTAATCACAGTTGACAGCCTGGTTAGGCTTCCAAAGATCTGTCCCCACAGGACTAGTTCAGTGCCATGGTCTTTTTGGATCTCCCAAATTTACAGAACAAGATACTGCGCACACAAAACACTATTTTATGAGCTCATTTAGAAAGAAAACATGATAAACAAGGCCTCAGTTCCCTTTACACAGACTAACCCAGCATGTGAATTCACTAATTTATCACTTAAGTCATGAGGTTTTTCACTCACAAGTTTTCTACTTCATAATTCACAACTCACAACTTATGGCTCGTGGCTCATGCACCTATGAACAAAATACTTACCTAGTCAACTGTAAGAGTGCTCATCCTTCCTCTTCCGTCACAGTGTGGGCATCCCCTGTAT
Source organism: Scolopax mira (assembly GCA_004320125.1). Taxonomy (NCBI): domain Eukaryota; kingdom Metazoa; phylum Chordata; class Aves; order Charadriiformes; family Scolopacidae; genus Scolopax; species Scolopax mira. The sequence goes on along the minus strand of BJBW01000323.1, from coordinate 7,615 downwards.
TGTACCGGGAAGCATAACAGCCTCAGCAGGCCAGCTGCTGTTGGATCTACTTCTAAAGCTTTTTTGGTAAACTGATGTTTCTACCCCTTCCAGCTTGGAAGCTCGATATATATCATTTTCATGAGTTCACAGATTCTGAAGAAACCAGACAATCAATATGCAAAGATGATGGTTGTAGGAGACAGCAAACTGCAGGTGGTAATGGCTATATAATGACCTTTTAGCTCTTTTGGGCCACCTGTCCTGCCACCTGTTGCCCTTTTTTGACCTGATGGAGCTGCTCCCATCATGCATTAGGCCTTAGAATTAACTGGGTTATCCAAAAATGTGACCAGGAGTTGAGTGAACAGTCACAATCGGGAGCCTCTCTTCAGGAAGGAACATGATATGCTCCCATGGAATCACAGATTGTCCTGAAAATGAACTCCAGGTGTCCACAATTCCACTCACAGCACAGCCAAGGCAGTCATGGCCATAGGGCTACTAAGGAGCGTTATATCAAAACGCATCTGAAAATGGGACATTTGAGAAGCAGACATAGTAGCAAAGGTAGCACCAAAGAAGCAAGAGGAGGTCAAGAGGTGATTACACCAGCATCCCTCCAAAAGGCCAGAGAATCTCTCTAAGCCATCCAGAGAAGTAAGCAGATCACAATTGCATAGTGAAGGCTGCAGCCAAAGGAGACCAAGCAGCAAAGACAGCAATTGTTATTATAGAGGAGACAATGACCAAAGTAGGTACTGCAGGTTTCTGCTTTTTATACTTAGAAAATGGTCAGAGATGACCATGTATCCTCAAGTAGGTAATGTTCATAATCCAAGGCAATCTACTAGTCCAGAATAAAGGGTACAGGCCTTTACTGAAAGGACAGGTCTGCAGAGCCAGAGGGACCCCATGAGAGACACTATTGTTATTACAAAAAGGTGCAGGTTAAGGAGCTGATCATGACAGAATGAGAAGGACTGGAAGGACTGACAGAATGAGAAAAGCCTGGTGTAAAAGGAAAGTATAAAACTCTCCATGTGGAGAGCACAGTCAGGGAGCACAAAAATCCAGAGAGAATATGACCCCCTAAGACAAAACTTGGTGACTGCTACACAAGTGAAGATAGCCTTTTAGAAAATCCAGCAAGAAGTCAGAATGAGGAGTCCAACTACAGAGTCTGTCCATGAAAGTTACAAACAGCGAGGCCTCGCAAAAAGAAAAAGCAAAAGCAGAAACATCAGAAACATCATGAGTTCTGTGCTTCTCCAGTGTTATTGCAGCTGATGGTGATCGCAAGGAGCCACAAAGGACTGAATGTGGCAGCATTGGAAAGGCACAGCTCAGATAAATGAAAGGCAAAAGGAGTCTCCATCTTCTTTTCCAGGAATGACAAGACGTAAAAGTGTCTATAGAGACAGCAAGGAATCTTGCTGCAGAGGAGCAGCCAAAAATTACAATGTTACTATAAGAAGGAACTTAAATGGTGACATCTAAAATAGTGATGTCAAGTTTCAAGAAACAGCAACGGATCAGTCTATTTTAGAGGTTACCAGCAGTAGCACCCTTCACACAGGACCTGTAAGTTGTCTTGGCCAAGGAGCAAAGCAGAATCCTCCAGTCTACTGCTTTTCCCAGGACATCCTTCCTAGATGCACCTGGAGAGATCATCATTGACAATAAGACTGCCAAAGAGGCTTGTCAACAGATGCTGGGGGTTTGATTCACCAGGAAAAATAAGTTGGCATATTTTATATCCAATACTTCTAAAAAGTAAAGAAAGTAGAGTACTGGTGGTATGTAACTTTTAAGGTTTCTCAGAAGAGTACTTGGAAGCTGGAGTTTCATAAAGCCATCCTGTATCATCATTGTTTGTTAAGTACATCCACAGAATATTCCCAAGTTGTGTTTAAAATAAAAACAAATATAAAACTACTTATAAAATCCCCACTTATAAATGGAATAACATCACCGAGAGAGCTAGAACTGACTTCTCTGCTCCCTCGAGATAGATATGAGGGTGGGCTGGAGCACTAACTCTCCTTGCAACTGCTTCCAGCTGCACAGATGTGACCCCCAGCAGCACTTTGCTCAAATAAACTTGGGGACAGGTTTGGATGTTAATTTACCATTGGCTTTAGTAGGATGCTTCTGTGCTTTGAGGTCTTAACCCCGTGCTCATGTTTTGCATCCCATTGCGATTTAGGATGAGAGCAGTGATGCTTGAGCACTAGGAGGAGGCTCCCACACAGCCAAGGTCAGCAGAGAAGGGAACAGCAAACTGGCTGACTTTTTTCATGCCTCTGTGGAGCTTACCTCTGCAGCATCCTTCATTGTGTCCCAGTGATCAGACCATTGTCCAAAGACCTCTTTCTCTTCAGCCACTCATCTGTCAGTGTGCTCTTGCAAGGAAATCTTTGGTTTACCTCAGTATTTTACTGGGAACACAGGTAAAGCCTGAGGCAGGAGTCAACTCAAGAGGGGCAGCAAAAGGGAGGCTGGATTTTTCAGCAGCTGCTTGCAGTGGGACTTGGATATTCCTGCTGATATCGCCTGAGGGAGTAACTCATCTGATGCAAAACACCTGAACTGTAGTCTTAGTTAGAGCATCTGTTTGGCACCAGCTATTTGAAATGGAAAGCTGTAAGAGAGGAGGGACCTGTAGGCAGAAGGGTCCTGCTCCATCCACTCCCTAAGTGCTGAGTGCATGTATCATCTCTTAGGCAAGCTGGGATCTACCTGGGGAGTCAGTCCATCTCCTCACTAAAACAGGAAGCTGGAAGATGCCCTGGGAACACACGTCTCTCCCTCACACTGAGAGCTGGCATTCAGAACGTCTGTGCTACAGCTGGCTGGTGATTGTTCATCAGTGCTCATCAAGAGTGACTTGGGCCAGGAAGAGACTGCATATCTGCTTCACAGGGGAATTTTCACTTCTAAGCTGAAAAAAGGCAAGTCTGTAAGCTAAAGGGGTCATTCTTGGGGTTGTTTCTCTACGCAGTTCAGAGGAGCAGAAGCCTGTGACTCCTCTCCCAAACCCCACACAGACCTGTCCCAGCTCATCCCACCCACAGACCTTTAGAAACTGGGGAAAAGCGTTCCCTGTGAGACTTGGCTTTGCTTCTTGAGCCATTGCATCCTTTGAAGTTTCTTGATCAGCAGAGCTTTTGCCCACTGACAGCTTTGTGGGAGTGAGAGCATATAGGGCCTTTGCTCTCGTGCCCTCCCAAACAGCAGACACAACACTGGCAGTTCCCCACCTCTTGCCAATGGGATCTATAATCTCTGTGAAGGGAACCATCCCATCTCTCCCCAAGGCTTGTCCTGCCACTGGGCATGACATCCCACCTCCCCCCTGCTCCACACCAAAAACGCATGGTACTCTCACAGCAGAGATGTGAGCACTGAGTAGATGTCTCTGGAGGGACACCAGGGCCGTTGCCAGTGGGATCTTGCTTCTGATGTCCCTCCTCTAGGATCCCTATCACAGCATGTCTCAGATCTCTGCAGGGAGGTAGGTACTGAGTCCCACCCCCTTCCTCCTCATGGCAGGGGCAGCACTACAGGGTGCCTTGGAGAGGGGCAGATGGATACACATTTGGAGCAGGAGGTCACGGTCTGGGGAGAGGCCCTCTGGCAGTGGTAGGTCCTCTGGGGAAGTAGGTCTGCAGAAGACTCAGTCTATTTGTTTAGGGTTTGGGTTTTTTTTAACATATACCACATTAGCTACAGCATCCCACAAGTAGGTGAAAAAATAAAATGAAAAGGGATCAAATTCACCAAATATGTTTGGAAAATCCTTTGGGAGAAATGGCTGTATATATCCCACTCTCTTTTCTTACCAGATAGATAGCCACTAATTTTACAATCTCATTGACAAAGTTTTTATATTTCAGAAGAACAGCCTAACTTCTAGGTTAAAGCTTGTGTTTCTGTTTTCTACTTGACTAAGGAAGAAGATTAAATATGGTTCAAGCTCTTGGATACATTTTTGGTTTGGCAGAAAACATGCAAAGTTAATTATTTGCATAGCTCTACCTATCACAGCACAGTGTTTACAAGGTATATAAATTTAGCAAACAATAGAAAACACTAAAGGCTGGAGGGATGAAGAAAGACTCAAAGTGTATTCTGAGGCCAGATGGCTACTAATTAGCTGAGAAATCAATTGCTGAAGGTAGTCTGAAGGAAGTAGACACAAACAAAAGGTAGCTATGCAAAGAACAGTTAGACTGAATGATGAGAAAGAACATCCTTTTGTTGTAGTCATTTTTACAAATGCTGGAGAGCAGCCTCATTCTTGCTTTATTTTTACCTGGATAAAATTCTCTAAAACTTAAGGTAATAATTCTAATCCTAAAATGTGACCCTAGTCACAGTCAGATTTATTTTTAAGAGGTGTTAACTCCTTCCTGCTTATTTTAAACGATTGGGTCAACACCTGAATGCTCTCAGACAGGGTGTATTTTCAGTGAATAAATGAAAAGAAGATTGACATTTTAAAAAATTACTCTAAAGAGATACAGAAAATCTGATCAAACTGTGGACATTGGTCTCAGCGTTAAGGATAGTTAAAATGTCACAGAATCATAGAATGTTAGGGGTTGGAAAGGGCCTTTGAAGATCATCTAGTCCAAGCCCTCAGAGAAGAATCTGACCCTGCCTCTCGACAGCCATCCTTTAGATATTTATAAGCATTGATGAGATCCTCTCTTAGTCTTCTCTTCTCCAGGCTAAACAGACCCAGGTCTCTCAGCCTTTCCTTGTTAGAGAGGTGCTCCATTCCATTGATCATCTTAGTAGCCCTCTGCTGGACTCTTTCCAGAAGAATTTCAAGTAAGATTGAATATTTGTCTTCTAGACACAGTGTGGGATGAATGTCTGAAAAATGTAACTGCACATATGAACATATAGAATAAAGACTCTATATAGAGCCCTGGGCTATGTATGTTCTTGTATGTCCTTGTATCTATTTTAGATCTATCCTAATAAGAAAATATTATATAAGAAATAGTTGTGGCTGACTGATCTCTAGCAGACACCCAATTAGGGATGTTGCAGATCAGGTCTCCCAGCTATTTCACTTGTTTTTAGAAGGTTTAAAGAATTTCTACCAATCTGGGTAGTGTTTGCCTTCTTGGAGCTCCCTCTAGGGACCTATGCTGTGCAAAATCCATGGATCTCAGATAACCTCAGATTTGTTTGAATCAGTTGCTACATAGCCTCTGCTTGGAAATTTGGAGACACAGAATTGCAAATGAATTCAAGAGAATTGGTCACACCAAATTCGCTGGTTTTGGTCTGTCTGGGTTTTCCTGTGCTATAGAGTCAGAAAGGGGGAATATGTGAAGCTGTGTCTCCTTACTCTCTATGCTTTGTTCCTCTTTGGCTCTGTATCAGTTTTTCCTTTGCAATCACAAGGATGGAAAACATTAATTTGTAGCAAAAACTGTTATTCTTGACCGTCTCTGAGTATTTGGTGCTTGAGCTTGAGGTAGACCACAGCAGACTAAGGCAGTAGTTAACGGTATCAAAATGCAGAATTAAAAGGACTATAAGCAGTGAGCCCTACAGTTACTAAGTCCTAAGACTACAAGAATACAGAAAGGCATATTCCATTGCTGTTGGCTAACAATTTAAATCATATAGACGAAGCCTTTAATTTCTAAAACTCAAACTCATAAGCTGAAGAGCTTTTGAAAAATCTCGTGAAAGAAAGGGAAATACTTATTTTCTTCTGCAAATTTTAATTTTTCTACCTGCTAATATTAATTCCCTTTGTCTCCTTTTATCCAAGAAACTGTATGCAAATAGGATTAAAGTGATCCGTAGACATTGGGATTTCCCCTACACCCAACCTGTCCCGGAGGGTTTGGACTAGTTGATCTTCAGAGGTCCCTTCCAACCCCATATGATTCTATGGTTCTATGGCTAGTGTTGGGTTGGTGTTTTGTGTGTGCTGTGTGATTTTTGTGGGGGTATTTTTATTCTTTATGGGATTTTTTTATTGTTTTGTTGTTGGTATTTTTTATTTTTTATTTTTTTTTCATTGGTTGGATTAGATGATCTTAAAAGGTCCCTTCCAACCTGGGTGATTCTATGATTCTGTGACAAGACCAGGGGCAATCTGGTCCTCAGCCACACCACCAGAGTGTCTGCCTTTGACAAGGACACAGACAAAAGTTAAAGATTCAGAAGACTCTTCCAGAGACCTGGATAGTTTGCAGACTATCAATGTTGATATTCTCCCTTTGACACCTGAGTGACACAAGAGTGCAAGGATGACCCCGAGGAACTCCCATCCTCAAACACACAGAGATGCTCTGCCTTCTACATGGAGACAGACTCAAAGGATTCAAGACATTGAGAGACCTGGACTGGAGATTTCTGTGTTGAGTCAGGGTAGATGCCCCATTGTTTTGGTCTTCTCTCTTAGAGCAAAGGGCTGCAAAGATAGAGAGGCACAGATGATGGCACACTCCAACCTCAGACACACAGCCAGTGAATCTTTCAACAAAGACACAGAAACAAAGGTAAGGATTCAAGAGTGTGGCAGAGACCTGGACAAGGGTGTCCATGGTGACTCATGGTCCTGTTGACTTAGTTTTGGCATTTGGCATCCTCAACCATAGAGAGATTCCCTGTGTTCTGAAGGACACAGATACAAAGAGAAAGACTCAAGAATGTAACAGATACCTGGGTAGGGGTTTCTATGGTGAGTCATGATACTGTTGCATTTTAATTGACACTTTCCTTACTTTTAGTGCTGCAGGGTCAGAGAAGGAAAAGAACATGACCTTGGGTCAATCTCGTCCTCAGCCACACCACCAGAGATTCTCTGCCTTCAACAAGGACACAGGCAAAAGTTAAGGATTTACAGGACTGGCAGAGACCTGGACATGGATTGTCCGAAGCACTCATAGTCTCTGCAGTCTTTCTTGAGTGATATTCTTCTGCCTTTGACAGCTGCAGGCTGAGAGAGTGGTAGGAGTAGACTCTGAGGAACTCCCAACCTCAACCACACAGAAATTCTCTTCCCTCTGCAAGGACACAGAAACAAAGATAAGGACTCAAGAATGTGGCACATAGCTGGGTATGGGTAGCTATGGTGACTCATGATCCTGCTGCATTGACACTTTCCATACTTTCGGTGCTGCAGGGAGAGAGAAGGAAGAGAACATGACCATGGGGCAATGTCGTCCTCAGCCACACCACCAGAGATCCTCTGCCTTTTACCAGGATACAGACACAAAGGTAAGGATTCAAGACTGTGGCAGAGACCTGGTCAGGGCTGTCCATGGTGACTCATGGTCCTGCTGACTTTTCTTTTTGCCATTTTCCTTCTTTTTAGAGAAACTTGGTCAGACAGTGGATAGAAAGATGCTGAGGAGCTCCAACGTCAGCCACACAGACAGAGATTCCTTACTTCTGCATGGACACAGACACAAAGATAAGGATTAAGAGTGTGGCAGAGACCTGGACAGGGGGGTCCATGGTTGACTTTTTCAGGGTATTTCAGGGGGGTGACAATCCTAAAGGCTGTGCTGAAATTCGGGTTTAGTGTCCCCTGAGAGGAGAGAGCAAGCAGGGGAGCGGTTTTACTGCGCAAGGGATGCAGAACACATGGGAAGCC
>BJBW01000322.1:43673-136064 GCA_004320125.1 Scolopax mira | reverse complement strand
AGAGAAGAGAAGAGAAGAGAAGAGAAGAGAAGAGAAACTTGAAGCTGAATTCCAAAGCCGCAAAAGCAGATAGGGTCCACTGTAGAAAAGATACAAGTCAACTCTACAGACATGAAGGAGAACAAAGAGAATGACCAAGCATCTGAGAAGGGACACAGTAACCATTCTCAAGCCCTTAAAAACTGCTGCAAATAGCAAAGGAGTTAATCTTCCTTTCAATATTCCTGTTAGATAGGACAAGATTTAACCTGCAGCAATGAAGATTTCATTAAAACATGAAGAAAAAGCTTTCTAATTCCAAGTGAAGCAGTGGAATAGACTTTCCAGGAAGACTACAGACAATGTTTCCTCTGGGCAAGTTAGATGTCTGCCATTATTGTGGATGCTGCTGTGGGATAAGGTTAGGTGATCCTTGAAGGTTCTTTTATTTCATGACTGTATGGGATAGCTGGGCAGACTGTCAAGGCAGTGAGATAAGCATATTCTGAGATGATGGGTGAGGGTCAGAAGAACAGTAGAGTTGTCTAAGCTCCCTGGGACAGGGGATGGCAGTAGGCTCTAATTATGGCATACCAGGAGAACTTAGGTGACAGCAAAGGCCCACAGAGCTACTATAGGACCAGATTTAGAGCTTGGTGGTGGTTCTAAAAGGCAGTTTAAAGAATCTGTATGTGAAAGAATGTCAGTCCACAGGCTCTGATTGAAATGTAAGCCATTGTCTGACTATGGTGCCATGCAAACACACAAAAGGAAGCTAGTCACTGCCAGAGATTGTGTCCACATCCAATTTCTTCAGTACCAAGCTGCTGAGAGCCTATCACCCTCAAACAAAGCATTATCTGGAAAGCACAATGGTTAACGGGTAATGGTGACTTATTTTTCTAACCATCTCCCTGCTCACGCAGGAATCTTTATAGTTGGCAAGTAAAAACCGAGCCCAAAATACCCAGGCTGCAAAACCTGCCATGTGAAGTATGGAGGAAGGGAGTGGGGCCAGGCACCCAGATATTTTGGCGTGCACCCTGCTCTCCACAGAGCTGCCCGGCTCCTTGGCTGAAGCATCACCAAATCTTTTACTACATCTGCTGGAAAAAGCAGACCAAAAAGAGCAAGGGACCGGTTCATACAAATCTCTCCTCAGGTCTGTGTTGTGCAATCCTCGTTTCTGTTCCTCTTCTTGCAATAATAAGCTGCAACTGCTGCTTCAGGGATTCTGCAAAAGGTGCAGTTTATGTAATATCCATTTAGAAATGACAAAGCTTTCCTTTCTGGGCCTTTCATGTAGTAGTCCACCCACATGCAGGCGGTGCACGCAAGTGACGTTATCACCCGGGGGCTGAGACTTGCTGCAGAAATTGATAGTAAGCCGTTGTTATTCTAATTATGTGGCCGTCTTCCTTAATTAAAGCTATGCCACAGGTCATTTACCCTGGTGCAGAGTCCACGAGCATTAATCCTGGCAGCTTTTTGGAATCAGAGAGTTCTCATTAGCATAGGATTGGCTGCGAGGGAAGTATAATCATCTGAAACCCTTTACAAAGGAATGTAAATTAGCATCCGTGCCTCCCGTGTACTATTGACATAGTGAATTATTTTACTGACTAGAAATGAAAACGAGCACGGAGCAATGACATTCATATTTGTAGCTCAGGCTGTACTCTGTTTGCAGTGGGGATTTGTGTGTGTGTGTGTCTCTACCCACAGCCAGAAACTCCAATTATCGTCTCTGATGGCTCACCAGCTCTTGAAGCTCATGCTCCTCCCCATGCAAAGTGCTGCAATCTGTTTACACTGAATAATGACTGAGAATAAAAAATAGACTTCATAATGCCTTATTAATCTTGGTGTGCTCCACTCAGAAGCACAGAGCCCCATATTAGGAGTAGATTTAGGTTTGGGAGTGGCTTCTGAACCCCCTTCTAATAACAGGAATAACTCTCTAACTTGTCTAATCAAGCAATGTTCAAACTTTCTTTGGTCACAAACTACGTTTCAAGATAGAGTTTTGGGTTTGTGAAGATGGAAGCAGGCCTCAAGAAGAGAAAAAAATGGCTGTTTCTTATCAAGTGTCTCAGCACCGATTCCACATATCATCAAGAACATCACCCACAGCTCATCAAAAAACCATTTCTCCAAGGACGCAAGCTAACAGTGATCGCCCATGCTAGAGCTGAAGAAAGGGACACCACACCCAGGAAAAGAATCCAGATGTTCTGACCACTGGTCCCCTATTCCATCTATCCCACGCTATTGCTTTTGCATTACGTGATTATAGCAGCATAGAAATAATAGATGCAGTTTTACAATAGGAATTGTTCTTCTAAACAGTCGAGTTCTTCTTTACTTGGAATAATTACTTCCCTGGCATAGTTCCCATCCTGGTTAAAAGCAAAGCAATGGTCACAGTTAATAGCCAACCATGGTCAACAGTACCATGGCTATGATTTTGGAAATTCTTTGCAGAACAACGACTGCTCCTGGTAGTAAAATACAGTCAGGACAGTAAACTGTGATATAAATTAATGTAATATCTCACTGATGTGTATCAAAAAAGCTGTATTATTCTCCACAAACATAGTCAGAGTAATTCTTCTTAAAGTGGAAAAAGTCAGGGAGTGGCAGATTAAGTCCTGTTTTCCTCAGAATTAAAAAAACTAATTCTAAGGTGCGACCCTGGCAGTATTTACTGGAAGAAGGAAAAAAACCCCAAGCAACTAAAGAATAAGAAATTGTACATTAGAAATGAGCAAGTATAGATATTGATCTTAAGGGCTGCATTTACACTAGGACAAAGCAGTCTGCAGTAAAGCAATTTCATTTCTATTTAATTTATATTATGATATTGATAGGATTACCAGTAGCACAGTATCCAAGTAGTTCACAACACAGAGGTGTTATTACCAACGTCATAATTTTACAGATGAAGAAACCAAAGTCCAAATTCTCAAAGCTACTAAAGTACACAGATAAGGTATCTTGACAAAGTGACTCGCGCTATGGTGGGTCAGGAAATCAAATTCAGGTTTCTCACTCCCTCAGCAGCACTCATATAACTTGTCCAAGGTCTCCTTTCAATGGGATGGTTTTGCTTTTGTTACAATATAAAATAATTTTAACCAAGACCATATGGTGTTACTGACTCCTGTCCTGTATGGATATAAGAACTGTTCAATCTCACTTTCACTCTGAGGAAAGTAACATGTATTCTTTTGAACATTCAAAGTGATTTCATGTGTGTGTGTGTGTGTGTTTGCTAACAACTCTCAACTCATTTCTTTTCCCAGGTATATATCTGCTTTTAGCATCTTTTTTCTCTTCATCGCCACTCTTCATAGCATGGTAATTCAAAACCAGCATACTGGCACCAGAATTATTTGATCTTCAGAGTGAGAGGACAATGAGGGTTGTGGACATTTCCACAGAGCCCTGACAGAAGGCCTGGAGCTGACAAAGAGGCTCCTTACTCAGCCAGGAGCTGAATGTATTTTGCATCCCATGGTTCTAAGGTATTTAATCAGTTTTATCTTTCTGCTGGGAGCAGGGGGGAGAGGAGGGGTGTGAAGTTGGGACATCAGTTAACAAAAAATGAAGACTGGGCCATAGACCAGTTTTGGGAAGCAAAACATTCCTCACTGTTGTCTATAATTGAACTTCTTCCCCTGATTAAACATCAGAAAACTTGTTTTGTCCAAATAACATGAAAACAAAGGAAGGAAACCCATTGATTTTAATGGCCTGCTAATATGACCATGGGGTGGGTAGGCAGCAGCTGCTGGTTTTAGTCTATGGAGTTAACAAATGTGGCAAAGTTCTGGCAGCAGGACCTTTGTCAAGGGGAAGCACCTAACTCAATCAGACACACAGGACCTGTGTGTAGGTCAAGATGTGATTCATCGGAGGAGGCTGAGAGAGGTGGCCAATGTCACTGCAAGGCAATTCCCTGTCATCTTTGAGAGGTCATTGTAATCCATGGACGTTCTTGATGATTGGAAAAAGGCAAATATCACAAATGTGATCTTAAAGGAAGTCAAGAAAGAGGCTCAAGCCACTGGATCACTGGATTCACCTTTCAGTCCTTAGAGAGGTTAAAGGGGGGCCTATAGGAGAGAGGGGGAGGGAGTTTTTATCAGGGAGTGTAGAGGTAGGATGAGGGGTAATGGTTTTAAACTGAAAGAGGGGAGATTTAGATTAGATATTAGGAAGAAAAATTTTACTATGAGGGTGGTGAGGCACTGGAACAGGTTACTCAGGGAAGTCATGGATACCCCATCCCTGGAAGTGTTCAAGATGAGGATGAATGGGGCTTTGAGCAACCTGGTCAACTGGAAGATGTCTCTGCCCCTGGCAGGGGAGTTGGAACTAGATGATCTTTAAGGTCTCTTCCAACCCAAACCATTCTATGATTCTATGATTTACAGGCATACTAAAGGACAAGAGGGTGATTTAGAATAGCCAGCATGGATATACCAAGTGCAGATCGTGCCTCCCCATCTGGTTTTCCTCTATGATGAGATGATTGGCTCAGCTGACAATGGGAAAACAGCAGATGTTGACTTTAGGAAGACTCTTGAAAAGTTGTCTGTCCAGAGCCAAATTGGTGAGATAGTGACTGCGTAAGTGGACAGTAAGGTGGGCTAAAATTTGGCTGGCCCTTTGGGTTGAAAGGCTTGTGAAGAGCAGCACAAAGTCAGGTGATGGAACACCTGAGCCAGGTGATGGAACAATGGTGCCCCTCTGGGCTAGACAGCACTCTTCAGTGTCTTTATCAATGACCTGAATGATAGGACAGAGTGCACTCTCAGCAAATTCATGGATGATACCAAATTAGGGAGAGCAGTTGATGAGCTGGACAGCAGAGCTACTGTTTGGAAGAACAGCAGGCTGGAGAAATGAGCTGACAAGAGCCCCAAACTTGAACAAAGGCAAAAGAAAAGTGCTGCATCTGGGACAGAGTAACTCCATACACAAGTATGGACTGGAGGTTAACTGGACAGATGGCAACTTTACAGAGAAGAATTTGAGTTATTTGTTGGAGAGCAGGTTGAATATGAGCCAACAGTTTGCAAAGAGGGACAGCCACATACTGGGTTCTGTCAACAAAAGCGTAGCCAGTAGGTCAGTGGCAGAGACCTCTACCCTCTGTTCAGAATGTGGTGTGACCACATCTATTGTGTTGTTTCCAGCTTTGGACATGCAAGAGTGAATCCAGAGGACGATAACCAAAGTGGTCAGGGGGCAGGAGCACATGGCATATGAAAAATGGCTGAGCTTTGTTGAGGGGAAAATTACTGTTATGGTTGACTGCAATGACTAACGAGAAGGTATAGAGAAGACTTTCTTCTCAAAGCTGCTAAAAAACAGAAAAACTACAGTCTGCAGCCTGTTACATTCTGACTATATGTCAGCAAAAAAAAAATCATTCTGAGGGTGGTAAAAATATTGGCATAGGTGTCCCAGAGAAACTGTGGTACCTCCACCTTTGGAGATACTCAGAACTTGACTGGACACAGCTCTAAGCAATCTGATGGAGCTGGTGCTGCTTTGAGCAGTGGGTTGGACTAGATGACCTGGTGAGGTCAATTTCAACCTAAATTATCCATGACCGTGCAATTCCAGATGAGTCCAATGATTTGCACTGGACTTTTGAGAAGATAGGAAGTCCTAACCTTAAAATTTAGGAAGACAGAAAATCCATTTCTGCTATTACTTCTGGGTTTCAGCTGCAGTATTAAAAGTGAGCTCTTCCTCCCCTTTCAAATTGCTTTCTCAGTTGTGATATGTGAAAGAAATAATGACTGGGCAGAAATCAGAGATAACAGTGTCTTCCTTGATTTACAGCAAACCCCTGCCAAAAAGCAGATGATCATTTTACTGTGCTTTATTAGAACCGTTACCTGTACTCTCGTCAATTTGTACCACTTGTCATTAACTCCTGGATGGGTCCTCAGGACACATCCACCTTTTTATGAAATGCTGCCACATCCCCTAATATAGCCTCAAATGGGCCCTCCAGCAATGGTAGCAACACAAATGCAAAGAAACCCTAAAAACACACAGCACACACAAAGGGCTTTTCCTCTCCCAAGTAATTTTGGACAGACAGGTTAGATCATTCTCTCGCCCTCTATTTTCAGTTGTGAGGAAGCCCTTCAGATGTAGGATACGAGGGCAGAAAGGACAAATGCATCAGTACCAGCGAGCTGCTTGGGTGTGGGAGGTGAGTTCACAACTTCTCTGTGGAGAGCTGGAGGACAAGGAGGGCAGGGAGCCTTGGGGTGGATGCAGCTGTCTGTCCCTCCCCGACTCTTACACAGTGATCCCTGTGCAGCCAATTGCTGTTTTCATACCAGCACCACCACAAGCAAGGAACTTTGGTCCTTGCTTTCATATTGCTCAGACCACACATGAAAAAAGGCAGCTGTTTTCCTAAATGTAGTGTTATGAGGCTGCATAGAGGTTGTTCATCTGATCATTTTGACCTTTCTTCCTCTGCTTTCATCCTCCACCCAACAAGCCAGGGCAGGAAAGGGGTCTCAATAGGCACAGTGCAGTTTCAGAGACAGTGTGATGCACCACAGGGAGGATGTCCCTGCTGGGATGTCAAGCTCAAGGCTCAAACACAGAAGTAATAGCAGAAATGGATTTTCTGTCTTCCTAAATTTTAAGGTTGGGACTTCCTATCTTCTCAAAAGTTAAATGAGGCTTCAACTGGCTTTTCTGACAGTGAAAAGCAAAGAGGGCAGCTGGTAGGTCTCCTGCCATAGAAAGGGGAGGATGAGGGCTGGTTGCTCCTGGGAGCTCCATGGGGCATGAGGGGCCATGCAGGAAGAGGCTGCTTCTACTTCCAGGTGCAAACACAGCTCTCACCACTGCAGCCTTGGCCACAATGGACCACCTGGCTCTGCAGCCTTGACAAAGGAGTGATGGGCTATTTTGCAGGTCTGGCCATCAACTCCTCCTGGTAGCTGCTTGGTTTGCCTGTGCCCTACAACAATTGCAGAAGGAAATGCCCAGGACTGAGAGGGAAAGCATCCAAACCCAAGCTGACACAGCTCATTTAGGCTTGGCAGAACAACTCTCAGGGAGCAGACCTTCTGGTTTCAAAGCCAGTGAAAGGATGGGACTGGCAAAAAGACTCTCTGCTGCCTGTATTTCTTTAGAAAAGACTTGTTTGTTGTGCCACCAGTCTTGGGGCAAGGGCCTTTGAAAGAAGAAGGGCAGAGCTACTTGAGCTGCATCCAGAACTTGACTCTGGTCTGGAGGGGAGATGAAAAGCAGGCCACAGTCTATTTTTTGGTTTGTTTTGTTTTTTTCTTTTCCTTAAAACACATGAGACAGAGAAAACAGGGATGTGTATACAGCAGGGATGTGCAGCCATAGACACCCATACGTGTCTATGAGGTTGTCCATCGAGCTCATGTCTGCTGGTGTCAGCCTGGGCCAGTCCACCTTTAACTGAAACTGAGAGCAAAACCCATTAAAACGTTGCAGTTGTTAGTCTTCACGCCAGGTCCCCACAGATTACGTAGGCCTACTGACTTCAGTGGGATGTCGGTACCCTATATAACTTTAGGGTTGCTGGGTTTCGGGGTTGTTCCCAGATGCTGTAGCTCTGGGTCCCTCCTCCAAGCACACTACGTCTGACTTAAAACTGGCGATTACTGCTCTGTGTGTGTGTCATATATCAAGCCATCCAACAACAACAAAAAATACACATTCCTCGGGCTTCTTCTAGCGCTGGCTGTCAACCACAAAAGTATCTTCTTCAAATGTATGTAAACTAAAACCATTTTGCTACCAAAGAGCTGGCAAACCCTCCTCCCTCTTGCTTGAAGCACTTACAGCCCGTTGTTTCCCAATGCAGGAGCAGTGAGCTAGGCTGCAGGAGCAAGCCTGCTCTCCAAAATAGGAAAACATCCTCCCCCACGGACTTCTCCAAAGCACACACACAGAAATGAGGACAGAAATTGCAGTTCTGGGCTGGGAAAGGTGGAGGAGGGAAGTGGCTCCGCCAGGCAAAGCAGACAGTGGCCACACAGAGACTGGTAAAGCTGGGAGACTTCCAGTTCACGAAGCCAGAGGCACCTATCATCATCAGGGAGAGATGGAGGTGCATGCCTGCAGTCATCCCCATCACCTCAGTCTCCTCTGGAAAGGAGATGTGGCATCCTGCAGGTGGATCCCTAGACTGCACAATGTGGGGGCCAGGACACCGGCGTGTCTTCCTACGTAGCCCCAGGTAGCTCACACTAGCCACAGCAGTGCTCAGATCAGGACTGGGAGGGCTATTGGGATGATGTGCGGTCAAAAAATCAAGGAACCGAACTAATAGAAAGTGCAGATCCCATTTCTGTTTGACAGGATTTGAAATGTTTCCTCTTTTGCTGGTTTATTTTTATATCCTTCCTAAAACTTTATCAATTAGTTTAAAAACATAATCGCTGGTCATCAAATACCCATATTTCCTCGTTAAAAAAAAAAAAAAGCTATAATTTTCAGAAAGTGAAACTAGAAAAGTAGACATTATTTAGATATCGACCTGTATAAAGCCATTTGACAGAAATATTGTACAGAGCATGGCAAACAGTGAACACTGAATTATTTTAAAGCTGAAAACAACTGCTGCTAAGTTTCATCTCCAAAAACAAAAACTTAAGAAAAAAGACATTGTTGTTGAGAACAATTTAATATTGAATCATTTGAACATCTGGAGGCACAAATATCATTTCAAAAACAAAAACAAGACGGGGGGGGGGGGAGAATAAATAATCAAAACACTTCCTACCACGTTTAAATGATGAAAATCTCCCTGGCGATTGGTGCCGTGTTTGGACACAAGCCCAAACGGTGCAGCAGCATTTGGAGCTACCAACCCACCCTTCGTGGACACCCGTGGTGCAAACGCTCAGGCTTCATCCACTTGTGTGCAGAACCCCGTGACTTTTGGGGCTGAGTTTTAGGCGAAATGCTCTTTATCGGGGAAGGGGGGAAGGGGGAAAGGGGTGGGTCTGTGTGTCTCTAGCTGAGGTGTGGGGCAACCTGTCCCTCCTCCCCACCCCAGCTCGAAGCTGGGTCCACGGGCGTGCGTGGGTGATGTCCCTAGGTGGGTGTTGATGTCGCTGGGTGGTGGCAGGGGATGTCCCCGGGCGGTGGCGGGCGCTGTCCCCGGGCGCACCCCGCGTCGCCGTGCGGACGGTGCCGCTCCGTGGTGCAGCGCTGGCACTGCAGGTTCGCCGGGGTGAAAGCCCCGGCCCTGGCAGCCTCCCCGGCTCCGGACAAAGGGAACAAGCTGGGGACTTGGGAGGTGAAATGACGGGTGTTGCTCTCTGGAACTGGGGGTTCAGCGTGGGCCGGGCTCAAAGGATCCAGCTGAGCACCCGTGGTACTCGAGGTGCCAAGGGCTGGTTCAGGGCATGGGGGGGGGGGGTGTCTTATTTCTTACGGTGGGGGCCCAAGCTGAGACTGCAGCGCCTGAAAAATCCAGGCCTCATCATGGGAGGCCCTGGAGTCAACCATAAAAATACCTTTTGCAGCAGTAAGGATCCCTGTGTGGCAGAGGATCCCAGTCGGCTCAGAACCGGGTGAAATTCAAGGAAAATTCCTCTCCTTTTTCTGTCTTGCCTGATGATCCAAGGATTTGGAATGAGGATGTTTATAAGAAGCCTTGTTTTGTAAAACTAGCAGACCCTTATGCTGTGCTGCAGCTGGTATTTATGGTGGATATTTAAGGAGGTATTTTGGTAACAGACCAAGAGGGGCCAGGGACAGGAGGATGCAGTTCAAGGCACCGTTCCTGTCTTTCTTAGAGGACTGGAGCAGACAAGTCCCCTTCTCCAGCCTCTTGTGTCCCTTACCTGGTTCCACCGGGCCCCCTCTGCCATTCCTGATGCTCTGGAGCAGTGCCTGGCGCAGAGGGACATCCATTGCACAGATGATAATAGGAATAACGTTAACAGATGGCAGGTCTGAAGGGGAGCTACTGTCACCGATGCAGGCTGGCGGACAAACATTCCTGCCCTGGCAGCTGGAACAACGGTAGAGCAAATGAAACATGAACAATTTCCTCCCCGCCAGCAAAGAAAATAGCTCCAGGGAGAACCCAGCAAGAATAATTGTCAACCTCCTCTAGGTATCATGGGAACAGAGGCCATTCAGTAAATCCTGGCGTAAACAACAGCTTCTTATTTTTAATACAGAATAAAACCCCAAGAATCTAAGAGCGGGTACTGTACAATTGCTGAATTAGCTGCTCTGGTGCCCTCCCCCTCCTGACCTTTCACTGAAAATCATTTAAGTGAGGCACGGAGGAGTTTTACTGTAACTGAAATGGGCTCATAACAGAGGGTGAATCGCTCGTCACAGAACGATGCAGATACGACAAATGCTTCACATTCTTCCTGCTTCCTTCTTCTAGGAAAATGCTGATCGTTAGAGCAGTGAAATTCCTCCCAGCTCCAGTCCCTCTCCTGGGACTTGGCCAGGTTTCTCCTTATGTCTTCAGATGCTTTTTTTTTTCTGTTAGCCTTGGTTAAAATACGCCGCAGCATTTTAACATGTACCACATGCCCACCAGTGTGCTTTTGGTAGCAGTAAGCAGAGTTGATACTGGCATTCACAACATCTCTGCTGATATCCATAGAGCTAGACCAATGCAGAAGCCCTGTAAACCTCAATGAAGTCAAAATCCTGTAAATACCTGCAGGAAATTCATAATAATATACCTATGGCTGGTTCACTGGGTCTATACCTCGCAGAGGGAACTGTGTCAGATGAGCAGAACAGTTCTATTCAGCTATAGTGAGTCTGTCACATCCAGGCTTTCCAACTGCAGCTAATTATGGATATAAAGGGCATAATAAAAGGATAGACATATCTCCCTGATGTGTTTTCCCAATTTCCATCCCATGCCACTGGTGCAGTAACTGGCTCCTTGGCTCCTAATATAAGGAATGTTCTTTTATCTCCTGAGGAATTCAGCAGAAACTCCTGTCCTCATCATGGCAGGTACCAGAACTCCTTTCGTGCAGAGTTCTCAAGCTCTGCCATGCTCATTTTATGTCACAGCCTCTACTGAAGTACTTGCAGATGAAGCATGTTCAAGGGGTTTCTCTGAAACACAGGGTTGGTATATGGGAAGGAAGGAAGGAAGGAAGGAAGGAAGGGAGGGAGGGAGGGAGGGAGGGAGGGAGAAAGAGAGAAAGAGAGAAAGAGAGAAAGAGAGAAAGAAAAGAAAGAAAGAAAGAAAGAAAGAAAAAGGAAGGGCTTGGAGGGCAATTGCTGTTCATACCCCCCAGCTTCGCGCAGGCACAGACCAAGGGAAGTTAATGAGAGGCCTGCTCAGCTCTTATCACCCTTTTTTCTTTTCCATTCCCTTCCTCAGTCCTCGCTCCCCCTCGCCTCTGCAAGTAAAACCCTGCTCTCATTTCCTCACACACAGCCACAGAAGAAATAACACGGGTAGGAAGCATGTTTTTCTCCTCTAGATTACTTGTACCCAGCAGCCCCACTCCAAAATGAATTCTCCAGCCAGCATCTTTCATCCAACCTCGGCAGTACAAAAAACCCTGGAGGGAGTGTAAAAAACACAGATGATCCCTCTAAACCCCTTCTTTTTTTTTTTTTTCTCCCTCCATCTGATTCGGGGCAGGGGGACAAAAAAATCTGCACATTCCTGCAATGGCAAATAATAACTAGAAAGCTGCTGACATTTCTCAGAGGAAGACCTTAATGTACTTTGCCAGGAAGGTTGGTCGAGCACTGTTGCGGCTTCGTAACCCTTCATTATTCTATACCAAGCCTCAAAGTCGTTATGGTCTTAGGAGAGTGTGGAGAGGTCGGGGTTGGGGGGGGAGGAATTTGCCTTGTGATGTGAGTGGCAGCCAGGCTGGCCAGGATTTTGGCACATCTCCTCCCCATGATGGGGAGGATTTGGTTTCCATAGCAGCAACGGCGTGATGTTTGTTCCCCCCGCCACCGCCGCCGCCTTCCACCCCCAAGGACTTGTATTCCACGATGGCACGGGAGTTATATTTCAAACCCCACGGCTTTCATTTTCCTGCTGCACGCTTTCACCAGCTCCAGCAGGTTTAGGAAGCTGGGGGTGGGGGGAGAGGAGAGGGGGAGTAACCCTGGGGATGCTGCCCAAGCATCGCTCTCGCCTCCCTTTCCCTCTTAACGGCGCTCCACAAAAGACGCAGTGTTCCCTGTCCCCAACTGACTCGTCTTCGCCGAGGTCCCCCCTTTTTCTCCTCGCTTGTCTCCAGCAATCAGCTCACGCATGCCTGGCTTTCCAAAACAGAGAGGAGCCGTGGGCGAGTGCCAGGCGCCCGCACAAAAGCCGGAGCGCTGCCCGTGGAGGAAACGCCAATGCAGGAACACCAGGGTATTTACAAACCCCCTCTTCATCCTGCGATGGAGATGCTGGTAGCTGTGAAAACAGCCCTACCTGTATATACTCCCCTTTTTCATTTTAACCACGTGAAATGTAGGGAGCCTCTTCTTTCTCTTGTTGCTGAGAAGGACTTTGTTTTTTTTCCCCCCAGCACAAAAGAGAGGAAAACACACTCAGAAATAGGGTGGTGTAACTGCAAACCACACCGACTATTCCGGGGACTCGTAGGAGGATCTGGAAAGCAAAGCCAATTCATTTTTGCAGCTGATCTGTCTTCAAAACAAGTGCTCCTTTAGTTTTACACATTGGACATTTGTCTGCTGCAGAATCACCGGGCCAAACTCTGTTCTTCTTAATACCATAAAATGTTTTCTCCTTCAGCGCAGAGTCCACACGGAGAGAAAGCCAAATTCTCTCTGATTTTGGCAGGTTTCCCGAGGTACAGGGGCACGGTACGTTGTGCACACCTGCTGATGCTACCTGTACTCTGGGAAGACCCTGAGGAATCCTGCTGGCAGGCAGGATGGGGGAGCTGGGACACAGCACCACGTGGATGTGGTCCCCAGGTTTTAGATCACAGCTGGCAGTGATCCTACCAGCACTGAGGCTGCCAGGCTGAGCAAAATTGTATGCTTTTTGGTGTAGGCTGACCATGTAGGGAGCAAAGGATACAGAACCCGGCGCAGCGTGGTGCCTTGGCCTCTTGCAGAGGTCTCAGCCCCTTCCACCAGTGGGACGTGCATGGTTTGTCATCCACCCACGGTCAAATATTGGTAAAGACTATTGCCCCTGCTCCTACCAGCTTGTTCTGACACATTGGGCAAGTTAACTTCTCTTCACTTCAGAGAAAGAGTGTTCACTTATTGGCATAAAGATGTTTTTTTCACCACTCAGAGGTGTTATTTATAGTCACTAATGTTTCTAAGCACCTTGAAGTGGTTTTATCATTACTTTTAGTAATACTATTGGACTGATGTGGTGGAAGAGCCCCAAAGGCTGCACTCACGAATCAAGACCTCCTCATGGCAAGCGATGCTGAGATAAATTTGACCACAAAAACCCCCATTAATTTCCATATGTCACTGAATTCTCCAGTCGTCTTGGAAGAGCCTCTTGCTGGAGCGCAACATCTGTTCTGGCTCAGAAAGATGGTAGTAAACATCACATCTTAATTAAAACTGTGTGTACAGTTGTGGGAGACATACTGGTACCTCCTAGAAAAAAAAAGAAAAAAAAAAGGATCTTAATGGCTTTGCTCCCAGGTACTGACAAGAAATGCCTGTTACTGTCGTTGTCTTGGTGAATGCCAAGTCTCTGTTTATCAGAGTCAAAACAGACGTCAGAGGAAAGGCAGTAAAAGGACTCTGCCCCCTCTTGGCAAAGTGTATCTTGGCTGCAGAAAATAACTTTATCCTTCACAACCAGCTTGGTAAAAAAGGTCCTCTAAATGGCTTTTCAGAGGTGACAGGCGGAGGCCACACGTTCAGCATGGTATCTGGTAGGTAAAGGGACTTACACTCTACCCTTCTTTTTACTACACTGGAAATACATTTCTAAATATAATGACTTTTTTCAGCCATGCACAAATCAGGGCAAACCTTCTACGTTAGCTATTACGTTCTCAGTCAGGCCCACGGATTGACCACAATGCAAATGTTTCTTATTCTGTTTCCTTTTCTTGCAGACCTGGTAGCAGGAGTAACATAGCAATCATTTTATTCCATTTTGAATGCTACAGCTTCAAGAACCTCTTTTCAGCATTTCACCCTCACTTGGGCACTGAGGGTTTCCCAAAAAGTAGAATTTCATGAGAACTCTGTTCTAAAACTCTTTTGGTTTCAATAAGACTGAAACCAAACCAGAAACTCTTCAGAGTATGCACACAAATTGTTAAAACATCAGTTTTAGTTGGATTTGTTCAAGAAAAGGACATTTACAGAGCCTGTCAGCATCTATCATTATATACATATCAAAATGAATATTCAGAATATCTAAGTGAGAATATGAGTTTCACTGAGCATTTGCTGAAAGCTTCCATGGTTCCCATGTCTCACTGAGGTCCTCTGAGGCCAAGCAGTCTATTAGGTTTGGATCCCCATTACCAAAATGTCTTTTCAGGAGGTAAAATAGGTGCTGTTCTTCTTACCTAAATGCAGTTGTCTGCCATGTGTCTGCCATCTGAGGCAGGTGGCTTAGAGTCCTTTTGCAGCCAATGGAAAGAAACAGATCTAAATAGTTTAGGATGAAATGAGTAGCACACACCTTCTCATCACTGATTATAAAGGATGTCTCAGTTAACTAAATAAAGTGGAAATAATACCAATATTTCATCTCTCTGAAGTCAAGGAGACACAGAATGATTGAGGTTAGTCCGGAGCTCCAACATCCACTCAGAGCAAGGCTAACTTTTAAGTTAGATCAGATTGCTGACGTCCTTGCCCGGTGAGTTTTGAAATATCCACGGCTAGAGATTCCATTGCCTCTCTGGGCAATATTCTTACTGGGATAGAAAAAAAAGCATCTTTATATCAATCAGAATTTCCCTTGATAAAACTGCTAACTGTTGCCCCTTGTCGTTTTATGGTGCAGCATGAGATTCTTTCTTGGGGCTAGTCTGACTCTGTCTTTCTCTATAATCCTTCATTAGGGAGGGCTATAAAAGCAGGAGTAAATTCCATCCTTGGTTCCTGGTCATGGGGTAATGATCATCCGTGTATTCTTTGAAAACTCAGAAAACCCCAAGATGTTTCAGGTTAAATACTTCACACTCAAATGCTGGGATCTTCCAGAAAAGCCTTTTTTTTTTTTTTTCCCCCATCAGAAAATGTATATCCAGCACTAGTGCTGAAGTGGGAAGATTTGTGCTAGGCCACTAATTTATTTTCTATTTTGGGTTTATCCTTCCTTTGATAGCTGAGCTGGATTTACACCTCCTGGTATAATCTGATGTTGGTACAAGCATGTGTTTTGCTGCTGGAGGCAGAGCACAAAGGCAGTCCCACAATCCAGGATATAACTCTTTCATTGTAGGTCTTTCAGTCTACATAAAGCACAGCAGAACCAAGTACAAAGCAGATAGAAAGAGCACATAGGTCACAACTGCACGGCGATGTGCCTGTGTAATGAATCCTCTAAATGTACCCATGGACTTTAAGTTACAGCCTGTTTTGATTAGTTCCATTTCTTTTCTTCTTCTTCTAGCAGTTTTGTGATATGCTTGTTGTTTTAAATAAAATTAATAAACAAATAAAAAAGCAAAACTGATCCTATTTTATTCCTGTTTCTGTTAGGTATAATAGTACAGCAAAAGTCAGCTCTACAAAATAAGATAAATATTAAAAAGCTGATGTTCAATCAGTTTTTGTTTTCTAATGGGAAGCGTTGACATAAATGCTGACCATAATTAAGAGTTCATTCTGGAGCTGTTGTGCCTTTGCTGAAGGCAAATGAATGATGGCATAGCTTCACATTCAGGAAGTCCGGAACTGCAAAAATGAAGTGGATAGAATTAATCAAAAATTCAGAAGCTTGGTGATTTGTGTCCTTGTGAAAGCCTAGGCGGATCATTTCATAGGGCTTTATTTTAAAAAGGAAAATAGGAGCTGCATAAATATGTAAATGAGGCATCCAAGAATGAGCAAGTGGGAGAAATATTATTGCTATTTGGCTGGCTGGCCTGATATATATATATATTAACGAAAACAAGCTCAGAGTCATACGTGGCTTTTGGGTGCATTTTTAAACACAGATGCATAGCTGCAAGTGTGTGTCTATGCATGTAAATAAGTGATAAAAATATGGGTGGAAGCATATGCATTCAAATGAGTTGGCACCTCTATTCAAAGAGCAGACAAATCTGTATGTTCCATTATTTCTCTTTAAATTCCAAGAATCTTTCTTCCTGGATTTGTCTGCATATTCTCAAGCACAAAACAAACTCTTCTGAGATACTGGAGGCCTTCAACTTCATTGCTATGTTTCACATTTTCTGCCAATAATTCTATGCTCCCTCTCAAAATATTTCCCATGCAAGACATACTGATCTTACCACATATTCTCCCACAGCAGTACTAATGCTTCTTGTCATTCAGGATTAATGCCTTGTATTAAGAAACTGTGGTAATCACTACGGAGTAGAGTTTGGCCTCTTGAAGATGCCCTCTTGCGGCCTGATGAAATGATGGGTTTTCCAGGTCCAGCTCACAGAGAACCCTTCAAAATCCATGTCTAGTTCCCTCTGTACCATCAGCTTCAACAGTGACAACCAGTATCATCTCAGTGGAAAAAATAGAATTTAATACTAGATAATGGAGAATGAAGACTGCAACACACATCATTAAAGAAAGAAACAACAAGAGAGACACTATGGGAGATTTCTTTGTGATCACTTGTTGGAAAAAAACATGCACCGAAAATGTAAGGAAATGTAACAGAGGGGTGAGATAGAGTCTCTAGTAAGAAAAGATCAGAACCACTGGCACTGCTCAACTGTGATTAAAATATTGTAATCACTACTGTCAGTACTGTCAGCAGGTCACAATGTGAAACCAGGCCTGTACAGGGACACTGAAGGACCAACTGCTTTAATTTGTCTCAACAGATAGGAATACTGAGGGTGCTGTAAAATTAAAATGGAAGAAACATCAGAGTACTTTACTCACAAACAAAGAAGTACATTGAATTAAAGCTAAATATTGATCTAGACATGCATACGATACAAATGAAGGAAGCTTCTTTCATTAAATTAAGAGTATGAAGCAATTTCCCAAGTAGTTCCAGGGCAGCAGTCCTACCGTATAACTGACAAATCAGGGTGAGCTTTCAACAGAATCTCATCTCTAATAGTCAGCTCAGTCTGGGAATTCTTCTGGATTGCCTCCAAGGGCAGAAAAGAATGATCGTAAAGGATGTTATTTAACAAGCATCCAAGTTCTCTCCTTTTCCCATAGGTCACTAGCCAAACTCAGGAGGCTAGTATCCAGAAGGTGGTTTTGTCTTTCAATCCACACTTCATTTTGCAGCTTCCCCTCCCGTCATCCTTTTACAAGTCCCTCATGGCCATCAGTCTAATTAGGTCTCCCATGGAAAATGATGAACTCCAATCTTTATCCAATGCACCGGAGTATACATCCTGTATGGCAGCTGAAAGACTAGAGAATGGTTCACTTAACTATAAGGCTTTCTAGTCAAGATGGACTACCAGCCTTTGGTCCTCTATAGTCCCATTTTTCCTCATTTAGTAATGAGGAAACTAACACCATATTTGCAGCACCCACCCAACCGGTTACACCGAGTCTCTGTGTTTTCTGTAGAAGGAGGCAGCACGGGAGAAATTTGGGTCCCTTAACAGAGTGTACACTCCCTCCAAGTTTGACCAGAATACCCTTTACCCCCAACCCTTTTTGGATCAAGTGTACTATTAGTTCTCTCTTCCACTAATTGCATTAGGATGAGGGTCTGCATGGAAGGAGAAAGGAAATGGCCCATTGCATCCTGCAGTCTTTGTGCTTTTTGCAAACCCATATGGGAACAAGGCACAGCACTGCCCTTCTCCTATGAGGTCCTCAGGCCACCGTTAGGCTTTTGGCTAATGATTCTCCATCCTCCTCCTGTTTTTATGGGAGGTGTTGTGCTCTCTATAAACCAAGTGAATTTTCCACTCCAAATTATCTGGGATTATTCACTTCAGTATTTAAACAGAATCTTTTTGGTCATGTTTTTACTCTTTATATTCTTGTTTTCACAAGCTTTTATTCATTTTGTGTTGGCACTTACTCCTCTCATTAAGAGGGTTTTGAACTCCTGTCCCTAACCACGCTTTCAGTTCCAAGCAGTTATACACAGGGAAAGGTAATGATCCTCCAGTCAAAGGACTAATCTGACCTATCACAACTGATCAGTAAATTTAACCCCAAATTTAAACACATTTAAAATACAAACAGTGACCTCTACAATGCATTTGCTTGTGATCCATCCTGAAAGCTGAAAATTCCAAATACTCTCCAACTGCAGTCTGTCAACAGGTGAAAAAATGCTACAGGAATTTCAAATTGTTCCCTCTGCACACTTCATAAATAAATAAGACTAAAAATGCTGCTTCCCACAGTGGATAAGGCAGGAAGTAGGAAACAGTCCAAAATATCCTGACATGGTCTGTAGAAACTGTGTACTCAGACAGAATTTGAGAACAAAATGGTCAAAATTGGTTTTGCTTTGTTCATTAGACCAGATGATTTGTTAAAACAGTAACTGAGAATGTAATAACTACATGATTGCAACAACATTGATTTTTATTGAAACAAAGGGTCTTACCTATGGCTGGAAATTTTGACTGCTTACAGAAGTAATTTTTTATAGCATGCTTCTTGCTAGCACAAAAATGTATCCTGACATTCCTATCCCTTAAAAAACTGTGCCCTTCACACAGTGGGACTTGTAACAGCAGCTGGAGCCAGTCTAAGAATGTGAAAGGGCATTAAAGTGTCCAAGGGTAGAGAGCTACGACTTTTGAGAGGCATGGGGGTCACAAGCTCTTCCAGCACAGCTCCCAAACCAACTCATGTATCCCACAACTCATGAAAAGGGGCTGTTTTTATATTGCAGACGCTGTTCTTTCGGGGTGCCCTATGACAGACCCAAACTCAGCTGCAGATGCCTTCCAAACATATCTTACTCAAAGCCATAGCATTTCCATTCTTTGGATGTCTCCTAGAAATCTTCCCCCCTCTTCTTCCTCAGCTTTGAGAGCATCTGGTATGTGTCTCAACGTTCTGAAATTTTGGGATGACACTATTAGGGCCTGGAAGTTTGGCACAACCCTGCAGGCCTCCTAGTCTGTAGATCTTACCTATCTACAGGAGGATCCCTTCAGGTCTTTGTTCTATGTCTGCAGAGTTGCCCATCTTATGAGCTATGCTAATGGCATTACTGTTTCTACTAGTGGCATTGCCTACAAAGAAGAATAAAAGAAACATTGCAAATTCATAGATCAGACGTTTCTTCTTAATGTTTTTTTATGAGGTGTCATAATAACAGGGTATTCAACTGATCGCTCCAAATCTTGAAGGATCTACGAGTAACAATGTCTGAGCCTCTTCCCAAGATCTAGGTAGGATCAAGGATACCAGAAATTTTAATTGCTGCAAAAGAAGTAGTGCTCAGTAACTTCTCACTGGACAGACTGGAGCAAAATACACAGTACATATTGTGCAAAAAACCTACTTTGACCTATTCAGTGTCCTTCTAGCAGAACCCAAGATAACTGGTTCATTCCTCTTTATGATCTGCCTCTTCTCAGCACCACAGCCTTGCCCAGAGTCTTAGGTGGCTGTCATATAAATAAGGGACATTTTCACCATATTTAATACCCTTGTCCTCTCTGCCCTCCTACGACTGACAGGAGGTCAATCTGCCTTGTTCACTGTGAAATTACTTCTGCCATAGTAATTAGTACGGCTGAGAGTAGAAATATTAATGGTAAGTGTTCACATAGGAGAGCACTTCTCCCTTTTAGTCAAGATGTTCAGATGGGGCCCCATAGCAGCAGGGAGCCTGGACTTCTAAGCAAGAAGTTTGGGACTTACTCCATGACAAACAAGAAAAGATTCTTCAAAAATTTTAAACTCTCAGCTCTTGAGCCAAATGTACCTCATGCCATTTATTCTCACAGCTAGCTTCAGAGAAATATTATGATAGAAAATCTTCCAAGTCTGCAGAATTGGGCTGTTAGCCAAGCTGAGGGAAATTTCAAAAAGCAGCTTCTCTTCCATATTTTCAGTCCAGAAATAAAGCTGCAGTGGGTGAGGGCAGATTTGCCCAATTATTCTGGACTCACTGAGGTCCCAGAGTCCTGCACATAGATAATATATACAGTGATCATTACCTGCCTCCCACAATTAACTGTGGTCCTCGCCCTGCTTGCATAGATTGGAAGCTTGTGACGACTTGCCTAGAGCAGGGTTTAAAATAGGGATGAAGAGAGAGGAGAACTGGAACGCATCCATGAGTATTCAATACTCCAACCTGTCCAGGTTCTGGGGGAAAACTCCTGACCACACAAAGATTTGATAGCTGTAGCAACTGAGGAGATGCTTGGCAGCACTGCTCTCCGCTTGGCCCATGTGGTAGGGGGCCATGTTTCCAAATGGATAAACTCTTCTTGCACTAAATCTTTAATGAGCAGGTGTAGAAACTTCTTCATCATCACGACGCTGCCTTTTTCTGCCTCTTCTACCTATCAGTGTCTCACCATGGATGTCTGTTTCAGGCTAGCTGCATCCCAAAGAAGATTTTTGTTCCCTGCTTCTGTTTATTTATAACAGCCTCCAAGAGTGCTGCAGAGCCAAGGAATGACTGGCTGTTTTCTCAGTCTCAGATATTGGCTTGGTAGAAAGTGGTTCATCATTAGCCCGAGCACTCTTTAACTCACTTGCTAAAAGGAATGCTGCTGTATCCTTCTTTTCTGATATCATTTATTACAGCAGGCAAACAAGCTTTTCTTCCAGCCTCAGCCCAGTTTACAAAGGCATCCAGTCCTGATGTGGATACAATGCAAGGAATGAATATTCCGTTTCACGCATTGTTAAACTTTTTCCCCCTCTGCAAAAACTGAAATTATTGCTGAAATTTAGTTTCCTAATGTCAGCTTTCCAACATGAGATTTTTAAAAAGCTTTTGCTTAAGTTAAAAATGTTCTCCTACTATAAATCCTGTGTCAACCTCAAAAATGCTGACTATTTTTCACTTTCTGAGTTGAGCCTCCTTCAGGAAGATTGCTTTTGGAACAATGTGACGGATTGTGAGTTATAGCTAGGAAGCCTAAAATAAATCCTAATTGAAGTGCAATAGACTATGACTCTTTTGAAAAAGTGGGAATAGAGGGAGACCAAGGTTATTCAATTAAGGCTGCTTCAGTTTTTTTTGCACTAAGAAGAACAATTCTGAAAACCTACCAGAAAAAAAAAACAGTCCCTCTTCAAAGTTCAAATGTCATTCTCCTTCAAAAAAAAGAGCATGTTAGTGAAAACTGATTATTGTCTAATTGACATTAATAGGGCAGTATTTAGAGAACCAAGATCTAGAAGGATCATTTTAGGAAAGACTAAGGGAGCTAAATATCACATGTAAAACTTAGCTAAACATTTATAGAAGGGAACATAACAATCTGAAACCGATGAAGGAAATATTTACTGAAGAAAAAAGAGGATTGGATCATGCAGATATACATAAATAGTAAGATGAGCTCTGTGGAAAACAGACTCTCTCTTTTCAGCATGACACGAGATTTCAATGTTTGTTTTAATTTGCAGTGGCACTTCTTCAATTTTAAATAGCTTATTTCAGATTGCTCTAAATATTTAAAACAGGAAACAAGGAGTTGTCCTGAAAGACAGATTGAAGTGTTTCATCCAGAAGATGTTGAAACTAGCCATTAGCTTTGTCTGAATCTTTTCCCTTTCTCCTACTAGAACATTTCAGCTCGAGCAGTGTGATTTCCTTGCTTTGTGGCACCTGTATTTTCTGTTAATTACTATGTTAAATAGTAATATAAACTAATGAAGTCAGCTGAATTTTGCACATCCTGGCCAATGTATATGCAATCAGTCTCTTCTTAAGAAGCCATTGGTAAAGGAAATGACAAGTATTACTGTACAGTGAACAAGACTATAAAACCCAAACCACGTTGCTCTGGTGAAGACACATACTAGATCAGGAGAGGGTGCAAAGTTATCCTTAGCTTTCCCAGTTTTGGGAAGAGCAAAAAATTGCTACTGACTTACAGCCCCTAAGTAAAGGCAGGGCTGCTCAGGAGATTTTTCTCAAAATATCTCCCCATTGTGGCATAATATTTTTATCACAATGCCATGTGTGCCAGCACCAGAAAAGCTGAAGAAACACTGCAATGTGAACATCACTGTCGAGCCTACATCTGTGCTTCTGCACAGCCCAGACTGTGCTGCTGCTCGCACAGACTTACATGAGCCGGGATGTTTCCGTGCTGGGGGAACCTGAGGATCAAAGTTGCAGGATAATTGAGGGAACTGAGAAAGATCTAAGTATCAAATACAGCAAGGAACATCTGCACGCCTAAAGGAGCCCCTCTAACACGCTCTCCTTTCATCTTCTGGAAGCTCTTTATGGAGGTGGTATGAAGACGAAAGCAGAGTCAGAGTAAAATTGTCTGCATAACCCTGTTTTATTTAATACCAATTTTATGAAGCACTTACTAAAAATACCTATTAAAGCCAAGAAGCTTTGAGCCACCTATCACAACTTTGCTTTTACAACTGAGTTTTTTGGGATTCAGTCTTGTGCAGGAAAATCAAGCTCATAACTTTCAAACAAAGAAAACGAAAGCAGAACAGAACAGAAATGTTTTCCTTTAGCCACAACATACACTTGAATATTCCTTTAGGATAGTGCTCAGTGCCTCAAAGAGAAATGTTAAGATATTTACTTCAGATAGGCAGGCCTTTCTATAGCTGTCATTGATAAAATCACTTTGAACTGAAACATCTGACCAGAACTATGAATCGCTGTCTAAAAATATTGCTTCACATGAGAAAAAGTGAAAATACACATCTTGAAATGCAAACATTGCTTTCAGCTTCTCTTACAAAATGCTTGTTTGGATTCATGGTAGGTAGACCCCAAATTTTTATGTTGCACCCTATTTATTCCAGATGTTTAGGCTTTTGCAACTTGTAGAAGAGACAACACCAGAAAAAACAAATAGAGTAGTTAGTAGCTTTGAAATAAATTTGTACAAGAAGAGAGGAAATGCTCCATTAGATAACATTAATTGTGAAAATGAACTCTCATATTTTAGTCACATATTGATTTTTGTCGCAGATCTCTTTTCTGTTGCAGGAATCAAATGGAAATCCATGCCCTGCCCTTGCTCCCGTGACTGTCAGAATTCAGGTTGCCCTGGAGACACGATGCCACATTCGCAGAAGGGGAAGAGAGAATCCTCAGCCCTGCTGTGTTCTGGGGACTGCACTCCCGAAATTCTTCCATGGGCCTCCTTTGACCCCCGGGGAGCTCGCAGACAAAGAGAGCCAGCCGAGTATTTGTAATGTGAGATGCTACTGTAAATTAAACGCTTACTAATGAAAGATCAGAGGGATCACTTTAAAAAAACTAGCTTCCGATTTCTCTGCAGGCCTTTGGGAAATACATAATCAGGCTTTTTAGCAGCACAGCCACAGGCAGTGTGTATTTAAAGCAAGCAGAGCAGCGAAATCTTTTAGCCTTATAAAAAGCTGCAACACTAGATAACCATTAGGAACATCCTGAATATAAGACTATGCCGGATTAGGACTGTTTTTAAATCCATGCACATTTCTATCTGAATCATTCATCTGGAAACACTGGATAGTATCTGCTGGAAACGGAAAGTGGAACAAGTCAGCCGCACGGGCTGAGCCTGCTGTCAGTCTTTGGAGGTACGTAAATCCCCACAGCAGGTCAATACATTATTTCCTCCGTCACATATAGGATTTACCGCTCCCGTCAGTGCACTGTCCTGTTGTGTTGTTGCACAAGAGGCTGGAGTTGGGGGAGGCCTTTGGTACTCAGAGAACAAAAGCCTCCTACACATGACAGGCAAGCGTGCACACACACACACACACACACAGCCCCCACCCCGTGCCTCCAGACTCTCAGCTCCCTCTTGGCATCACCCAGCAGCAAATTGGGCATGGAGTGGAAATGAGGACAGCAATGAGGGAATCCAGGAATACTGACCTCTTTGCCCTGCAGGCTGGCAATTGGGAGCTCTTGCAGAAAGCTGTGAAATGGCAGTGGAGGAGGACACTGGAGAGAAGTCCTGTGCTGGGGACAACAAGTTTCACACTGCTGCTGAAAGGAAAAGAAAAAGACACATGCACACAAAAGGAAGCAACGCTGGCACTGCCCTGCACAGAATGGCATCTGTTTCCTCCAACACCCTGCAACTGGATTCACAGGCCGTGTAGGGTGATGGTGAGGCCTCTCACCATCACTGGAGGCAAAGGCAAACTGTCTTACTGCTGGGGAAAGGAGACACCTTCCTGTAACTGAATGCTTGTTTGGAGGAATTATATGCTTTCTGAGTGTTTTGCTGAAGGTCCAGTCCCATGGGTTCCCAGTTTGCCACTCACAGATACAGCCATCAAATGCCAAACTCAGACCAAGAAACTGTCTAGTCCCCATCCTGTCTCCTCGTGTTGTCAGTAGAAAGAGAGACTACCAGTCACCAATGGACCTAACCTCTATAATTAAAGACATTTTAAATTTAACCCCCTTAATATTTTTCACCTTTTCCTTATCTATAGCAATAAATCCCAGTTTGGGTAAACAATTCCCTAATTACCTCAGGCTTTGATCTATGCCTCTGAAGTCGCACGCTGCTTCCCCAGGAACCAGAAGTCTGCGTTGGAGCTGCCCTCTTTTACTGGAATAGTGAATAAAGCCTGTCTCAGACATGTTTTGGTACACCCCATTCCAATATATAAATGTAAATGATGAGGGCCATATTCAGAATCTACAATGGCAACAAATGTTAATTGCACAGTAACAGCTATCAAAACCAATATTCATTGTGATCATTTCTTGTGCTCGCCTCAGGGCATACTACAATCATAATTAAGAATGTCATTTAATAACAATACTAGGGTGAATGCAGCATATAAATTCATGAGCAAGGTTAATAAATGGGATCTCATGATTAGGTAGGTACAGCTGAACAATTTATGAAGCATTTTAAGAGCTTCCCTAGAGGTGGTGAATCAGGGCTGATCTGCTTGGCTCCTTTAGTGAGCAACAGGAATGAAAAGTAAATAAATAGAGAAGTGAAACAGCCTTGCCTGCTTTTTACCATACTCTTCCTCTCAACAACTTCTTTTTTTTTTTTTTTTAATACCAGAATTAAAATATCATTGTAGCAAGGACTTTTGAAAGAAATTCTGTATGATACAGAGCCTAACCCGACTGAACATTATTATTATTTTCTCATTGGTTGTGGAGTTTTCCACTTCTGCAATCCATGTCCAAAAGGCTGCTCCCTGTCTTGACAGGTTTACAGTCTAGGTAATTCAGTGTAAAATAAATAATGAACAACGCCTGTGGTAATGATTTGTCTTCTGAAAGTTAAAGCTTTTGGTGTTTCTGCTCACTCTGACATGCTCTCCAGCTTGCACAGTCCTACCATGACCTGTAAAGGGTATTTTTCTAAACAGAAAGTCTCTGCTGTCATTCTTGAGCAGGCACGAACAAGCCAGGGTATTACCATCAGTATCATGTTACTGCGACTTAATCTACTGGTGAGCATTTGAACTGTGGTAAGTAGCGTGGCTGCAAGGCCTTTCTACTTACTGCAGAGTTAAATGCATTCGTTTAAAACCATCTTTGAGGTGAGATGGGCTGAACAGCAGGCACAGGCACACCTGTGATGCTTCAGCTGTCAAGCAGTACCTTGCAAAACCCAGGAACTCAGCTGGTTTTGACCGCACGTGCTCAATCCCCAAGGGAAGAGGGTTAAGCGAAGGGCACTGACAGACAAGCTTTGGCTGAGCTTCAGGTGCAGGGACTGAAGACTACGTGGAAGTAGAAGACTACGTGGTGCTACTGCCCCCAGAGCAGAAACAGCAAAAGGGAAGATATACCTTACTCACTCCACTGCTACGTCAACCAGTGCCCATAAAGTAGCTCATTCTTAGAAACCAGGGCAAAGAGAGAGAACTAAAAGGTGAAGGCAGGTTGGTGGGTATCTAGCACAGCAAGATGAGCTTGTCAGTGTCCATATTATCCTGTATTTGAAATAAGTCAATAATACACATGCACATAATACATACACATACCATACACACCCTTACTGTGTGCAGTAATACGCTTGGCAGAATTGAATTGAGGAGTGTGACCATTGCCCCTCTTGGAACCCAAACCTCCAGTGTGAAGGAAGTTGTGAGCACCACCACAGTGAAGTTGCAAAACGGACTGAGAATGATGAAAACAGCAGTGAGGTTTTTAAAAGGTAACTGAAAATGTAGACATTTTTATTGTCAAGGACTGAAGCGCGGCAGCCAAAGAGGAATAATATTTCTAAAGAAAAAGTAGGGGAGTTGGAAAAAGTATTTGTTTGGTAGATGGTTACAGTCAGAGGGTAACAGAAACAGGCTCCTCTCTGAGAAATACCATTCACAGGTAAAAGAAAGATATTTTTTTTTTAAAACATCTGCTCTCCCAGAGGACAAGGAAAGTTCTAATTTGGTCAGCTCTGAATCACAGCCCAAGAAAATGAAAAATAGATTACTCTTCAAGCACAGACACTAGAAAAACTTGGCAGATGATTATATAGGCAAAGGCAGCAGCATATGCCATGCAGTGCTTTGCAAAATGCATGAACACCCGTCTACGAAGTGCAGAGTGAGCGAGCACTGACCTCTACTGGACATAAAACTCCAGAGTTGGGAAAAGACCGTTGAATTCAAAATATAAAATACGTCATGGGGACAGTTGTCCCAAGGCTTGTGCTTGGCAACTCTGCAAGCTCATCAGCAAGTTTTACTATTAGGAAGCTCTCACTGTCTGTGTGTCAGGAACTATCACATCTACTGTAACGTCTTCAGGCAAATTTTTTACAGTCAAAAGAAAATAGTGCACACTTAGAATTTGCTTGGTAAGACAGACAAGTCAGTTACTGGTCAGTAAAATTAGCTGAGGCTAAATTCACTCTTTTTAGATATTTATTGAATAACTGGGCGCTGTTGAGCGCCAATAGTTTAAAGAAAAAAATCCTAAGGAAACATGAACATACATGTCATATCATATTAACAGTTTTAGTCCTACTTTTTCTACAGTCAAAATACACAGAATGGTGAGAGTTCATATATTTTCGATGTCCACCCCAACAGAGACTGCTTGCTTCTCAATTTCAAGTTATTTTCCATAGGAAAAGTCAGATAAGTGTTTTGGAGCCATTCTTTAAATTAATCCAAAGAAGAAAAACAACCCCAGGCACATAATTGCATAAGGCTAACCTTCAGCTGAATCTACTGAAGTCGTTGTCAAACAGTTAATGTGCAATACAGGTTTCAGGTTTCCCTTCCTATAGCAGAAATGTCATACTTCATTCAGAAATCTCACACAGAAGTTAATGAAGACTGTTTTTTTGTGCTTTCACACCTTACAACAGTGAAATTTCTGGGAAATATTTGCTCAGGAAGACTCCAAAAAAAAACTGGAGCTTGCACCTGGACTAGCAGAAGGGCTTTGTCATTGTTGTGGGTTGTCCTTGTTTCCTTTGCACCCTGTCTCACACAAGAATTATTGGCCCTGCACCCTAGACTTTTCTTCTTGCCTCAGAATGGCAGGGAAAGGAAGAAGCAGGAGAACTGCAAGACCCATGAATTCCCTATTGCAGGTCTGTGAAAGGAAGGAGGAAGAAAATCTACAAGGAGAGCAGGATGCCAGTCAGTGCACCAGACTTATTGTCTAAATACCATCTCAGTCTCTTATTGATATAAAGCCAATCTGTGTCCCAAAGTTAGGGCCATCACGAAAGTGAGAGTAAAATTTATCAGGGTGGCAGGCAGTACAGAAAGTGATATTTTGGCTCTGGTCTGTGATGGTATCATCTTGGATGTTCTCAGGAAGAATCCCACCACTCTCAAGAAGAATCCTTAAAAAAAAAAAAAAGGAAACAGAAAATAATATTCTTTGTACATTCTCTCAGTCCTTAAGATACTATCATTCAGACAGCACCTCAGGTTGAACAAACTGTGCCAGCGTTGTGATTGGGACTTTAATTTACTTTTCTTTTTTTCTTTCTCCCAGTATTAGACTAAAATAAGTGCTTTATTGCAACCAGTAAAGCCACATTTAATTTGAACATCTGTCTATAATGCATAAACTAACAGTGTAGCAGCAGTAAAAAAATAGTTGAAACCCATCAAAATACCATTCATCCAAAGGCATCATTTGTTTACCTGTAAAGTATGACAGAGTACTTAAAGATGGTGAGGACCCTCACCGTAATAGTGCTGGATGATACAATAACAAAATAACTATTGATAACTAAAGTGGAGTTAGGCTTTTGTTTGATCAGGAGGCTTACCTCGTTGCTCTTCTAATATCAATATAAGGACAGGCAGAGTCAAATCGTCTCACACATTTTGGATCAATTCTGTGAAATTCTTTCGCTGATTCGTGAGGAAGTTTGTAGCAGCAAGGTCCTACAGATGGGCCCAGCACCACACGGATATCTTTCACATTACAGCCATATTCAGATACCATAGCATTTACCGTGGCCATAGAAACTCCTAACAACGTGCCTTTCCATCCTGTGAGAAATGAGAGGTTGAAAAAAAATAATTGTATAAACTGTCTCTTTAATTTTACAGTTAACTAAAATACATGCTATTGTTAAAGGTATAAATTAATAGATATATTTAAATCTAAAAATAAACAATTATATCTAATTTAAAAATAATTTATTTTTTTTAAAAATGCAACACATTAACAACTATCAGTTATTTTGTGGAGATGAAAACTTGAGAGAAGAATTTAGATTTGTATTTCAGAATTCATTTTTCCAACTGTCCTCTAGTGGTTTGGGCCACTAGAGCACACCTTACAGCTTCTCTGTGCTTGAAACATTTAAATGGTTGTATGACAACAGAAATATGTTACGGTCAGAAGTGTATTTTATTATAATATGGTGAAAACGGTTTTCGTATTATTTTAGAAAACAAAAAGGCTCAAGCTAGAGACATTGTTTGGAATAGAGAAAAGAAAGCCAAGCTTTGCACTCTGGAATTGTTTAGAATAGATAGAAGAAAGCCCAGCTTTGAGTTCTCATATCTCAGGTTGAGTCCCAGGAAGTCTTTGCATTGCACAGGGAGTGCATCATAACGCAGGATAGGATATGCTAATAATTTTTCCTCTGCTTTTTTTACAGCCAAAGACTGAGATGACCTTATACCTAATTGTCTTTATTTGTACACATAGTAACACGTGTTCAAGTTAAACATGAACTGAGGTGGGGTTGGACAGGAAGGAAAGGAATTAGGACAAGATAACTGGAAGTCTGGCAAGGACTGTGATGTGGGAATGAAGGCCAAAACTTGGGAGATGGAAGGTAAGTTCAGGCAGAGCTGAGAGGTCTGTTGGGAGAAGGCAGCAGTGTAGGCTGGGGAACAATGTGGTATGTCAGGGACTACATAAATGAAGAGGGAGCAGAGAAAGGAGCAACTAGAGATTTAAATATTTTACAATAATTGGGTTTGAACACTACAATGTAAAAATTTTAAAAATTTCAAGAGAAGACAAAATTATCTCCATCCCTCTCCCCATCAAACCCCACAATGTTCCCTTCTATTCCGAGACAGACATGTCATAATTCTCATTCCTCTCACTTTCTCTAACCTAAGCCTGCTAGGCACTGAGTGGGACATGGACACCCACACACACTCCTCACTGAAGGAAAGTCAAAGTATTTATTTTCTTTTGATGACTCAAAAATTTAATTTATTTTGGCTAACTTATTGAATGTATGAATAATTGTATGAATTAGGTAGTATTCCCAAGTTCTAAGCAGAGGTGAAGTTTCCTACCGTATCAAGAAGTGTACGAGCATCAAAGTTGAGGAGAAACTCTCAGCTGTGCATTCTCCCTGACCTCATAAATGCAGACTTTGTTATAAAATGAAACAGACCCAGCAGGAAAACCTCACTATGGGCTATGTATTTTACCCTAACAGTTGGGACATTTTCTGAAGTCAGACGTAACTGCAGGTTGTGATAACCATCCCTGCTTCAGTTTTATTATTTGGTTTGGGTCAGAGAAATATTTCCTCTGATTCAAAAAGACTGTTGGGGGCGTTGGATTTATAGACATTTTTCACATAGAAACTTAGAAAGGGCACAAAAAAAATTATTTGGTTTTGGCTACAGATCAGAAAATTAAATGTATAGGCAAACAATAATTATTACAGTTATAAAATACATAGCTTGGGAAACAAACTACTCTTGTTTGAATAGTTTGAAGACTAATCTTATTTTGGCAGGATACAAATTTAACAGGTCAAACTTAGCTATACTACACTTAAAAAACTTAATTAAATTGTTACGCAGTCTTGCGTTTATTCATTCTCCACTCAGCATTTCTTTGGTTGCTAATTTATACTCCTTGGTCAAAAACTCCCTTTCCAGTAATCTCCTAGTTATTTCGATCTCAGTGATTCAAAACTCCTACCAGAATGAGCAGCACCGCAGGCTTTTCTGACAGGATCAGCAAACAGCACGGGTATGCAATCAGCACCTGGAGCTGCAATCGTAACACCTTTCTGATTTGTAACTATTCCATCATAGCTGTCAGGCTCTGCCTTTCCCATAATACACACAGCATTAGCGTGATCAGTCTGTCAAGACAAAACCAGAACATGGACATGTTGATGGCAGCAAAATAACCCAGTTCTGACTAATGGAAGGATTTTTCTTTGGCATGAAACACTCTTCTGCATGAACCGATTATGTGTGGAAATCAGGCACTCCCTTGTTCAAATGCCACACAGATATGTCAGTAGAAAGCCACCAGAGCAGTGATGGTGTATTTTTCTTTTAAGAGAAACTGCTCTGATTGATTATCTAATTATTTTGCTCTGTGGTAAGTTAAATGTTAGAATATACTTGGAATAAACAGTGCTTCTTCTCCATATAGTGCCAAACGGATCACAGTTTGGATGGCTTTTCCCACAGATAAACTGCCAGCATAAATGTTTTAATTATCCTGCTTCTCAGAATTCTTGCTGAGAAAGATAAGAATAATGCCTACAGTTTTAGCCAGTGATACATGAAGGAAGATCTTTTCTTCCATGCCAGGCAGCACAGGGCTTTGAGCAACCTGGTCTAGTGGGTGGTGTCCCAGCCCACGGCAGGGGGTTGAAACTACAGAACTTTTAAGGACCCTTCTAATCCAAACCATTCTATGATCTGACCCCTTTACATAAGTCCATTGTTTGATTAGATACCTTGACTCTGTGGAAAGTCTCTGGGTTAAATCCTGCAGCATTAGCTAGACGGCGGAGGTTTTCCTTAACAACAACTTGTGGGTCCCTCCGCTTGGAACTGCTGAAGAGATTGCAGGAGCTTAGAGTTGGTATGTAGGAGATCCCACCTGTCCTTGTGCTGAACCCATGTAGGAAGAGATCATCTGGAAAGGTAAAAAAAACCAATTGCTTTCAACACAAGACCACTCCAGATATTACATGGTTTTGTACTGAAGAGACCTGGAATGAGCCAGAGTGAGTATTGCTTTACCTCGTATGTAGCTGTGGCATTTAAAATTAAGGATTCTAAGTTTCCTTCTTGCTTATAATCCTGTGAGGCCAAGGTACGGGGGTTTGAGCAAGATGGAGTCCTGGCAGATTTAGCCTGGCTTGCACAGTTTTATTGCAAACCCTAGAGGAGAGGTAACTCATTGAGGAAAATGAGAGCAGATTTTTAAACAAATGTTCTAAGGTGGCACCTCCCAAGCTCTTTTGACAAACAGTGCTAGTCCTCAAGACCACATAGAATCTCAAGCATCTGAAAAGCACCAAAAATTTCTAGAGTTATTGAAAAATCCCCTGTTTTCACCGTGCAGATCATTTATTGTGACCTCACACACCAAATGCAATCACTGCTTTTGGGGGCAATGGAGGGCAGGGGGTCTGCATGGCAAAGTTGAACACAGAAAGATAGTCCCACAATTGGTATTTTTCCTGTCTTAACAGCTGACCAGTCTAGTGACAAATCAGAGTTGAGATTCAAAATCTCTTTTATGTAATGTGACACTTTCAACGCCACAATCAAAATCTTGAAGCACAACACAGGCAAAGATGGCTTTAAGTAATTTATGTTCCTTTCAGGTTCTGGAATGTTTCATACACTATTACAACATCATATAGAGTTATTCGCTGCCTGAAGACACATCCAAATCTTACCCATTTTGCAATTCCCTTGCAGCAGTATGCATGGGAACAGATCTATTAGCTGGGATTCCCTTTACCTGGGATCAGGGAAGATCTGAGAATGGTGAGTCCCCCTTTCAGGCTGGGCAGGCTTTCCAAGTACATCTGAATCTCACTTTGGATGAGTGCCACGTCCTGCACAGGAAGCACTTGCCCTTCACTCTGAGGTTCAGCTCTCTGCAGGTTTTGACAATCTGATGCCACCTGTAAATCCTCAAATTCAAACTGGTAGACTGCTGTAAAAAGATGGTCTATATATACTTTCATTAAGTCTTTTCTTAAGGCAGGGAGAATGACTTTAATGATGCTTAGGTCTCTTTCATCCAGTCTTTGTTTGATGGTGTACAAAGCAGCAGCTGTAGTCAGAGAACATACCACCTCCAGTCTTGCCTTCAGACTCCGGAAATCTCTCAGAGCTGGAAGCAAGGACTCTTCTTCACTGTTCCTTTCACTCCCCTGCCTCTGGCAACACATGACATAAACACATGGAGCAGGGAGGGAAGAGCATGTCTCAATAGTTTCCAGTGTGTTACATAGTAATCCTCGGATGTTGCTCTGCAAGTTGGCCGGCAGGCTGAACAGATCTATCAGTACCGCTTCCACCATACTCTGGGATATCGAAAGATTCCT
Organism: Scolopax mira; assembly: GCA_004320125.1. Taxonomy (NCBI): domain Eukaryota; kingdom Metazoa; phylum Chordata; class Aves; order Charadriiformes; family Scolopacidae; genus Scolopax; species Scolopax mira. The sequence continues at coordinate 103,053 of BJBW01000322.1, read as the reverse complement.
GCAACTGCCAAGTAGACAGTAACAAAACATGAAAAAACAAAAAGGCAAGACAGTGTCGTTAGTCCAAACAGAATTATGCTATTAAGGAAACACATTCAGTAATATTGTGTAGAGAAGGTGGCAGAGCAGTAATTACTGTCTTGGGATTTCCTCACTGCATCAAAAGAAAATTGCAGACAAAGTAGCGGAAATGGGAATTACCGTGGTTTTATTTAAGTATTTAGGTATTTCCCTACCACTCCACTTACCTCGGGTTTTTCCCAGGTCAGGGATGATAAAAGGTTAGTTCATAGCATCAGATTTATTGAATCAATTAACCCACATTAGCCTAATGGCTCTTTTTGATGTCTGACTGCTGGTCCCTCCTCCAAGCTCCCGTGAGGGCAACCAAATAAAGAGGTCCCTCAGCTTGCTGGGACTGGGGAGATTTCTATAATTATTTTGGAGTCATTTCATACTCTTATGGGTGAGATGGAACTCATGTCTGCTACCCCTCCCAGGGGGTGCTGGACTGGGACCCCAGCCTCCAGGGGTGCTGGGCTGGGAGCTCAGCGACCTCTTTCCCAAAGGTCCCCACAGGACCTTTTGCACTTTTCCCTTCCACACTGCCAAAAGCATTGACTGGTAATTTCTGATTTCTGTGTGGAGATTTCTGTGTCTCTTTTCAACAGGCTCAGAACTCAGCACAGCTTACTGAAAATTTATATAGTAAGGCAAGAAGCACACACAACTGAATGAAAACAATGCCATACTGTGCAAAAATTCCTAACTCCCATTTTTTTCAGTCTGGTAGCTGCACTCTCTGCTCTGAAATCAAGTCTCATTAAGCCAAAATCATCCTGTAGTTCACAGGCCCATGGTGCAAATCCAGTTTTGGTGGAGTTGTTTTGTCCCTTTCTGGACTTTGTTGATCCAAGCCCAGTTAGGCTGCCTGCCTGGGGAAACTTGTTCATCTGTCTCTTCCTCTTTCTGTTACTATGAGAGCCTGTTTTACATAACCTCTCAGAAAAGTCTTATTTTCTCTGTCTCTGAAATTTTTTCAGTTTCTAGTACAAACCTGCAGAGGTTTGGAACAAAAGACTAGATCTCTTTGCTTTGGGAACCTTGACCAGACAGCTATTCAGATTTCATCAGTAACCACCATGCTTGATCTAGAAAGAATACACACAGCTTTATCACCAGTTATAAGACCCCATAATCATTTGGGGGACTCTTTAACACCATCTATTTTTTTTCATTTTCTTTTTTTTTTTTTTCCCACAGGAACAAACCACACATGAATATTAATTCCTTTGCAGGAACAAAGGACTTGAGAATTTTTTGAGTCTTTGAAATCAATGCTCTGCTACCAGAACTAACCCCATCAGATAATGCCCAGCACCATTTTCCTGTCCCAAGCCTTCATTCTCCTGTAACTGCAATCATGCTCTGGCTTCACAGCACGTCGTTATCCTGCAAGAATACTGCTTCTGTGTGTACGTGAGGTCTACCACTACGGTGGACCTGGTCTCCTCCTGGACATTTTACAGTAGACAATGGATTCCCAGAGTTTCTACACTCAAGTGAGAGGTCAAAGACCTCTCTGGTTTCAATGGATCGTTTAGTCAGAGTAGGTTTTACTGAAAACGTTCCATGTTTTTTTCATTGTTCTTTCCCCCGGCCTGGAAGAAAAATAACCTTGAGTGAAAATGAAAATTTCCGCAAGTTGAACGTTGACAAACATTAATTAGTGACTATCAAAACAGGTGTACTAAAAGTGTGACAGCCGATAAAAGCATCTGCCAAGGAATTTATGACTCTTGATTTTGCTCAAAGTATTATTTACACACAGCTGATAGCAGGCTGTTTTCTCTAAAATCTGTTAAGAAAACAGTGTTGAAACAGACTCACGTCAAAGACCGTGACTTGGGAAATCAGGATAAATCCTTCCCTACGCTGACATTTTCTGTGGGAGGCCTGTTAGGAGCATGACATGATCCCAATGCAGGTATAGCTAACAGCCCCAGCAAAGACAGAAAAACTTAAGGGTGAAGTGGAAAAACAGGTTATTGTTCCACTTCAGATATGTTAATAGTGGAAGGTAAGTAGAGTTCACTGCTGCCCCCATACTTCCCTGGAAAAATACCACCAAAGAAAGGGTGGAAGGAAAGTGTTTGCAGAGGGAGAGGTAATTGCCTACGCTGCTATTAAGTTGTGAGTGTATTGCAAAAAGTCCACAGGTCAATTATTGGGATGCACACAAAGAAACAATGGGGCTGATTCACACTCATATCCTTCCAGTTTTACATCACAGAGTCCTACCTCCTCCCGAGGTTAGTGGTGTTAGAAGTAAATTCACCTACAGTCATAATAAATGTTTTTGGACTGCTTTCTAAGTCCCCCAACAAAACCCTTCTCAAAATACAAGTTTGCCAAACGCAATGTTTTAGCTTATGAGAAATGCATTTGTGGTTATTGAGGTTTTAAGTAACATATTCTACAGCCCCAGTGTTCCATGGAAAGTCTCACTGCATGTAACGACATCAGGAAAGATTAAGTGCATTTATTAAGGAGTTGCTCATTTCGGTACACAACGCAAGGCAAATACTTGCACAAACTTGAAGCCAAGGCCACCCTTGAGCTGCTTTGCTCACTCTCTGAAACTCTGTCAGTACAAACATTTGGAGGGTAAAAAGATTCTCTTGCACAGACATCAAGAAAAAGAAAATAAAAGAAAATGATGGAGAGGAGAGGAGAGGGAGAGGAGAGGGAGAGGAGAGGGAGAGGAATAAGACTGAAAAGGAGAAAGGCAAAGTGAATAAGAAAAGAAACAATGAAGGAAATAAAACCAGGCTGCAGAGAAGAGACAGCTCTGGAAGAAAAAAAGAAAATCCAAACAGCAACTTTCAAAAACCCCAGAAATCTAATTCTAAAAGCTCAACTGTTTGCGAAGACAAGACTGTTGGCAATTTCCTGCACCTTTCAATCCTACTTGTTCACCTTGTCTTCTTACAGAAACATAGAGAACTGATATTTAGGAAAAATAAAAAGGCAATAAATATTTAACATCTGCCAGAATAAGATGCCCAGAGAAAAAAAACAAACCAAACCAAAAAAAGGTCATTAAAGCAGCCCAAATGAATAAGCATAGGAGCACTTTTGTAATAAAATTTTAACAACAGCTAAGACAAAAAAAAAAAGGAACAAAAATAAATACATAAAAACTTCTTAAATTAGTTCTCTTAGCTTAGGAGTATTTATGCAAGGTTGAAGAAAAAGAAATCAGCACTTACAATTAAAAGGTTGAAGTATATGCAGTTTTCATAAAGAAACTTAGTTCATAAACACAGGAATTTACTTACACAGGCAGTCAATCCTTTTAAACTCTTGAGGTATCATCTGATACAAACACACATTACCAGCTTTATATATCTCACTTCCCACTGTCAAGTCTTGCAGCTGATTTCTACAAGATGGAAATTCCTATTCTAGGTAACATTGGAGTGGGAACCTGTATTTCTTCTTTATGATGAGACCCTGCTTTGTTGCTGTCAGTATCCACAGGAAATAACAAACTGTACTGAAAGGCACCAACATGATTAAGTGCCCGGGTGGCATTAAATCCAGAAGGAGTATTAACCCTGCCATGTAACTCATTGCTATAATCATACGTGCTAATACACCGGCTTTGCACAATCTCAAACAGATTCAGAAATGTACAGCATTGCAAACCAGAAGAAGAACACAAAGCAGCTTAAGGGAAAACTCGTGCAGATTGAAAGCGTTTCCTTTTATGAGCTGTAACTGCATGTTCCCATGAAGAATTTGGCAGTCAGTCAAGAAAAAAAGTATATGCAGAAGGACCCAGATAGAGAGGTTACAAGAGGCCAGTCCTCAGAGCCACAGGCCCGACATGAGGATGCCGATTTCTCCTTGGAGCAGTCAGGAATTTCACAGAGCTCTCTAAAAAGCTCTGAATGTTTTGACAGGACAACACAAAGGTCAAAAGGCAAGTGAAGGAATTAGGGACTTACATCAGGCTTTGTCCAAGAATCATACAATAATAAATATGTTTTCTCAACTGTGCCAAAATCAGTCATGACAGATTAGTATACGACAACTAAAGGACAAGGGGGAAAAAAAAAAAAAAAAAAAGTCATTTTTTCACGAACAGAGGAATTAATAAAATCAGATTTCCTGTAAATTGCTGTCCTATGCCCCTGTTCCTCCCTTGCCTTCAGCTCCAGTAAACCTGCATTTCTGCCATCCAGAACACCATCTGGGAGTCCCCCGCCATTTCCCCTCCCATTTTTCCTTCCAGAAAAATGCTGGGCAGAGGGATGAGAGCTGAATCCTCCTGGTTCTTCCCTCAAAAAGGGAGGATAATGTTGTGGGTATCTTGTTCTTCCCCACCCAGACACTTATTTTCATGAAGTCTGCAGGAATCAGTTATTTCTGAGGCTTTCCACCCCACTGTCAAATGTCCCCAAACTAAGACATTAAAAATTAACAGTGGGACTTGATGGAAAGAGACCAACACAACTATTTTCTTTCCTTTAATGAGACTAGGGAAGGAAAAAAAAGAATCACTGGGGTTATTTTTGGCGCAGAATGCAGAGACAGGACAAAGAAAAGGTCAGAAAAATACATTTTTCAACAATATTGAAAAATGACAAAATGACATTATGTGTCCAGCTGAAGTACTGGAGACACATAGCCAGCTTCTGCCATTTCAGAAAACAAAACAAAACAACAAACAAACAAAAACCAAACCAAACCAAACCAAAAGCAGGGATTAAATAAGCAGATGGTATGCAGAGATGAGCAATACAATTATAAAAATTGTGTGATTTTGGGTTAAAATTCCTTAACCCGGAGTTCAGAGGAGACAAGCCCGTGTCCATAAAATGGAGGAGGCTGGGCCACGCTTCTTCTTCCTCATAACCCAGTGCTGCTCAGCAAAACTTAATGTTCCGTGCAGCGTACATCAAACACTAACAAATTATGACTGAAAATTAAGTTTAATGCAACGAATTAGGCAACTCGGTGAACTTAGAAGTGAAAACAAAACAAAACAAAAACCAAAACCACGACGTAACACTGCCTCAGCCCCAGGGCGAGCCAGGCCGCACTACGGGCCCCAAAGCCAAGCACCCACCCATTTTTGAGAGGGAGAGCTGCTCCCTCCGTTCTTCGTCTCCTGCCGGGGCCAGCCCCGCTCCCCGCCCCTCTCCCGTCTCTCCGTGCCCCTCGGCCGCCGCTATGGGCCGCGCTCCCCTCACACTGCCTCCCGCCGCTCGCCTTCCCTCGCTGAAGTTCTCCGACGCTCCCTAAGTCCCCCGCACGCCGCGCCACGACGCCGGCCCTTGGCCGACGCTCCCTAAGGCTTGGGCGGGAAGGGGTGGGGTAGGGGCGGCCGTTGAAGTCCCCTCTTCCCCTCACCGAGGGGGTGGCCGGCGCTGTTCGCCGTCCCCACCCGGCGGTGGCCGGGTAGGTAGCCGGAGGAGGGTGCCCTCGTCGCGGCAGGGCGCCTGGTTCCCCTCTGTTCGCCTTTCGGTGCCTTTGGAGGGTTTGGGACTGCGTGCGGCAGGAGCAGGCCCGCTTGGGGGTGTAGAGCGCTTGAGCCGGGTAGGGAGAAGTGAACAAGCATCGCAGCAGCCCTAAATATAAAATGATTGATGCGGTTTCCTAGTCAAGACTACAAAGCCTTCAGGCACAGTTCATGGGTCACAGAACTGCAGAATGGTAGGGGTTGGAAGGGACCTCTGGAGATCATCTAGTCCAACCCCCCTGACAAAGCAGGTCCACCAAAGCAGGTTGCACAGGAATGCATGGAGGCCGGTTTTGAGTATCTCCAGAGAAGGAGACTCCACAACCTCTCTGGGCAGCCTGTTGCAGTGCTTTGTTACCCTCAAAGTAAAGAGGTTTTTCCTCATGTTGAGAGGGAATTTCCTGTGTTCCAGTTCGCGCCTTGTGGTGTCTCTGGGCTCCACTGGAAAGAGTCTGGTCCCATCCTCTTGACATCCTGCCTGTTAGATGTTTATAAGCATCAATGAGATCCCCTCTCAGTCTTTTTCGGGCTAGAGACTCAGGTCTCCCAGCCTTTCCTCATATGAGAGGTGCTCCATTCCCTTCATCGTTTTTGTACCCTCACCAGTAGTTCCTTTCTTGAGCTGGGGAGCCCAGAACTGGACACAGTACTCCAGATGCAGTCTCAGCAGAATAGAGGGGGGAGGATGACCTCCCTTGATCTCCTGACCACTCTCTTTTTAATGCATCCCAGGAGACCATTGACCTTCTTGGCCACAGGGGCACAAGGGTCTTTTGAGTGCCATTTAATGCATCGGGCCTGAAGATGGGCTTTGTATGTGCCAGACTTGTTTAATTTTCCTGAGAGTCACCTTATATAAGAACACAGATTTTCTTAATTACCTTATTCTATCCAAAGTGATAAAAAATTACTACAAAATATTTCCTAGTCATTAGGGGCATCTTTACAGACTTTCAGTCTTTCAGTGCTTTTGCAATTTCTAGTTTATCTTATATTAAGGATAGTTTATATTATAGCAGACACTTGCAGTATGGTAACTGCAATAATATAAACATTCAGGCTAAATACGAGAGCATGTTTTCATGCATTTAAGATGTTCTTAAGAGCTATGACTGTATTCACAAACTGAGAATCTATTCTGTAGATATGCCAGAAGAACATTGCAATAGTTAATTTATAAAATTGTGCCAGAAAGAATTATAAATCTTAATTATTGACTTGGGGTGTACACTCATTAGTAACCTCTTCTTGTTAGTAACAAAATTAACCAAATGACATAATATATTGATCTGGGATCCCACTGGAAAGGCATTAATAGTGCTCTCCTTCATTAATGGTCATGAATTAAATAAAATTAAAACAATTCACTTCTTTTTTATGTCCTTTTTATAGTTCAGCATTCTTTCTAAAATGGCCAAGCAAAATTCTCCAACGCTAATTGAAGTTGTAAAACAAGTTGCAGAGCAACAGCATTCACAAGCATCAGAGATAGAAAAAAGCAAAACAGTTCTTTTCCAATTGCAGGTAATAAACATTATTTAGGGTAGATTAATTAATTTAATTTTTTCATTAGATGGGGGTGTATCCCTATGAACAAGAAGAGCTGATAGTATTTTTTTCTGTGTGTTTGCATTTAAATGTAAGGCAGCTGTTCTGTTCCTGTATGTGGTATGTAGGCTTAGCCAAAACTGTGTATGTGTATTGTTATTTGTAAGGCTGCAACACAGCTAAGACTAAAGTTTTAGCAGAAGCTCTTATTTTTTTTTATTTGTAAAAAATAAACCAGAGCCCCAAAACCACTTAGTAAATCTACAAAAACTCAATACAAAGTTAGACCTCTTTCACTTTTTTGTGGTGATTTTCTGAGAAACTAATAAAATTTAAAAAAAAAAGAAGATTCTGCCTTTTTGCAGATTTTCACCAGACTTAGCGTTTTTTCTTAGCACTTTTTTGATACAAAATACTTTTTTTTCTGTGTGTTGTGTGTTTGAAGTGTATATCCTAAATAGTCATTAACTACTGGTTTTACTTAGTAACATTTTGTAGAACACTGGATTCCTGTAGTTTTTGTGAAGACTGTGTGACAATTTCTGTTCTAATCTCTTATAAAATTTATGAAGCTTTCAATTATTATTTAACCTTTGAGATCAAATTTCTATTGAGACTTACATTTGAGTCTGAGAAAAGACTCAATAGCATTCAGGCATTTTTTTGAGCATGGAAGAATGCAAACAAAAATAGTAGGGTTCCAATTATAACATCTTTGGATAGGCCTACAACTGAATTGATGTTTGAAATTTTGTACAAAGATAACTTCTCTGAAAAAGCAGAGAAGTTATTGCTTAGGAATGTCAATTAACTGGCTACACCTCGCAAGAAGTTTTCTTGTGATGATATGCCACCTTGTAATATAGTATGATGATGCTGCAACATCTGATTTGTGATCAAAGAATTTAAACAAGCAAAACACTCTGTTTTTAAAAACCCCACAGGACTTTAGAGCCTTAGGTAATTAAGGTAGCTCATTTCTTTTCTTCCTCTTACACAGCTTTTCCTTTTTCTTTCCAAAAACTCCAAACTCCAGGAAATTCCATCCAAACATTAATGTTGGCAGAAGAGAAAAAATAATAATAATTATGAACTTAAGGTCAGAATGCAGAACTGCTTTTTCATCTTTGCATCTGTTCCCATGTGCTCATGTCACAGCAGACGTGAAAAACAGTAATTTCCTTCCAAAACTAAAGATCTTTGCCATTAAGATCTTTTGTTTTCCTCGGTAAATGGTGGCTGGCACTGATACAAATCCTGCTAAAACTGTAGCCCAAGAGTTCCAAATTAAAAGTTACACAGAAACTTGTTCCAACAGTTAATAATGTCTTAATCTGTTCAAGACATTGAGTAAGAGATTTCATAGCACTCACATTGCTTCCATTAGGGAAAAGATAATAGGTGACATAAATAGCAATGCTAATTCTCTCACTCAGTGCTCTACCGTTGGCTCTTTCTTTGGGTGGAATTCATCATAACCAGCTTACATCACCTACAAGTCAGAGGTTGAACCCATATGAGTCATCTAGGTTCCCTTGGTAGTCAACAAAGAGGGATAAACATTTATGAGGCAGCAATTCAGCCCTCCCATCTCAGGCTTCTTATGATGGGTTGAAGTACTACTTCCTGGAGTTGTTGACGTCTCATCACTGAAAAGATGTAGAGGTCTTTTTAGGACTAGACTATAATTTCTTAGGGGGTTAAAATAGCTGGGATTAATCCTACTCTCAAATACATACTACTGTGAAGAAGGTGAGATAAAAATCATTAGTAGAACAAGCTAGTTAAGCTCCATCACCTCAAACACCCATCTATGTGTTTGTCTGTGTTTTTAAGTAATTTTTCACATCATTAGTTATTTTTAGTGTGATTTGGACTTGACCAGATTTTGGCTTTAAATAAACATGAGGATTGGCTTTGACCTGTCATGTCCTATGTATCTTGCAAATATGAGGTATTTAAAGTAATTTAAAGGTTACTTTAATTCATATTTTAGACTCAATCTGGGGAGAGAAATCTAAGATAGTATTCTTGCATTGTGCCTCTAAGGTGATGATTTTAGGAGATGGAATTATAATATCCTTACCTTCAAGCCACATTAAACAAGTGAAAAAGAAGACTGTTGAATAAATAGAAATTACAGTGTTTAAGTAGATACTTAGTATCCCCTCAAAAAAGTGTTCTTAAGCAGACACTGAAATATTTTACAGGCAAAATTTCAGGAACTAGAAAAAGAAATGGATTCTATTCTATTAGAAATGAAGACAACAGAAAGAGAAATATACCTGCAAGATGATGCCATAGAAGTCACAAAATATCACTGTGAAGATCTAGAAGCCCAAGTCAGAGCTCTATATTCTGAAAATTTAAAGCTGAGGCACGATGCAGAAACAGTACAAGAAGAGTTTGAGATGACATTTGCAAGAAATAACGAGTATCGGGAAAAAATAAAGGTTCATAAACATCTCTTTTGGGAGATGGAAAGTAAAATGCCTGTTATGATTGAGCTTGCTACAAAGAAAGCTGTTGTTCAGCAATTAAAGACAAAGAAAGAGGACTTAATGCATGATCTCCAGAATCCAGAAGGATCTGTTATAAAACAAGTGCAGGTACTATATTTCCTCTTAGATTCTTTTCCCATTGTGTAAAATAATTCTGACATAGTTTAACTAATATGCTTAGTTTCTCTAATATGTTTACGGTTCATGGGGGACTGACTATGGGAGATATAGATAAACTAGAATGTTACATTAATTGAAGAAATTTTTACTTCATTATGCCATTAAAAAATAATAAAATAATAATCTATTGTTATCTGTATATTATTGTAAAAGTCAGATTTATTCTGTGTGATGGAATGAACTCAGCTATGAGAAAAAAAAATATTGCAGAGCTGTAAATTGAACTATATTATTACCAAACCATTTGTGGGCTTCTTTAGGTTGTTGGGTAAACTTACATGAACACTTTTCAGAATTCTGTGAAACATTGCCATTTTGTTGCATTTTTCATGTAAGAGTGCAGTATTCTTTTAAATTTGCTGTCAGGTAACAAACTACAGTTGAGCTGTTTGCCAACAGGAGGTAGATTTGATGAGATGGAAACAGAAAGAAAGGGAGAGGAAAAATATGTTTGTTTTTAAAATACTTGCTGTTTTTACTTGGCCCTAATTGCAATATTTACTAAAAACTACCATGTAGGAATTTTTTATCACAAAACTTTATCAGTATTTGAACAAACACAAATGTGAAGTTGAAATTGGGTCTCAGATTTCCTTTTTGATGCAACCTGCATTATTGAAAATCTGATGTTACCCCATTTGCATAAACTGATGAAAATTTGGTTGTACAAGCAAATCTTTAAATATAGAAAAATATAGATGTATTAACATTATATTTCCCTTTGAGAAAGAAAAATGTCTCAAGTATTATATTAAATATTCTTTGATTTTACAATAAATTGCAGTTTAAACAAAATTAAGACCAACAAAATGAGTTCAAATTCCTGTATTGTTGTCATTATTCACGTATTTCAGATCAAGAGTATATCTTCTGAAGTATCTAAAGCTGTGTTGTGAGTTACTTTAATTATTAATATTAATTACAGATCTTAAACTGTTATTAATTTAATTGTAATTATTTTAATGTGAAATTGTTTAGTATAGATGTTTATCTCTGTTAATGAAGAGATACTATTATAGTGTTGAGATGGAACATTTTTAATAAGTTTAATAGATATACAGTGCAACATTGTAAGGAGGAGATTTCTGTATCTTGACTTACATCTGTAGGAAGAAACTACACTTTTAAAAAGGAAAATCACAACATTGAAGGAGTGCATCAATAAAAAAACAGATTTTCTGGAAGAAGAGAAAAAAAAGCATGCTAAGCTTAGAAAAGAAATTGAGGTGAGTCATTTGAATAAAATATAATTACAGTTCGCCTGACAGAATATAGATAATGAAAATGAAGTTTAAATACTTTACACACCATTCCTTGCCATGCATTATTCAAGTATATATAGTCACCATGCTATCTAAAATTCTTGATACTGATAGTCTTTCTAAAATTAAAAACTTAATTGCTATAATGAGAAAAAATGAAGCTAAGAATATTTTTGCTTAAGTCTTTTAAGAAGCAGTTCAGCTGTGAACTTCTGGAATTATGTCCTGAAAAGAAAGGGGTCATTGAATAGCAGTAAAGCAAAATGCACATTTTTTAATTTCTGTAATATTTTTTAAATACTTTAAATTTCATTGCTGAATTGATTATTCATGACTTGTTTCATGGTTCCTGATAACTCATCAATGGCAGAATCAATTGCATCAAGAAATTGTATTTCCCATGAATCTCCCTAATTTGAGTTGACATTAAATTAGGGATAACACAGCAGCTCCTAATTAGCTGCCAAGATAAAATTCTGATAAATAGTTAAAACCTTCTCTTTTTTAAATAATTGAACTATATTTTACATTTTGTTCCTTAATAAAATACTTTGCATGCCTAGATAGCTTTTAGTTTGGAAGTTTCACATCATTTATCTTGTTAGTTCAAATAACTGCCACAAAATGTAATGAGCAAAGCTTGATAATATAAAGATTAACTGATCTAAGGTTAGCTCTATTGCCCGTTGTAAAATGTAGGAGGAAAAAAGAATCATTTTTCATGTAACAAGGAACAGTAGAAAATTTTTAAACTGAAAAGCAAAGCACAACTACTTTATAATGTCTGCTATTCAGCATCTGAGAAAATGTTTTATTATCAAGGCAAATACTCCTAAGAAAGTTCTCTAAATCCAAAGTGAAATCAGACAGCCTAAAAATAATGATCTGTTATGTAATCAAAATAAATTTAATTAAATAGTGAAGGTTAACCTGTCCTTCTGTTTGGATTATACAATCTTTGTCTGGGAAGGAAGGAGGTTTGAAAATGGAATCTTCCAGTGGATTTTTTTCTGTTAAGAGCTCTCTGGAAAACAATCCAATTTTTGGTATAAAAACTGACAACGGACAGGCAGAGACATTAATACCCAGCAGTCCCCAGGAAAGAATACTCAAGCTAAACATGGGAGTAAGATACTTGACACATGGATGAGGTTCCGTTGAGCTGCAGTGGTGGGCTTCAGCCGCAGACTGCCAACACCTAAATGTGGTTGTTTGCATGGAAGTCACTACACCAGAGTCAGACAGGTTTCCTTTATAACCACTGGAGTCAGTGTGACAGACGTATTCTGGACATCAATTCATTTGGCCATATGTAGGTGTTTACAGTAGGGTGAGCTGCATAATCTGAACTTTCTAGACTTTATAGTATGCATTGGCTAGATTTCTATCAACCAAAACAGGAATGTAGACATGTAGGTCTACACACACACCTCTAAAGGTAGGTGTCTTAATCTGCACACTGACCTCACCTCAAGACTTCAGCACTTGTCATAGGACTTTTACATATTGCATGGACTCTCAGCTTCTATCACTATATGGGCCAAAAGTAACTGGCCTTCTTATAACCTCATGAAGTTCAATAAAGCCAAGTGCAAGGTCTGGCACATGATTTGGGGCAATCCCCAATATCAGTACAGACTGGGTGACGAATTGATTGAGAGCAGTCTTATAGAGAAGGACTTGGAGACATTAGTAGATGAAAAGCTGGACATGAGTTAGCAATGTGTGCTCACAGCCCAGAAGGTCAACCATATCCTAGGCTATATCAAAAGAAGCATGACCAACAGGCTGAGGGAGGTGATTCTACCCCTCTTCTCCACTCTGGTGAGACCCCACCTGGAGCACTGCATCCAGCTCTGGAGCCCTCAGCACATGGATCTGTTGGAGTGATTCAAGAGGAGGACCACAGAGATAATCAGAAGGCTGGAGCACCTCTCCCGTGAAGACAGGCTGAGAGAGTTAGGGTTATTCAGCCTGGTGAAGAGAAGGTGCCAGGGAGCCCTTATTGTGGCCCTTTGAGTATATCATATAATGACAATTTTAAGAAAGATGGAGACAGGCTTTTTACCAGGGCCTGTAATGACAGTTTTAAATGGTTGAGAGGGTAGATCTAGATTAGACAAAAGGAAGATTTTTTTGTTTTTTTGCAATGAAGCTGGTGAGACGCTTCAACAGGTTCCCCAGGTCATCACTGGAAGTGTTAAAGGTCAGGCTGGACAAGGTTTTGAGCAAGCTGATCTAGTGAAAGATGTTCACTAGGGATTTAGGCTCTTTCCCTCACATCACTGGGTGGCTGTATTCTTCTTGGAAGATGCTTGTCTATCCTATCGTTGAAGGACCCTGGCGGTGAAGATTCCGTGAGTGTCCAAACAAGTTTTTCTAATGGTTAACTTCTATGTACACAAAGACCAGTAAAAAGAACAATGATGTCCAGTAAGCGTATGAGCATTCCCTGCCTCAGCAGATGTGCCAGTTTCCAATAAAGATGCTAGAGACACATTTCTAAAAATAGCAGATATTATTGATCATAGATGTTTCAGTGTCCTAGTGATGTTCAGATCCTGCAAGTTCTCATTCAGATCAGTGAATCTGACAGCATCCCTTGAAAAGTTGTGAAGGACTGCAGTGGAGACCCAGGCAACATGAAGAAAAACAACCCATCACCAGTAAAATAAGGCAATGTCATTTATAAAACATTAGTGAAGGAGAGAGTTAGTTACACATGAAGTTTAGGCAGCAAGACCTCCACAAATTCACTGGCAACACTGTAGTTCTGAGGCAGGTGTACATCATTGTGTGTATGTTAAATACAGTGTAATAATGTTTCAATAAGCAGACACGAGAATAATTAGACACTATCACTCATGTACCATTAAAAGGGTAAGCAAGGCCCAATTTTCATCAGATGAATACCCATTATTTCCATTTCTATTATAATGAGTGTTTTGTGTTTTTATGCTTTAGAATACAAATCTTCAGAGGGGTTGTCTGCAGCAACCATTCTTCACATAAGGCAGCAATGAGGGTAAAATTGATTCAGTACTGCATTGCCACAGGATTGCCTTTCTAAAACGTATCTTTTAAGTGCAGTGCAACAGCAAAGGTGCCACTACAGCCAGCTGGCTTAGCTCATTTGTATTCTAATTTACACTTGAACATGCTTGTCAACAAATTAAAAATTCATTTTCTCACGTCTCGCCCCGGAGCCTGAAATCGTACAAAGTGTCGCCAAATTTGTGAGATGCTGATTCTTTGGGTGGGATTTACTCTGTTAAAGTTTAGACATCTACAGAGCAGATATCCACATCAAACTCCTCACGTAAGCTCTTAGCAGGACAGAGCTTTTCTTCCCCCTTTCTTAGTGGGAACGGGAGGCACGATTCATTTTGTCCTAAAGCAGATATCTGAAATAAGTCAGATATATTGCTTCCAAGCAATAGCTATAAAGTGAACATGGAATAACTTGTTCAAATATCAGAATCTATACTTAGACAGAGTTAGGTGTGACCTGAACCCACCTCTGTAAATAATTGTACTTGAAAGAAATTTTGAAGTGAATTTTATTCTATTTTATTAGGTACAAAATAAAAGATATGATGCTATTCTAAAACGTTTGCATTGCCAACTGAACAAACTCCATTCAAATAAAAGACAATGGCACTGGAACATTCAGCAGTTGGAGAAGAAGGCAGCAGAACTAAGAAAGTGTCTTGGAGAAGTGGAGTTACAAAGTAGCATATAAACCAACCCTATCAAAGCTACAAAGTGGGCAACTTTTCCAGCTTTTTTTTTTTTTTTTTTTTTTTTTTTTTTTTCCCTGGGAAAACTACATATAGTAAAGTAGCCCAGTAGCTATGTTCAATCTGTAATGCCTTGGAATAGTTTAGCTTTTCTTTTTTACTGTAGCCAGAGCCTGTTCAGGATAAAAAGTTATTAACATTTCCAGGTGTTTCCAAAACGTGTGCCAATGTTATCTAAAAAGTCCTTTGAAGTCAACCAAATATGATTTAAGGAGTTCCTTGTTATTTGATTAGATCTTTGAGATCGACATTGTTTTTCCTACAGAGAAATTAGTGTATATTTGCATTCTTGAGATACCAAAATTCCAGATCTTTTACCCACATCCCATATTATTGCAACCTAGTAAGGAACTCTGAAAGCTGCTATGCCCTGCGTTTTGCTGTGTGGGAAATTGGTATAGAGGATGTTACAGCCTGATTGACCTGTAAGTGGCCAGGATGTCCCTAGCATGGGGACAGGGAGGACGTATGCTCTCCAGCTATAAAAGGCTTAGGAACAATTATGCTCAGAAGTGGCTTTCAGATAATCTGATTTCAACTGGTCTGTTACAAGTTAGCAAAGAGGAATGAGTAAGTAAAGAGAGCACTGGGCAGCTTTTAAAATGGAACAACTCACCCTCTACAAGTAGGAATGCGTTGCAGGTGATTAATTATAGAGGAACTTACTGCAGACGATCTTAGCTAATTAGTACTAGCCATCAAAATGCTTAATGTTAAATAAGATGATTCTTAACAAAAATGATGACCTATTGAAAATTCTTGCTAAAATACTAGTGAACAGCAGACCTTTTTCTTTGCCTTACTTTTGTTACGTGTTTGGCATTTGAAGAATTCCCAGTACTTTCTCTATCCCTACACTTAAGGTAATAGTTCTGACTGGACATAACCTGTAACATCTGTTCTATGGAGGTAGCTTTTTATTTGAGGAGTTGGCTTGAATAATTAAGATTTGTCTTTACTCCTGAATATAAAATGAAAATTTAAGCAAATTGTATATTTACTGTTGAAAATGTTAAACTGCCCATATATTGTTAGCTTAGGAAAGCAAAATTTAAAATGCAATACTGTTACTACTTTGGTTAGAACATTCATATAGTCGTGTATATTTACATTTCCCTTAATATGTTATTTCACTGAATATAAAGTTATTTTAAGCAATATGCTGACTCATGAAGGTTCTGTCTCAACATTATTGTACTCTCCAGTTTGTTTGTCTTGGTCTTTTTCCTTTGCAATATTATCAACCAGGCTATTTTCATTAAAACAATAATGTAGAATTGAAAACCTCAATATGCTATGCTATAGTAACAGTAATGTGATATGAATCATTTGCTGGACCTGTATTTTCTTTGCTCCTTTTCATAAATCTCAGTAAGTTTCAGTATCTCATGTTACTTTCATGGCTCTTTTGTACATGTTTTGAAATTGTTTACTATAATTTAATAAAGATGAGTACAAGGGGCTATATGTAATACTCACATTAATGCTGTGTGCATAGGAAATGTTCCCTTCTCCTCCACAGAGACCTACCTTCTTATTGTCAAAGGCCTAAGTGGTCTAATACTCATTTTTGCTCTGTACTTTTCAAGAGAGCTCATGTTCTCATCCACTGGGACCCTTGACCCTCTTCAAGGAACTTCACTATCAAAGGTGTATTCCTCTTTTTTCTTCAATGTAAAATTTGCTTTTTCAATATAGATATTTAAATGGACTAAACTTATCTCTAGTTGTGTCTCAAATACTCTATTAACTGCAGAGGATTCCCCTACATCTGGTAATAGCTGAACTCTCTATCAAAAAAGATCCCTGGCTGCTTGTAATTCCCTCTAATTCATGTTCTGTTTTTCCCAAGAAGAAACTCAGCTGTGCAGACCAGAAGGGAGCGGCTGCATGGTTTAACCATATCCCCATTTGAATGGTGGAAGCTTTGGAAATTAAAAGTACACCTCAGCTTCTCAGCTTTTCTGCCACAAAATGTAGCCATAGTTCAATTATTTAGTTCTACCATGTGTCTGTGATACATATAACTTATGCTCGCATATAATTACCTTTTATTAGAACTAAGTTCATCTTTAATTCCATCTAAAATAAAAATACGAGTGTTGGTCTTAATACCTGTGGAGTCCCATTATGAACACTTCCTTCACATGTTGGAGCTTCTTTAACAAGAAGTCCCTAATCCATTTTACTTTTGCCTTGCTGACTACATAGAGTATGAACTCTTTAATACAAATGTTGCTTAGTACAAAGTCCAACACATTGCAAAAAGTTAATTTCATCTTTGAAATGATTTATTATAAGGACTCTGACTGTTAATATCATCCTGTATCACTCTCTCAGCCAAATCCCACAATTATAATCATTCTTCCCACATAAACACCTGAGTTGATTCATCTCTAGTCTTTGAAGCTTTGGTTGTCTCCAGTCCCCACCAAACTTGTAAAAGTTTACTCACTGAGTACACCTGAAATCTGCATTTGGTTGTTTCATGTGCTAAACACCACATTTTACAGGATCAAATACATTTTGCACACTTCTGATTAAACAGAACTTTGTATCATACAGTATTTATATATTTTCCCCTGTGCAGCATTTCAGGTTTAGCATTTAATACTTAACAGACAAAAATATTAAAAAGGCATAAATATTTTACTAGTAAATTTACTAGTAAATTGTGAGAAAACCTCATCTGGGAAGAAACTCAGCTGAAACAAGGAAATATAAATTACTGCCTTCTCTATTCTACCAGTATTCTGTACAATATATGTAAAAAAGAAATGTATGTAGCTTTTTATAAAAAGTCTAGTTCCAGCAAATCCTGGCAACTTGCTGAGGCAGATTTGTCTTGGTGCAATGTTCAACAGTAGTAGGTTGATCCCAGGGCATTTTTTTTTTTCCTCTTAGCAAGCAAGCACATAGAGTAGGAGAATGATTGATGGTTTTTGGAGGTCAAATCAGTGAATTCACTTCGTGTTCTTTACGTGAGGCTCTCCTGGCTTCCAGCAGAGAAGCGTGCTGCCAAACCCCCTATCAGTCATTTCTGAGGATGGGTTTGGGGCTAAAGGGGGAACTCCTGGCTTCGGCGCTCTGCAGGCAATGGGGAGAGGAGTCACTGCCCGCTCTCAACAGGACAACGAGCAGCAACGGCCACGTCAATAAATAAGAGCGTGGAAAAACTTACCAACCAACGAGTCCTACTCGCAGCTCAGCAGAAGTCTGAAGTACAGGAAGCTGGATTGATTCCAACAAGATAACGTGAATGAGTGGGGAAAATATGTGGGGAACTCCACGCTCCCCACGGAAACAATACAGCCTTTGGATCGTGTCATGTGATGCAGCAAATGTACCGATGGGTGCTCCGGGGAAGTGGTAGTAAGCTGACGCTCCACATAAAACCCTTTCACGTGACCCAACATCCTCAGGTGCTGAAGCAGAAGAAATGTGTTGGATAATACAGACATACCTGCTACGGCCTTTGCATTCAGCAAGGCCACACGTCATACACGACAGAAGGGGGAAGGTGCGTTGGGGACAGACACCGAAGTTGTGCTGCTTTGCCTCTGTTGGGTCTCAGGAGAATCACTGGCAGAGCTGCGTGCGTGAGTGTGACAGTAAGGCATGCTGTTCTACCGTGGGTCATACACGATGCTTCAGAGGAGGAAGAAATCATGACCACACGTGCATTGATAGTATGTCATGCTGCTGAGGGTGGAAAAAACCCCACCTTTCAGAACTCTTACCCGCTTTTCTGAAATGCACGAATATATCATTATGAAAGTAATGATTAGATCCTTTGTTAAAATGCAGTTGCAGCATGTAGCTCTGAGTCATGTCAAAGCATTGACTTCTTGAGGAATTCCAAGCAGTACTGGGATATCTTTCTTTTAGTTCTCTACTTTGCGGGAGGCAAACAATTTTTCAGGGGCAGGGTTAAGGCAGTGCAATGAACTGCCTCAGAAGCATGGATCAAACAAAAACAATTCACAGTCTGCTTAAAGTACCACGTTCAGTTCTTTCACTTCACTTTTTCTAGTATTTAGAGGAAGCAACATGTAGCAACCTAACAAAACAAAGAAAAAAACTAACCTCAAACTACAAAGGACAAAGCAAGATAAACAAAATCTCTACCCTCTCTACCGCAAATTCCCTATCTGCATGAAAGCAGACAGATGCTGTCACTACTCTGCCCTGGTGAGGCCCCATCTGGAGTACTGTGTCCAGTTCTGGGCTCCCCAGTTCAAGAAGGTCAGGGAACTGCTGGAAAGGATAGAGCAGAGGGCTACAAAGATGATTACGGGCCTTGAACATCTCTCTTATGAGGAAAGGCTGAGGGACTTTAGTCTGGAGAAGAGAAAACTGAAGGAGGATCTGACCAACACTTCTAAATACTTAAAGGGTGGGTGGGAAGAGGATGGGGCCAGTCTTTTTTCAGTGGTGCCCAGTGACAGGACATAAGGTAATGGGCACAAACTTGAACATAAGAAGTTCCACTGAAACATGAGGAGGAACTTCTTTACTGTGAGGGTGGCAGAGCCCTGGAAGAGGCTGCCCAGAGAGGTGGTGGAGTCTTCATCTCTGAAGATGTTCAAAACCCACCTGGACACGTTCCTGTGCAACCTGCTCTAGGTGGACCCACTTTGGCAGGGAGCTTAGACTAGGGATCTCCGGAGGTCCCTTCCAACCCCACATCATTCTGTGATTCTGTAAGGCAGCAGCTTTATCATGTCACTAAATATAACTATAGTTGAAAACAGTTACTACAATAACAAACAAAGGACAGTGTTCTGTGTTGAACAGAGATTTCTCTTGTTAGGAAATTACATGAGTTTTTCTACTTTTTGTGGTAGCTTTTAAATTTAACATAGTCTAGTTTTACATAATTCAATAAAATTGTTTCTAATTCTTTCCAAGAACAACAATTTCCTTAATCTCTCATTTTATTATCAATATAATACATTATATATTCAAAATTTATTGATTAAATGTCACATAAAAGCTTCAGTGTTTTTTTTTGTCATCTACACATTATATTAATCATCATAATATACCACTTGCAGTGTTTTCAAGGAAGTTCTAAAGACTTTCCTGGATTGGAACTAGCACTGACAGCTTGAATGCACTTTTCTCCCCACCGACAATAAAGTCTAATAGTTCCCTCTAGTGGTGAAATGACTTTTTACAAGATAAAGGCAGCTTTCATACTTGTTTCAAATTGAAGATCGATACTTACCATAAAAATAATTAATATTTCTTCAGAACATGGTGAATACCTCTACGTGCTGTTTTATTTCTAAAATATAGGATTGAGAGGAGATTCTGAGGATTCTTAACTGTTGCAACTGGAAATGACTTCTGGAGGATTTGATTTTTTTATTCTTAATTATTGATCTGGTTTTAAAAGAGGAAGAATTTGGCAAATTTCCTCAGACCTTCTGTTCCAATTTGAGTTATAATGCAGAGTCCACTACAAATAGAAGGACATAATTTTTTTTTTCTTAAAAATAATTTTAAAAATGGGTTTTGTAAACTAAAAGCAATCTTCTACAAGCTTTTCCTTAGATCACTTTCTTTTTAATAAGAACTATTCTGTTTAAGATTACTGGCTTCCTGTTTGATGAAAAATATATTAAAAAAGAAGATTAGGTCAGACATAGCTGACTAAAACTGACTATGGCTGGTAGTTACAGATTTACAACCTATTAGATAAACCCATGCTTTCAGGCTTCTTAAATAGCCCTGCCTGGGCTGAACGTTTTGGCCTGAAACTGCAGTTCTCTTTCAAGGTCAGTGTTCTGGAAAGCTTAAACATAAGGTATGAATGTCATCGCTTGAGGCACCCAATATACTTGACAAGAGAAAGGCATCCTGCAGCTGATTCAGTGCCTGCCTGCCTTATGGCAGAGGCTGCCTCCTTCCAGTGACTACAAAGGGATCCTAGAGCAACTACCCTTAATTTAAAAGACTCAATTAAATGCCTATTTTGTTGAGAGACAAGCACAGCAACGGCACAGCCAGTCTGTTGCTTACCCCTATTTAAAGGTTTATTTTATGGCTATGTGCTCTGGAGCAAAGGATGGAACTTTGACAGGGACTTTTGAGGGGAGAGGGAGGACATTTCCAGGCTAACCATCATGTAGTTGCCTACTTTTATAACCTTTCCCTTTTGCAGTATTGTCACAGACTTATAATCTGTTGAATTCTAACTTTTTATCATTCATATAAAATTTACATCAGTAGACCAGCAGCCTTCTCAGCCAGCTTGGATAATATTTATCTAGGTCTCACGATCAAAATTTTACTCTCAGGTTTTGTCATATCTGTTGCAGTTACTGAAGGATTGGAATGCCCTGCTCTGGTGCCATACAAATACATAATCTACCTTTCATACATCTCTGCTAAAATTATTACCATATCTCAAATTATGAGCTCATACTGTTGCTAATACTTCTTTAATTGCTAAAGCATTTGTATTAGGTTAGCTGATGCAGCTGGAAAAGCAAGCAAACATTTTGGAAGAGGAGAGCTTGGGTATCCCAAGTTCTTTTCCAGTTAATGTCTGTTGGTTGGCCCTTTATAGTCGTGGAGGGAAACACACACTTCTAGGGGATGTTTCATCTGCACTGCTTTATATAGTTGCATTAGGATGACAGGAATTGTGTCCTAAAAAGTTCTGTTTCTTCAATTGACTGTAAAGGGAGTGAAGGGTCGCTGTAACTAACTGTATTCTGATGTCTAAAGTTAGGTAAGATGTATCCAAGCATATATATTTTTTCTTTGTATTTCTCTGTATTTCCCTGTTGATTTCCTAGGCTGTAAGTGTCTTGTTTATATATTGCATTCAATGTCATATTTTCCATATATTACATTGGGGACCAGTGGGAGGCTGGTTCTAACAGCTATTTCCATTTGCCAGTGAACCAGAGTAGGCTTTCAGTTAAAGATTTCCTCTTTCTTGGTGGAGTACTCTTTGCTTTTTAAGCATCTTTTTAGTTTCTGTCATAGAACTCCCATTTTTCATTTGCTTTTTCTGTCTGCTTTTCCCCAGCCAATTTCACTCACAATTTTTATCAGCTGTGGGAAATTAGTTATTTTGCAGCATCAGCTACTGCCCAGGGGGTTCACCTTGCCTTTCTCAGAGACCTATTTCGAATTTAGTAACTCCCATTCTGGTAGTGCCTTGCCCTTTGCATCGACTATGGAGGGGATCTAGATGGAATTAAAGCTACCTTTTGGATAACTACCATGAGGTGAGAGGAGCCATCCTAAGGCTGAACGAGAGGTGGCATGACTTGCCTTCTAGCGGTGCCTATTCCCCTCTGCTGCCTGCACAATGAGTTGAGGGCAACTAGTTCTAAACTCATGGTAGATGATTAAAATTACATGACATAAATCCCATCTATCACGACCAGTTATCCCTCACTGACTTCAGGCCGGGAATGAATACAGCTCTATCCATCGTAGTCAGACCATAATTGAGTTACCCTGTATTGAGAGCGGTAATACTTTCTGTGTTAAAGGATCACAAGGAATAATTTTAGAAACTCTAATAAGTTGTGTGACCTCCATGCTACATTTCTGAAATTGAATTCTCCCATGGCAAGACAATTGCTCCCCCGCAGTCTGCCTCTCACTGCAGACAAGTCATCAGAAATAATTCTAGTATGGTTTTATGGTCTATAAAGACTCTCCCTCCTTCCCACTCTGCTGTATTCTCTTCTTGTCTTTTGTGTTTTAGCACACTGACAATTAGTTTCTGAATTATCAGGATATACAGACCAGCTAGCAGTGTCTTTGTAGTGCTACCACTGTATCATTCACTGCTTTCACATCTTCCTCTAAACACATTTTATCTGAAGATCTTTAGCATTCCAGTCAGGTGAACTGTCTCACCACTTGCCAGTAATACTTGTGTCAGTGAGAATTTCCAGTCTCTTCTTTGTAACCTAGACTTTTAAAATTACTACCTAATGACCAGAAAAATGCTGTGCACTCCCTTGAAAACGAGGATGAAGTTGGAAATGTAGGTAATAAATTTAGACAAAGGTAGCAGGGGAATGTGAATGGGAGACAGACTCAGGCTGCAATGAGTGGAAATAAAAGAAACGGGGAGAACAATCACACATGAGTCTGTGTTAATTTTATACTACAGAGCCTGTAGTAGAGCATGGGGTTCCCAAGTCTGAAAAATCCTTCATAGTCAGCAAATCATCTCCTCTTGCTCCAGACACTGGGGAATCTGTGCAAAAGATCCAAAGTACTGATCCTGATGTTGACTTTATGAGTATCAGTAGAATCTCACAAGGTTACTTTTCAAAAACTCATTCTTTGAACTAAGCTGTGAGATTTGTTTGATGCTCAGTTTCCCATGGAACATCTCTTCCTCACAGTATCTCCAGTGCTTCCTCACACAGTGCAATAACTAGTTAAATTTTTGAAGGCAGTAAGTATGGCAGCTGAGGAGGTAGCACCTGGGTCCTGTTGCAGCTCAACACTTCAGCTGCTCCTTCACTGTGTAATCTCATGACTCAGGTGTATTCAACCATCAACATTTTGCTGTCTTCTGCACTAGAAAACAAATGGCTTGAAAGCCCAAAGCAGAAGAGTTTTCTCATTGACATTCTATGTTATTCTGCAGGGGTGTACATTATTTCCTACACCTCTAACACACTTCAGATCTGTTATTATGTGCAGAATTTGGGTTTTGGTGAGTTACCCATAATAAGAGAGGAATTCGATGGCTGAACTTTGATTTCTACCAGGATAGAAGTATCTCACAGTAGCATGTGGAGAATAAAGTCAGCTCAGTGCAGTTGTTGTCATTTCTTGATCCTCTTCTGAGAGAAGCTCTGTGTGTGAAACGTTTGGTCTTCTAGATAGGAAAAGAATGTTTTTCAACAGATTGCTTGCATAACTGCACACAACCCCTCACTGAATTGCTGGAAAATCTCATTTCTATAACCATACCCATTTTAATGAACTTCTCCTTTGTAATTATTCAATTATCCATCTTGCTTCTCGAAAAAACCCCCACCATAACAATGATTTAACACAGCACTGCAGAAATTAGCACTCAGAAGACAACAAAGAAACACCTCACTAGTCAAAGAGGGATCAAAGTATGAAATCAAAAGTAACTCATTACAATCATCATAACACCATTTCAGTTCTTACAGTAACAATCACAATGTTTTGGTGGGTTTGATTCCTTTCTTTTTAAACCTAAACAGAAGCTACAGAGCATGTTTATTCCTTTTTCAAAAATATAGTAATTAAGAATTTCAAAGCCTTTCTGGTTTTCTGTAGAAAAGAAAGAGCTAATAGATCAGTTGCTGATTTGCTGCAGCTTTTGTCTAGTCTCACTCTGCTCACTTCAAATCATCTGGTGTTGAAAAAGGAACTATACATTGGCAGTTACACCTGTAGGTAGTTTAGTTGTCAATTTTAAAACTTAATTGAACTCACTTTGCCTTCTTATTGCCCAGGCAGCTGCAGATGGCTTTCTTTCTATTTGAATGGCTTTATGATGTTGGGTTTTTTTCTCAGTACTTATTTATTTATTTCTTTTTCTTGGTGTTACATCATATTACTAGCTGATGGCACAGGGGATTTTGACTACTTTTTAGGTTATTTGCACCAGAGAAATTTTAACCATGCTTATTAGACCTTCAAGAGTGCTAATTTTCTCATACAAAGGGAGTGTTGAACTTTCATTAGTGTATTTCCCAAATGCTTTCATTTTCTGATACCGTTTAGTATAATTATGTTTGTTTTTAATACATAAGTGTGGAAAATAATGTACATGGGGAGATGAACAACACAAGAGCTGTCATAAAAGCATAAAAGAGCAGCTGATAAGAAAAACAGCAATGCAACATTGTTTTTAGAAGCAATGGAACACAAGAAGAGCTGACATATTGTGATGCTAACAACTTTAATTAATGATGTATAGAAGGTCAAGTATAAATGAGAAAGAGAAGATCTGTTAATGGAAAACATGTGCTAGTATACTAAAATTAGAAATTTAGAGACGTACAATATAAAAACAGAGAATTCTGATGAAATGTTTGATTGGAAATACATTTGTAGAGTTGGTTGTTTTTCTCTCATGAATGGAAAATGAGGCATACTTATTAGAGATGACAAAAAGGAAATTTGGGTTATTGAGTCCGAAATACCAATGTGAAATACATGTCCACTTTATTTCTTCCTCGCTTATATATGAAAATCCTCTTTATGGCAGAGTTTAGCATGTGTTTGTTTAACTTAAGTTAATTTGAATCAATAGCTGAGTGGGAGTACCTTTTCAGTGGGAATTTAGGAGTCATGAAAGCGAATGGCCTGTTTCACAGCCATTAATTCTTTTACTTTTGCTGATGTGCCTAATAAACTCCAACTGGGAATGATGTTCCTTAGTAGATACAGTAGCATAGTTCTTCAGTGCTGGAATTCCAAGTAATTTATCTGCAAAACACCTCCCTCCACAGCCTGCATTTGGATGTGTTAGCTCATCAGTCCTCTATCCAGCATGGCAAAGAGATTTTTTTATAGTGGAATGCGCAGCAAGGCAGAAAACCACTTGCAGCAAAGCTGGATGAATCTGTGGGGTTCTTCTTGCCTAACATATCAGGCATGTAAAAAAATAAGCTGGATTTCCTATGTGAAAAAGATACCTGAAGAAAGTGATTCATCCACTTCTCAAATAAGTGTTTTGATACAATTAATTGCTCTAAGAAAGCAGAATTGCTCTGCAGTGATGCCCTTCACTAGAGATGTTCCATTTGGCTGTCCTGGAATTTGTCTTGTCTAATACGTAGCCATTTAAGGATTAGCTAATGTAAGCTAATCATCTAGGCTTCTTGGGCTGAGAAGCACATCCAGTGAGCGTGTTAAAATTGATGCCTGTTAGAGGTAGCATGAATCACCCTGTGGATATGACTCTTCTTCTATGTGCTACAGAATGAACCAATACAATTTGCTTCAGCTGGACTTCAGACTCTTTCAGTTAAAATACAGTATAGATGGAACTTGCTTACTTCTAACCATGTAAAGTCTGAGTGTGTGGTTTAAAGGAGGACACTATTTTTACTTGGCCTATCTTTGACACTTAGTTTAGGTAACTTCTGGTCACTTGCTGTTGAAAACACCACAGCAAACAATTTCTTCCTGTGTTTATCTGGTGACATTAGAAAAACCAAGGCAAAATAGTTGCTTTTAGATTTCATGTTACCTTTTGTAACATGTTACCTTTTGTACCTGCTGATGGGTCTTCCAGCATTTTCCATTATGATGTCCCATATTTAGAAACATATAGCTCCATCAGCGAGGAAAGAATAGAAGCTGGACTTCTAGAGGGTGACATTTTTCCATGTGACATAATTAAACAGATCCACATGGATGGTAAAATTCCTTCTTTTTAGGAATTTTAGGATTTCCTTCTTTTAGTCACTGGTGGTTTGAGAAGACACTTTATATCCCTTCCATTCAAAAAATGTTTTGTTTGGTTTACTGCATTGTAAAGGTTAATCTATAATGAGTTCAATCAATTTTATTTAATTTTAATGAAAAAACAGAAAAAAATCCTTAAAGAACACAAGAGAACTTAGCAATTCTACTTGAAAGTGAGAAGCAGACAGAATCTCTGAAATCATACCTCCTGCAAACCAATATAATCACAGACATTTACTGTCCCAGGACATGTAAAATATGTCAGGGACATTACAGAAGACAAAGCCACAATTGTTATGCAAAACCACTAAGATTTGTAGCCAGTAATCTCTGGAGCAGAAGAAAATGTGAAAATTTAAGTTTTACATAGTATAAAGATTATAATTGATTGCCATTCTTTAAACTGGAACAGTTTGATGGAACAGCTTCCAAACTTTTCCACTGGTTCCAGCATATGCTCCTGAATTCTCTTCTTGTTGCAACTGCAGTCTTTTCTTTCTGCTTCTGGTTGTGAACCCTGCTTTTGCAATAAAACTTCTGTCTCACTCACAACCCTTACCGAGCTCTGATCCCTTGTTTATGAACCACTGCTCTTATGGTAGTTTTTTGCATGTACAAGTACATCATTCTGCTTTCTTCTTTTATAACAATCTCCAGTCTTTTCAAGAAAGAAAAAGCATTAAAATGACAGCACTCACATAGCATCATTGCCACTTGCCACTGTAAGAAGACAAATTGCAATTTGTTTGGTCTGCAAAGAGTCAGTCTGTTAAATCCATGCTGCCTCACAACGTTGTTATGTCACAGTCTGATTGTTGGTCCGTGAGGGATTCATCATGATTCCTGGTTTTCTGTCAGGTTCTCACAAACATTCTGCAGCACATTTGGTTTAGCACAGTTGAGGTAAAATGATTGTCTGCACTAAAGTGATTGCTGTTTTCACTTTCTTTGTTATCGTTCCCATGTCTGTAGCTCTTTGACATGGCTAATCACTGCTAGTGCAAAGTGTCTGTCAGCGGATGGCCTATCATCAAACCAGACTAATTAGCAATGTCCCCATCTGCTGCCTAGACTCATGCTTGCTCCCTGCCTGTTCCCAGAGCCAAGAATTGAACTGGAATCTGTGGGTTTCATGGACAGCAGCAGTAGACAATTTCTTCAATGCTACACATCACCCAGAGAACTTCTTAGAGGAGCTGGAGAATGGAAGTATTGTCAGTGCCTTTCTTGCAGGAGCTAGCCCCCTCCTCTGCAAACCTAATGCTGTTCAATAGATCACTACAGACTACTTGGGGTCCATTTAAGACAGAAAGTTTGACTTGGTGCCAAAAAGAGAGCTCTTACCCTGGGACACAACCTGCCCTGACTGGTGGAATCAATGTGCTGAATGTCCTCTTCATTAGGTTAAAGTCTTACACTAATTTGAGACTGATGAAAAATGTAAAGGGAGACTAAGGAAAGCTTGCTAAAAAGCTAATCCTGTATCTAGTAGTATACAAAATCTATAGAACTTCAGGTTTTCAATATCAGGCAGTAAATGTTTGTACACATTGACATGAAAACAGAGTCTGTTAGATTGGATCTGTATTGTAATAACAAAATGTATCCTGCCTTTATTGTCATAAGCTCCTTTGTGGCTCTCAGTTATCCCTTTGGAAAGTCCTGATTACATGTAATGCAATAAGGTTCTCAACCTTTGTTCTATAATTTTACTTTCCAGAAGCGTCTCATTTTAAGGGCTGTGTGAAAGGCTTTCCACAGCAATGTTGGTGTTCTCAGTCCTTTCCAGCACAACTCCAAATGGGATTGTATTGCCTGAAATCCCTCAGTGTGTGACTGCTGCAAAACCCATATTCCTGAGGGCTATATAAAAACCTTAACTCAGTGTCCAGGGGCAGAGATGGGACTCTGCTGTGAGAGCTGCTGACTCTCTTTGCCCTTCTGATTGAGGCATGGAGAAGTCTATATCTGTGTCAAGATACAGTTTCCATGGTCTCTTGTACTTTTCAAGTCTAAAAGCACTCCATAAGGCACAGATAAACATGATCTTCATTGATAGGAGATGAAGCTGGAGCCCAAGAAACTGTAACTTGCTCTGATGCAAGTTCCATTTGTAGCAATAAAAGCCCTGACAACTTGCATTTTCATCCTGTCCTGCTTATCTGTTTCTTACCAGGTGAAGACTATCATGAGAAACACATATTTTACAAGAAGCCAAATTGAAGGAGAACACCTTCTTATGGATTTGCGTCTGGTGGGGTTGTCTGATGCCTACAAAGAGCTTCCGCTCATGCTTTTTCCTCCAAAGGAGCACTGACAGTCACTCTGCTTTTTGTGAAGCACTTGACAAAATTGTGTATTTCTGAGGCTGTTTCCCCTTTGCCAGATGCTGTGATTGCACTAGTCTCTTTTTCTAAGGAAATCAGACTAAAATAGCTCTACAGCTGATTTTGCTTTTTCAAGCAAATTATCCAGATACATTAAAAGCAACAACAGCAACAAAATATTCTGTAGCAGTTCCTTTACTCTGTGAGTCCAGTTTGGCCCCAGAAGAGGTGTCACGATTGCTTAATATACCTAAAAGTAGGGCATAGCACAGTTCATGTAGGTTTCTGAGGCATAAATCAGAGAGTCAAATCTTGCTCCTGGTGTAAATCAGGAAAATTATTGAGCTCTGAGGAAAAAAGATCTTTGTTTATCTGTATATTTCTTCTGTCAAGGCTGTTTACATTTTCTTCTTTGTTTAATAGGAGAAACTGAAGTGGGTGGAAGGGAAAAAAAACCAGCATGATTGGCTATTCTTTTTCTAACAAAAAAATTAATTGGGAGGGATTGCAGAAGCTCCTCTCTTCTCTCCAAGGAGTCTCATCACTGATTTGTCCTATGGGATGGCTGCATCTGGTTCAGTTTAACTGTATCTGCCTTCAGTATCAACCCTTCATCCGGTTTCACATGTCTGCTGGAACACTGCCTTTTCTCCCTTGCTTGCATCTTGCCATTTTTCTTTCTCTTACTACCCCTCTTTCATTTTAGGCTTGTTTGCTTTACGGACCCCCCCCTGTAAATCATTCCAAGATCCGTTGTCAGGAAGTATGCTAGCTACAGTCGTGTTGGCTTTCGTGCTTTAATGCTACTTGCAGTAGCTATACTGTACAATCAAACCCTGACACTGATAAAAAGCAAAGAGAGCCAGTAGATGGCACCATTTATTATATTATAGAAGATTCATAACCAAAGCCTGGAGGGTTTTTCCCCCTTAAACCTGGCTGTCAGTAAAACATAAATCAACCCTCCATTTTTAGAGATGTTACTTGCAAGCTTAGTAGAGACCTCACTTTATATCCTTTCCCAGGGCTTCCTGGGAAGGATTCAGTGGCGATGCCTTAAATGGAAAAACATTTTAGAAACAATAATGGAACTAGAGGTCAATAGGATATAGCCCAGGGGAGCTTTCTTCTGTTTTGCTCTTAAAACATACCCCATTGCTGCTTTGCTTTCTTCATTCTATTAAACAACAGATTTGCTTTGAGGCATATCTCCAAACCCAATAACTTTGGAAAAGATTCAGGCAATGGTCAATTACAAACATGGTTTAGCTCTTCAGTAATAATGAATAGTACTATTTTCTTACAACATATAGCAGCTGTTATCTAGGGCTCTCGGAGTGCTTCAGCACATTAATGAAGCGTGCCTCGCAACACCTCTGTCAGATAGGGAATATTAATCCCCCAGGAGGCCCGTTGACCTTGATGGGTACTTGCGTAGTTCTACACGTCTGAGAAAGAGATGCTCATGTGAGTAAAGACTATAGAACCAGGAATAAACAGTGTCATATATTTTATGCCATTTATTTTTCCTAAAAGAAAAAAAAACAACCAAACAACCAAAAGTAGTTTTGCCTTTCAGGAGTTAGCCTCTGCAGCATTTTTGGTAGGGGATCAGACTGCTTGCTTGTAGGTTAGCTCCAAGTTTCCAATTGGTAGTGCATGCACTGTGTGCCTCAGAGACAGATTAAGTGACTTCAGCGTCATTTACTATTAAAGGTTAAAAGCAGTTGCTCTTTCTAATCTACTGCTACACAGCCAATCTAATTTTAATACTGTGTACTGTAGAAAAGGAAAGAAATGCAATGCTGAAACGTTTAACAGGATATATTTTTCCATCTTTATTTTAAGTTACGAAAACTGCCTGCAAAAAGCTAATAAGTGTTTCCAGTCAATGATAGTTTCCTGGCATCAAAAGATTTAGAAAATGAAAGGAAATATCCAGCGGAAAAAAACCCAAAACACCAAGAGGAGACACAATGAAAAAGAGAACAACTTGGATTTTCTATATTTATCTGTGTGTTATGTGCATCTGCTTCACTGGGCTGTCAATTTTAATTGGACTGCAACCTACTGTAGTTGGGTTCACACTGGTTCAATTAAAAAATCCTGTTGTTACTTTTTTTCCATATTGCCCATAAATAGGAGTATTGTAGGAGTAATAATGTTAACCCCAGTGTCCTGGCAGAATGCCAGCTCAGGTAATTATATTCTGCCTATGGAAATTTCAGTCGCCGTTTCAGCTGAATACATTAGTCTTTATTTTCCATTCCCAATCATCATGTTATATAGCACTATTGTGTATTGCTAAAGAGCCACCCCAGATGTGGCTGCATTTTAGTGGTCGCTGAACTAAGTAGGAATAAAAAAATCTCCTTCTAGTAAAATTCTAGACTCCTTACAACATCAAAGTGCAGTGTTGGGGGTGAGAGTTGCTCAAATTAAGGATTGCTTGATGAAAGCATGCATGGAAAGTGTGGATGGACTGTGTAGATAGTTAATGGTTTGTGGAAACTTTGCATAGTGATGTGGTTATGACAAAGAACAGTGGAAGGATTCTGCGGTCTCACTTAGGAAGACCTGCACAAGCAAGGTAGGTTAGGCTGAATCTTTGACTTAAAGAATGGTACAGCTTGGGAAAAATAATCCTTCAACAGCTCATCTGATTGATAGTTTTGCACAAGGACTACTCACCACCTAAGACAAAAGAAGAGGGGCAGTTGCTGAAAAAATGCTGATAGTGCCTCAGAGAAAAGTGGCTGGAAATGGTAATTTTGTACATCATTTTCTGCATAGATGTTATTATGAATGGTTTAAAAAAAAAAAAAAAAAAAGAAAAAAAAGATACACACACCCCTCCCCCCCAAAATAAAATAAAAATAGGACTAGTCTACTGGAATGAGTTCTTCCAGAATGTTTACTTCTGTCTGTTTTGAAAATTGACCATGGTGCTGTTGAAAAAAACCAGACTTGTCTACAAAATAACCAGCAGCAGCTTAACTCTACATCTATTGACATTAACATGAGAAAAGTGGAGCAACTCTGTCCTTTCAATCTGCCCCTCTTCCCCCTAAAATGGAGCAATAACATCTGGATAGCCCATGGAAGAGTTAAGAACAAGGATTATTCTTGCTTTGGGTGACTTCTAAATAAAAATGAAACTTGTGTTACAAAAGGAGCAGAAGAGTGATAAAGTAAAATGGGCATTCAGGAAATCAGCAGCAAAGAGACAGCATAAAGGTCAAAACACCAATCTTCTCTTTCAAAAGATCTCTGAAGCCAGGGAGGTGTGTGCTGGCTCAAATGGTGGAGAGGTATCTTATCCTTGGAGACTTTTGAGGATGATTTGACAGCTATCTCTCACTCGTGCTCTGGGGACATCTTCAGCTTACAAATATTGTTAGCTTTGTTAAGGTGGAAACTGACACTGCATTTTAGAATTTGTCAATCTGCTTACTTAGCTGATATTATCCAAACTGTCTCACTCTCTGTGAGTTTACTGAGCATACGTAGTGCTGTCTTGTAAACCGTCTTCGTATTTACTCCTTTGGGATTATAAAGACCTCGTTTCAGCAGACTTTTTCTCATCTAAGTAAGAGTGATTATTTTGATGAGCCTGCTTGAGTTAACCAGAGTTTCAGTGGAACTGGCCGTATGGTGGAGAATCAGCTACGTGACCAAGCATGCAAGATTTGGCCCAGATCTCCCGCTTCCTATATGTGGTGGTTTTCAATTCTCCCAAATTTTATTTTTCAGATTAAGGGGTGGAATGCGGTTGTTTTCATTTTCTGATGGTGACTGGAAGATGAAAGATGAGCTGCAGGGCTGGTGACAGTTCTCGGGACTGACAGCATTAGCGTACACGTATCCAATCCTACAGTAACGATGCAATCGTTAGTCTAAGGTACACCGGGAGCTGTCAGGCCTGTAGCAATCCAATTAAGTTACATGGTTTCTAAAGCTAGATGATTTGAGAAAACTTAAAACAGAGTTAACACTGCGCTGGCTCAACGGCTGTGTCAATTATCTGGTCGGATGTGCTTGTAGCTCTGACTGCTGAAGCATGTGGTCTTTTTCTTATTTATTATTTTTGCCCTAGAGCAAGACCAGGGAGAACATACTTAAGAGTTAATTATTACCTAGCTTTATTATTACTTATTAAATGAGAATCCTTACATATATTTGAAAGACATGGTCATACCACTTGGGCAAAAAACCCCAACAGAATAAATGGATTGCACAATGTGGTTTTCAGGCTTTTTACTGAAACTGAAATATTAAGGTTCCTTTATAGTAGCTGAAGTGGCATTAATTTGTGTGGAGGTCACACAAGGTTTGACCTTTGCTGCGGGAAGCCTTTGCGGTTCTTGTCAAAACCTTTTCCTTCTAACCTTTCGCTTCAGATATCTGTCTGCATTTCTGTTTGTGCTGTTCCCATTATCTTTGTATCTGAAATGTGTGAGAGAGAAAAGGAAAGCAGCTCCAGAGTGTAGCTCTCTTTTTTTTTACCATTTCTCTCTTTGTGGAAAATTAATCAAAAGCCCTGTGTGAAGTTCCCCCTGAGCTCAGCTCTCCACCCTTACAAGATGTCCAAGGACTTGCAGTCAGATAACCCTATCATGCTCTTAATGTGGGTTCTTCACGGGTGCTTGTGCTTCACTCTTTGTTTAATAATTTGTACACGGCGCTGCCTTATATGTTCTGTGGAAAACACAGGCAAAATTACCTTATTTCTGAGAACTCTGCTGGTTTTTAATCAGAGGGTTTGTCCACCCACCCAAAATAATCTAGCTTCCCCTTGGCAAACAGCCTGAGGAAAGAGTGGGGTCACTCACTGTATGCTGAGAGCAGCTCACCTTCTTCATCTCATCTGGAAATTAGAGTAATTTTCCAGTCCCTCTCTGCTCTCTGCCGCCAATTCTGAGAAGCAAAATCACATCTGTGACAAAAATTTATTATAAAATTCGTATTGATTTCGCTGGGACCATGGTTTCAGTCCAAATAGATATAAGAAATTACTAGTTTGATCTCATCTGCTACTTCAAAGAAGGAATCAGGAGAGCTGGCTGCATCTGTACAAGAGTGAAGACAATAATGAAGCTTGTCAGGTGCTATGTTTCAGGAAAAAGTTAATTGCAAGTATGAAGGAAAATTTACAAAATAAAGCCAAACAGGGAGGAACAGTGTGGCTGCACATCCGTTTTGGAGATCCCCAAGCCCAACCCAGCTCTGCAAAGGTTCTTCAGAATTTCCACTACCAGAGTTGATAGACCTTTAAAATTTTTATAACATGTAATGAAAACCGCATCTTACTCCTATATACCATATTGGACTCTGATGGAAAATGAAATGTTTCTCTTGACACTTGAGTTGGCGTGGGCATTCCTATCAGCCCATGTCTTGCAGAAAAAGTCCTGCTAAGTTCAGTGGTCAGTCAAGTCTGGCCTTCTGTGAAGAATACACCAATATTGGTGCTGGTATCAGTGCTTGAACCATCCATTGCTTTTTGCTCAAATCCTCCATCCACCTTTTTGATATCAAGGTATTTATCCATACATATTGATATATTTCTTCCCAGAATTCTCTTTGCAGGCTAGCAAAGCTGACCCATGAAGACATGTGTATGTCTTCCAGCACATCCAGAACTTACATCCTCAGTACAAATTCGAATCTTCTCCTGTGAACTCAAGCACACCATCCTATGTAGGTAGAAGGCAAAGGCTGAGAACGAAACAAACAAAAAAGGCCCATCTGCAGTCACTGGCAAAACTCCCAAGAGAAAGCCAGGAAGAAGAAAGGGAATCAGGAGAATTTTTAAACACGGAGTTTCCCCCTTTATCATGTTTTTAATCCCATTTTCTTTGCTTCATTTTGTCTTGCTTTGTTGTTGCTTGTCTCTAGCATGTATGTTCTCGAGGCTCTGTAACACTTCATCTTAAGGGGAAACCTGAAGAGCGCATTTAGCCTGCTAACGAATAACCTGAATCTTTTTCATCACCGAAGCCAATCAGGAGGCAGGAGATTACAGTCGACGGAGGACTGAGATTTGCATATAAACAGCACAGTTATTGAAGAATAGCTGCCTCCTTCTTAGACCAAACTCTGCCCTCTGATTCGCCAATACCGGCTGCCAGCCAATGCAGATGAGGGATTCACAGGTCAGATGGTTCTTGGGTTTGCTTTTTATTTCATTTTATTTATTTTTTAAGAGAGAACCATACAGTGCTAGTATAAATCAGGCAGCAAAAGCCGTGTGCAGGAAGCTGAGTAAACGGAGTGAAACTCCTTGGCTCTGGCTCCATAGCGGCACGGCCGCCTTGCCCTCTCGTTGGCTCCGATGAGTCTATCCCTGCATAATGTATCATATTGTGTATATTAATGTTTCGACTTTATAGTTCTATTTCCATTAGGGGAAGATTGCCTGTGAGCCTCTTAGTGGATAAATAGGAATTTACAGCTTTCAAAAATTCTCTTAAAGCTTGCAGGATCCACAGAAGAAGGAATTACACATGACTATTTTTGAAGCTTTGAAAGGTCCAGAGGGCCTAATTGTGCTCTCAGATATGTCTGTGCAGCTCTGATTGAAGTCCTGGAATATAATGCCTGCTTATGTGACAGCTAAAATGAGTTCTTTTTTAAATTAAAAAAAATAATAAAATCCTTCAGTTATTAAAAAATTAGACTGTAAACTCTTCAGGGTCAAGCCAGCAACTTCCCAAGAGCTATTCAGAATGTAACAAAGTGAGGTCTTGGCTGGAACCTGGCACTGTGCCGACCTAAAAATAGCAAATAAATGCTGGAAGTGTTAGTGAAAATCATGCAAAAAAGTTAACACCTTCTTCTGCAGGTTTGTGCGAGTACATTTGTGTGCACATACTTATCCAGGCAGTTCTGTGGGAGAGAAGGAGGGAACAACCCTAAATTGACATTATGAAATAGCCTTACCAAGTGTGTTCACACTTCAGCCAGTTATGTTAAACCAAACCAACACTGGCAGAGATATTTTCTTTTACCTCTGTTTTATATCAGCCAAGGCTTAAGCAGCAGTCAAGAGGAGTGTGTTTAAACTGTGCTGTAGTGTTGTATGTGGTGTCCTAAGAACGATTGCATTCAGTGTTAGGAGAAAGAGATGAGGAAGCAAATTTAACACTGATAAAGGCAACAAACACAGTAAATATATTGAGACACAGGAGTTTGTCTGATTTATTTAGCTAGTCCTTGATTTTGCAAGCCAGTTCACATTACAGGAGAAGTCTGAGATGTGCATGAACTTTTCCACAAGTTTTCTGTGTGCTTTTTAATAGGTGCTTGCTTAAGAATAAGCAGGTTTAGGGCCTGTGCTTTAAAAGATTGAGAAGATGTGTTTTAGTGTAAATAATATAGAACAGGATGCTCAAGGTATAATTAAGTCTTACTTTCATCAAGGCTACATTTAACAGAAATGTCTCCAGCAACTTTTCCTTTATTCAGCTGCTCGTATCGCCACTAAAAAGCAAAGCAAGAACCAGTCAGGAAATAAATAATCCACACCTGCACTGCTGGGCCAAGAGTGGCTCCTGCTCTTCACCAGAGCTAGTTAACACTTACCTAAACCAGTGCATTAATTTCCACGTTTTGTCCCCCACGTGCGTGTCCTTGTATCACGCGGTATAATTTCTGTCAGTATTGTTTGTTGTCAATTCTCAACCTGATGCTGTGACACTAACCCTGCCAGCCA
Organism: Scolopax mira; assembly: GCA_004320125.1. Lineage (NCBI taxonomy): Eukaryota > Metazoa > Chordata > Aves > Charadriiformes > Scolopacidae > Scolopax > Scolopax mira. Next base: position 66,746 of record BJBW01000322.1, on the reverse strand, counting down.
AGGGAAAAAAAAGCTACGCCACAGAGGCAACACAAGCCAGCATTGTTTAAATCAGATGAGCCCAGTGGCGGGGAAATTGCCACTGTTGCATAAGTGTGCTTGCTGGTAAACCCAAACCGATGGGCTGGTGAGCATATATAATTAGCAAAATACCTGTGGATGTATTTCAGTACCGCTTTGGCGAGAGCAGAACTGTGGAAAAAGGAGATTCTTCTATCAGATTTTCTTCCTACCACTAGAAATCATAGCTGCCGCGTGCAATGTTTAATAGCTGATGCTTAGTTTCCACCTTTCAGCCACAGCCACTTTTCACTTACCAACTCATCGTCACCTAGAAGTGTGCTGAAACGTATTATAAATGGGCACACAAAGCCTTTCTCCAGCACTAGATCACAACCGTCTCCGCAGAGGAAAGGGACTGCTTACAGCAGGGTAATTCGGGCCAGGAGAAGAACAGGCTTTCCCCACTCAAATAGCAGGAAGAGCTCAGATTAGCGGGAGCTGAGATGCAGCCACAAAAGCCTTTGTTAACTCTCTGCTCAGACGAGATGCTCCGCAGCATCTCTAGGAGTGGTGCCAGACCCTCTGGGCCCAGCTCCTTGTCCTGGGAAGAGCTGTCTTACCACCCATGGGGTGGTAAAAGAAAGGTAAGGTCAGGTCTTCTCGCCACACTTGAGGCTTGTCTCCTGCCTGGGAGATGAATAAGCAAAAAAACCCAGACCCTGTAGTGAGGGTTCCCCCTGAGGGGTGCTGGTTTTAAGCCACGGCTAATTGCAGATAAGACACACCTCTGCAGATTGGTTATTAGGAAAAATTTCTACCCCAAAAGGGTTACCAAGCCCTGGAACAGGTTGCTCGGGGAAGTGCTGGAATCACCATCCCTGGAAGTGTTTAAAAGATGGGTAGACATGATGCTTTGCAACATGGTTTAGTGGTGGCTTTTGTCAGTGTTAGGTTGACGGTTGGACTCTATGATCTGAAAGGACCCTTCCAACCTTGTCAGCTGGATGATTCTATGCAAGTACTTCTCAGAGGAGTATTTCCAGGGGAAGCACCGATCCCACCGGATGGGGTGTAGCTCCCAAACCTGCCCAGGGCGCTGGGAACCGCGTTTGAGGAGAGGCCTCGGGGAAAACTTGCTGCAGGATGCTCTGCCGGGGGTGCCCGGAGCACTCCCGGCTTGTAAGGCGTACCCCCTTTCCCGGTCCCGCCCGCCGGGCTGTGCTCTCCCCGCCTTCCTCACCGCCCCTCTCCCCCTTCCTCCTCCTCCTCCTCCTCCTCCTCGGGGAGCCTTGCCTCCCCTGCACACCTGCTTTGCCATTTGTCGGCGGCTTTGCTAGGAGGGGAGAATTTTCCCTCGGTCCCTTGCAGCATCCCTCCCCGGCGCAGACACACACACACACACACACACACAGAGACACGCACATCCACACATCCACACATCCTCTCTCTCTCTCTCACGCACACACACACACAAACACCGACCGAGGCACCGCGCCGCCCGTGCATCGGCGGCCGCCGCCTCCCCGCCGGCCCCACCGCTCTCCCCGCCACCGCGGGGCGTCCTCCGCCTGCTGCAGCGCCGCCGGACCCGGCAGCCGCCGAACGGGTTTGGGGGGGCGGCGGTAGCGGCGGCGGCTCCCGCTGCTCCGCGGCCCCGCACCGGCAGCCGGTAGGTACGGCGGTCCCGCGGCGGCAGCCCGCCCCGGGCGGCTCCCGGCACGGGGAGGGAAGGAGGCCGGGGAGGGACGAGGCGGGAAGGGAGAGGAGGAAAGGGCGAAGGGAGCAGGGAGAGACGCGCTGCCCCGGCCCCGCCGCAGCCCCGCCGGCGGCGACCGCCTCGCCCGGCTCCCGGCTCCGCTCCCCCGGCGCCGCGGGGCCGTGCGCTGCCCGCGCCGCCCCCCCCCGGGCACCGGTTCTCCCCGGTGAGTCGGAAAGTTTGCTCTCCTGGGCGCCCGGTTTTTGTTGTTGTTTGGGGGTCCGCCTGTTCAGGGTGGGTTTTTATTTTCCCCGTTCCCGCTAGCGGGCTATTTATTTATTTATTTTTGTTTTTCTTTCCTTTTTTTTTTTTTTTTAATTGCAGTTGCTGCCGCAGCGGCGGGGAGGACGGGGGCTCCCGCTGCCCACCCCCGCCGGGGAGAGCTCCGCCGCACCCCGGGCAGCCTCCCCCGCGGGGGTACACGCGTGGGCCGGCGGGCAGCGCAGCCTCAGCAGCCGGGGTGGGACGCCGGGGGTCCCTTCCCCGCTTGCAAACCTTCCTTTCCCCCCGCAGAGTTAGGTGGTTGCGGTTGCGAGGACCCCGGCAGCCCCCCTGCAGTTTGCAGAACAGAGCTTGGTTGGTGGCAGCTCGGGAGGTGACTGTCCCATCCCTCTCCTCCGCTTCCTCCCCCCTCCCCTTCCTCCAGCGAGTGCTTTAAAACAGATTTCAGCCAAACTGTAGGTGACAGGATCACGCTGGGCGACCGGTGAAGGGACACGGGGGAAGCGCTGGGCACCGTTTTGTGACCAGCACCGTTATTGTAGTGGGTTACCAGCCTGGGAAGAGCTGGATCCTACCCTGGCGAGGAGTGGGATTGGTTGTGGGTCTTGTCCATCTCCAGCTGCTTTGATCTAATCGCTAGAAGTAGCTTGCTGTTGTCTGGGGTGGAAGAAGCTCTCTTGGCGTTTTACTCTCTTGTTCTTGAATTCTAAATGTGTATTTGGTGGTTTCTGAAAGGAAGGTTAGAGGCTGAATAAACCCATCTCTGGGCAGGAGAGACAAGAAGCTCTCAGATCCTTCCTATGAATTGTGTATTTTCTATGTTGTGTGTTATTACTTTTTTATTTTTTTTATTTATTTTTATCACTGGAAGTTCTTCTGTAATATGTCAAAAGCTTTGATGTCTTTTGCAATGTACCTCATTCATTTTTTTCCCTCAAATTTAAAATGGAATGATAAAATGCACAGACATTAATAAATAAGTTGAAAGGGCTTTGAAATAGTACATGTTGTGCATGGTGTGAAATTGTAGATATACATAAAAGAGTAATAACTACTCTGCAGGTTTTATTTAAAACCTTTTTCTCTATGGCTTTGTGCTGAAGTCTCTTCATCTGACTCTCAGCTTTTAAGTGTGATGGGTTTTGGCTGTTGAGGTCTCCTCTCGTGTTTTGGGATGCCTTGATAGGCACCCACATTTCTCTGCTTTTAATAGTCCTTTAATCTCTCACTTTATGAAGACTTGCCACTGTAAACACAATGTGAAATTTGCTATTGTGGCTTTGAAATTTGGGGATCTTTTCCTGTTGCTTTTATTTATTTATTTACCAGCCTATTTATTTATTTATTTATGTTACAACCGAAGCAGGGAGGGGGAGGAGGAGTGTAAGGACTTCTCTCCAACTCTTCTAGCTGTCCAAATGTGCAAAGAAAACCCCCATGATTACGTAAAGAAATGAAGGCACTGAAACAACCCTGAGCTGAATTCCAAGAACAGAGATGACTCCGGCGCGTGTGCTCGCCTGCACCAGGCGTTCTGCAGCATGTGGTATTTACAGAACTTGCAGCGTACGGTAGCTCTCGAGTAGTAAGAGAACGTTTTGTATCCTCAGAGGCAAGAGAGTCTTTGACAAGTTGACAAAACTAGAGATACAGTCGAGGAACGCTGACACACGTGTGAATGCACGTGTATATAAATATCTCCAGACTACTTAAGTTTGTTTTTCCTCAGGATAGTTTGTCTTGCTTGACCTGGACCCTATACATCCTTCCCCCTGAATTTTGGGGCGGTTTTTTTTTACTGTTCCTCTCTGTGTCTATGTGCTTTATTATTAGCCTTAATCTCTCTGTAAAACAGAAAATAATGTGGTAATAGATTTAGAAGACTCTCTTGCCAGGCAAACCAGGCAATAGATCATGAAATCAGACAATAGTATTTTGTTTCCTAGCAACCCCCTACTGCGAGCAGAAAACAAAACCATGGTGGATGCTTCAGCATCATGATAGCTATATGTCGAAACCCCTAAATAGTAGGGACAGAACTACTAATTGTGCTGTGAGATTTGCTCCTATTTGCTCCGGCTGCTTTGTTAATGTTTTCCTCTTGAGAGAAAGGGATTTGCTGGGGATGGTGCAGTTAAATGGTTAAAATTTCACTCTGCTCTCCCAGCTTGATAACAATGCCCGTTAGAATGAAGAGGGCACAAAATTAAGTCATAGCTAGAGAATTTTTTCCTATATGAGTGATTTCAAATACCCTGTTCTTATTGCTGGACTATTTCTAAATCTCTGCTATTACAGGCACTTTACAATCAGATTTATCATCTCCTTTGTGCAGTGTGCAATATCTTTTTGGACTTTGTCTCATTAGGCATCCTTTAGCTTTGTGTACTAAAGCTACGTTTGGTAGAATGTATTAAAAGAGAAATCCTGTGCTGCTCCCAGGAATGGAAAGTAAAATCCTAAGTGCTGCTTTGCCATGTTTATGTTCCTGGCACCCTGCTCGCCCCTTCAAAAGAGCTAGAGCTATCACAGTGCAGCAGGATCGGGCCCTAAAGCCGTGATCTTTCTAAAAGTGCTTTTGATAATGCAGTAATTCCCATAGTTAAAGTGTCTGAGCATTGAAATGGCATCTCGACCCTGGACCAATCTGGGATGCACTTTGTGCACTGCCATCTATCTGAAAAAATCCATTAGTGCAAGCTGTGGCTGTAATCCGCTATCGGTGCTTAACTGCCTGGCGGGTTTCAGCCTTCCAGCAGGTGTTAGTGCTTGGAAGGCTGTTGGAGATGCTGAACTGCAGGTAGGGAAAGGAGGTGAGCAGGCACAGATGAGTAGTTCTATGTACAACGTAGCGGAGGAGCTTCTCTGCTTTTGTTCTTTGCCATCTTTTCTTCTGTTACAGGAGAAAGTGGCAAAAAGTTGTTCACAGAGTTATACCTGGAAGTCTTTGCTCGCCAGTGGTGTTTCCAGCGGGCACGCTGTAAGCAAACACACTGGTAGTTTTCCTAGTGGCCGCACCAGTGAATCTACGACACTGAAGGCATTATTTCCATCTGGGAAACTATAAAATCACAAGAAAAAATTGCTGTGGGGAAGACAGAGAACTTAATCATGTATGCATTATTAACCAACAGAATTTGTGCTACACGCTGGAACGGCGTTCTCTTGAGTGACTTTGGGGTTCACAGTGTTATTTAACGGATCCAATATACAGTCATCTACAATTTATATTGCCTATAGGTATGTTTCTAGCTCATCTCAAGTACTGAGGTACAAAACTGTTACAACAGATGCTACTTCAATAAAAACAGTGGAAGTGGAATGGCCAGAGAATATTATAATTCTGATAAATATCAATGAACAGCTACTTTCTTGTCTATGTGTGAAATCACACTTTTTTTTTTTTTCCTATAGCATGTGCGGATGCTTTAGTTTAGATCGTGTTAATTAAATTGTGTAAGGCTTTATGGATTGAGAGGAAATAGTCATTTTCCAGTTTTTCTTCTCCGTTTCTTTCTCAGATGGCACTCCTCCCAAACCTCAAATCTTACAATTAGGTAGTCCGTAGATTAAGCTTGGTATGGCTGTGTAATTGCAGTCGCCACTTACCCTCTGCCTGTGTTCACCAGGCAGCAGAATGAAGGCAGGCAAAGAAAACAAAAAAGCACAAACAAGAAACAAGAGGGAAAGAAAGGTCATGAAGTATTCTCTGTGTGTAAACAATGGAAGACATTTGGAAGTGATTTGAAATATTCTCCATGAAATTCCCGTTACGCCAACTGCATTTGTTGCTGGTGATGAATGTAAAATCTTATATCAGCTGTCATGTGGGTTGGCAACTGATGGAAATAGTCAAGTCATGACCAAAATAAAAAACTGGTGCCTTCTTCCCCTTTCTCCCCAATAAAACCCCATCTTTCTGGAATGGTCAGTTAAGTCCATTGCATTTAAAGGCATTTGGTAGAATTATGATTTAAGAAATGGACAGCTTTGTTCTCTCCATTTAACTGCGCAATGATGGTAGTGGCTAATGAGCTAACAGGGGCTGTGCTGCATATCTCACTGTGATACACCTGCCTTTTCAAATTTCACAGGGCTTTTTTTTTTTTTTTCAAGAGGGAACTGCAGTAATGAGAATGTAGAGTTACTGCATAGTTAAATCCTATAGACTTAATGATTACTGCAGGCTTGCATATTTACTTAGGTACTTATTTCCTATTTTTATATTAAGAAAGGAACAAAAGCATGATGTCAGTTTTGGACTCTCTTGAAGCTTCATTTTTTAAGTCCTGTAACATAAAAGCATTGAACTGTCAATTCTTGCCAAACATGGAAAATAAACTATCCAAGTGATTACAGAAACTGAGGATTTGGTTCAGCAAAGTATTGACTTGCATGCCTAATTTTTTTTTTTAAATATGTATGCTTAAGCTTATCTTTGCTCGCTGAGATCAACTGGATTTAAGCATGTGGTTAAAGTTAGCCATATAATTAAATGCTTTGTAGAATAGGGGCCTCACACAAACCCTATAACTGTTCATATTAACATCTTTGCTTTTGAGTAAACAGAACTTAAGAAGAAATCCTACAGGATGGTAGAGTGAAGGGACCAAATTTAGGGAGAAGGTAAGCTCACAGGGGTCTCAAATCAGGAACGTATTGATAGGTAACAGCGATGCTGGAAGCGATCTAGAATTAAGACCCAGCAGGAATTAATACATGAGTCTGCAGTGTGATTTGATTATAGAACAGCACGGTTTGTGGTTGAGTTGACAAGAAAATGCTACCATGTCCACAAAAAAAGATGCGGGATCCCCATTTTATAAGAATCTGTTGTGGACATACCTGAAAACTCTAAATACTGTATCAACAGAAAGATATTTACAATTTGAACCAAGGTTAGAAGAGAGCAACAGAATACTCAAGGAGAGGGAGTTCTGGAGGAACTAGATAAGGGAAAATATTAAAAAATAGACATTTTTAGGCTGACACTGAATCTGGGGAAATAAGTTAATTACATGTAGATGTTTGAAATGTAATTTAGTCAAAAGAATCTGAATTTTTGGTTTATTATGTGAGAGAATACCTAGGAATAAATGGAGAAATCACAGAATCATAGAATCATCAGGGACAGAAGGCACCTTCAAAGGTCATCTAGTCTGACCCCCTGCAGTCTGAGGGACACCTCCAACTAGACCAGGTTGCCCAGGGCCTCGTCAAGCTTCACCTTGAATGTCTCCAGGGAAGGGGCCTCAACCACCTCCTGGGCAACCTGTTCCAGTGCTCCACCAGGAAATAAAAGCTTAAGATGAATTCTGGGCAAAACCTTAATGACAGAAAAATGTATCGGAGCCTATATTAGTCCAGGTATAGTGACAGCCCCCCCCCTTTTCAGATGTTTAAAATAAGAGTAGGCAAGTCACAAGGAAATATACTGGAGGAGGCAATTATGTGTTTCAAGGAGATGGAGTACAAGATCTAGCAGCCCTTTTTCATGTCTTTGTTTCGTTTTAGTTTTAGCTAAAGGTTATGAAAGAAACTGGGTCAGATACTGGGCCAACCATCCTTGACTTGGTTTTTATCTAACCGTAATGTTCCTACTTTGGCCAAGTGGTTTCTAGTGCCAAGGCAGTTGCGTTTTATGCTTTTATGAATGCATGAATCAGAACAGGGTCGTCATATGGGCTCAGATTGAATCAATGTTGGGATGGTGGATGTGCAAGCATTGGCTACAGTAGATTTTTAAGTAAGCAGCTCTGGTTTACCCATTTGTTTGTTTTCTCTTTTGAAAACAATAAGCATCCTGAAGTGGTGTAGAGGGCACAGAGGTGACAGCTTCTTGTTTGTTGACAATTTCTGCAGCTTTTTGTTTGATCATCTAAGGAAGCTTACAGCCATCAGATAACAATGAGAGATAGCAGGTACTAGTGTTTCCTTCCTGTCTCCTGATCAGATGCCCTGGGCTCATAACAGTTGTCTCCTGTGATCTGTCCAGTCTGTGTGCAGTGTAAGTCCCAATGACTACTGCCATCAGTGGTGAGTTTTTGGGAAGAGGCTGAGATGTATGGATGATCTTTCCCAAGGTGCATTGCTCCCTCATCTAGTCAAACTGGGAGATAATTCAGCCAGGGAGGATGCAGGTTCAAGATGTAGAAGCAATTTTTTTGAGGAACACTTGCTTGGAATTATATTACTACACTGATTTCTTGCAATTCATTTTACTCAAAGCAAGTATTCAGAAAAAAAAATCATTGTGCAGACTGATATAATCAGGGAATGTTTTCCAACAGCCATGCCAATTGCAGAGGAGGAGGTGGATTTCCCTGTGCCATCCTTTGTGGATACCTGACAGCCAACTGCTTAAACAAGGCCTATTTCAGTAACCAGAAGGTAAAAACAAGTGATTCAGAATAGCCCACCCTTGCATGATAGTGACTAAATCAGGGATCTTTCAGGAGTAATGCACACAAATGAGAGCTTATCTGGGGTAGGGCTCGTTAGTGAGACTGAACTTTGGTTTAAGTTCTTGGTGGTGCAAGAAACGGGTGTTTTGAAACTGTAGAAGAGAGGTTTAGGTTTCCTCTAGGTTTGCTGTGCGCAGGACAAGAGAAAAAGTTGTTGTGTCTATTGAAAACCATACACTCTCTGTACGCTGCAGGTGACTTCTTAAAAACAAATATTCTAAGAAGTAAGCCAGATTCAGATTCATCCCTTTCTTGAGTTTGTCTCTAGGAATTGTTTGGTAACATTGGTGGTAGAGGTTTGAGAAGTGTTGGATGAAGCTGGAGGAAGGGTTTCTTTTTAAGCAGGATTGAGACTGAAGTTGTTGCCAATTGCATTGCTGATGTTAGAGAGACAGTTTGTTGATGGGTGGATAAGGTAGATAAAAAGAACCCATACAACTGAGTGGATCAAGTTGCTGATAATGAAATTGAGTAGATTGGTTTACTTAGGATTTCTTGTGTATGTTAATAATGCTTTACTCTGTAAGCGTGTGTATGATCAGGCTTTGTTGGACGGAATCCTTTAGACTGAAAGACACTGGGTAAATGTAAGGTTATTATTCTGTTATCTTTGCAGGGAAAAGCTCAGTCAACAACAATCTTAATTACAATTTGTTTATGTTAACAGATTTTTAGAGTTGTTAAATGCAGCTTTAAAGCATTTTTATACAGGTACTTTTAACATACTGTTATCATTTAGGATGTGGGGTTTGGTATACTGGATCTCATCAATACATGATGAAAAACGGTCTCTTTGTGGACAGAGTGGATAACATATAAATATTTTGTTATGACAAGTTGGCTTTATGTAGATTTTAAAGGGGTCTGTGCCTTACATACAGCGTAAAAATGCATCAGGACATAGCAGCTCTGCCTGGGGTAGAATACAGTGTGAGTTTAACGCTATTTTTTCAACTCTGTTTAGACTTAGCCATACCTGTTTGAAAAATTTTGACAGGGAAGCATGGAGTGAATTTAGGGAGGTGGAATGCAATAACCAGAATGAGAGAGCGCTCTGAGAATGGGCGCTGGTGCTTGTGCCCTTATGAGAAGTGTCAGGAAGACTTTCAGCCATAACAAATAAGTTTGTTTCATCTGAAAGTAGCAGATTGCTTCCTAAAACTTTGCTGGTCTGACATTCTGTGAAATTGTGTTACATCCTAATTCAGTGGCTTCTCTGCATGTAGAATGAGAACTTGCTATTTTCTACCAAGTGAAGCAGTTCCCTCTCATTCTGCAGTGCTAGAGGCCTGTGTTTCGGTGGCAAAGATCCATGGATTAATCTCTTCTGATGACTTGTGATGGTTGTTGGCATTACTTCAACACTGACTCAGAAGAAAGAGTTGCATTTACCAAATAAGTGATCTACTTAGTTTATTGAGAATTTTCCTTGGAGGTGTGACCCTTGCTTAGCCATGAAATCTGCCAAGAACAGAGCCCAGGGTAGTGTGGCTTCAGATGCATCAAAAAAGTTTGTCATTATGGTCCTCCGCTGTCAGATAAGGATAGCAGGCACCTGGATGTGAACAAGCACCCTGCATAGATGTACTAATTGTAAATGCATGTTTATTTGTGCATCCTTGTGCTTCCTCTGTGTACGCACATCTGGCTTCCACTGTCTCCAGCAAAAGCATTAGTAGAGGTATTGGTGGCAGGCTGTTGCATGTGAAAGCTGAATGCTTAAAGGTCCTGGAAAGTACTTTTGCTTTAGAATCTTTATGTTGCTCTTCCATTAGCTGGCCTAAAATGAGCATCTCTTAAGTTAATTTCATTTTAGCGAATGAAAGCACCCTTGGCCAGTTTTTTTTGGTTCAAGTTTATTCATATCTTAACAGTAAAAGGAAATAATGTTTATGCTGATGACTCTTTTTCTGTAATGTAATCTCTTATTTTGTATGTATGAGATAGCCATTGCCATTTTATTTCATTGACAGCCTGTGAGAGAGCACGTGTCTTCAGTTCCTAGAGGGAGCAGGACTAAATTTGAGCTGATACATTCCAGGTGAAAGCCTTGGTGTACTGTTGCCAATCTACTTAGCTATCCAGTTTCTTGCCAATTCTTTAAGGCTAATGCTATTACAGGAAAACGTGTGAAACCAGGGGTGGTGCATATGTCATTAGTTGGGTTTTGCAGTTTTATTTTTCATGATGCGCTTGTTTAACTTCTGTATCATTTTGCAGAACATACGTAATGTGTAGTTTGTATTGTTTGCATTGCAAAATAGAAGGCAGCTGTAATTTCAGCCTGAGAAGGAAATTATTAACATTTTTTAAGTAAAAGAGAGAGGCTGAAAAATTGGAATTTCTTTTTGAGTTTCTTGGAAAATATTAAAGGAGATTATGTAACTGCATAGGGTCTCCAGGGGAAAGAGAAGGCTCACTGATAATGAAAGAACGGAGTAGCTGCTTAATGTAATCCGCTCTCCATGGGTAGTGATGAGAAGGAAGAGAATGAAGAACTCTGTGGTCAGAGCAGGCTTTGTTTGTTCAAATCTGGAACTAGGCAGAACATCTGCCAGGGCAGCTTTGCATAAGCCCAGTTTGCCAGTCTCACACCTAGGTTTACCTTTTCCATATTAACAAAGTTGATTCTGTTCGGTACTCTATACTACTAATACAATAAAAATGATAAAAGTAATAATTTTCAGGCTCATCTTGCTCAAGAATACAGGGATTAGTGTGAGCGAGTCAGTCAATCCGCTGTAATCAAACAATTCTTCTGTACCTAAAGTATAAATGTTGCATGAGTAGCTAGACAGAAAAGACTAGTGGTCATATTGAAATCATGCGGAAAATCCGTTTCTTTTGGTTCTTCAGACGGGCTGCCAGATGAAACTGAATATTGAATTGAAAGCAGAAGATTGAACTTGATAATCCTGAAGATGAGATGCTTTGACAACCCTGCCATTGAAAGATAGCTGTGATGACCACTGAAGCCAGTGTTCTGGTTGTTTCAGCAGCTCTTCAGTGTCATCTTTTTCTAGAGGAATCGGTTTGTTATCAGGGAGGACAAAGAGGAATAGCTATTCCTGTCTTTAACACTAGGAAAATGAAGACTCAAACTCGGCGAGAAGCTTCCTTTCTTGCTAACATTTCTGTCAGCATAACACAAAATGAGCGGTGTAGGGTGAGATGTAAGCCTGTGTGTACTGCAGAGAGTGGCTATAAACATCTGTGTGAGGAAAAATGCAGACCTTTGTAACGCTCTCAGCCATGTCTCTAAGGGATGCCATGGGGTGACTGTACGACAGGGAGGTGTTCTGTATGTGCCTGAAGAGCAAGAGGAGTAGGGGCGGAAGCAAATTGAAATGAGAACTTCGGAAGTAGTTTTGTCCTGATACTGAGTTTATCTCTGTGAGAAAGAACCATCTGTGTAGTTAGGAGTTGGCTGGAGAAAAGAGTACTTATGCCCTTTCCTTCAGTTACTCTTGGACATCCTCTGAGGCAAGATCTTATCTTTATTTTTGCCTCTACTCTGTGGTCCCCAACAATGCAAGTTTAGTTAAATTGAAATGGAATGTAACTTTAGTAAAAATTTAATACAGCAAGATACTCCCCAGAGAATCAGTAATCGTAGGAAGGCCACTAATGATGGTTTCAGAAGGTCTTTGACCCTGTACAGCCTGATGATGCTCCAGCTCAAGTGGAAACTTTTTTCTTCCAACTTGCAAATAAATAACACCAAATGTTTGAGAAAAATATTCAAGGAGGCCTCAGAAGCTGTAGTAACTGAATGACAAGATTAATGCTTTGAATGGTGATGGAGAACAGAAAGAAGTCTGACATGAGAGAGAAAAAGTCTGCAATGCCCCCAGTGAATAGAGTATAAGTAATAGGCTGAAGATGTTGCAATAAATAACAAGTTTAGGATTTTTTTTCCAGTGGTAAGGATGCAGAGGGGTCCTGGAATGGATTGTGTGAACCTTGTGGAAACTATTGTCAGCTGAAGTCTTCAAGAACATGGTAGATAAAAATGTCTTTAAAGGATACAACTGATCCTGTTGCATAGGTGTTTCCAGCTCTATTTGCACTCACTTAACACCATACTTGATTTGAAGAAAGCAGAAATATAAGCCAGCAATGGATTGTGACATATGTTGTGCAGCTGGTCCCCACCAATTTCAGTTTGGATCTTTGAAATCAAAATGCAGGTCATGGAAAACATGCAACAATAGCAAAATTTTAGGACCAGTGCTGCCAGTTACTCCTGTGCGGATGATTTAGGAAGGAAAAGAGAATGGATCTAGGCAGCAGTTTCAGCTGTATTTGCTGCCTTGGGGCAATCACCTCTAAGGACACTGAAACTCTGGGTTCACTTTCAGGTTTCCTTGGGGATTACTGTTCATCCTGGAGAAGAAAAGGCTCTGAGGAGACCTTATTGCGGCCTTTCAATACATAAAGGGGGCTTACAAGAAAGATGGAGTGGGAGTTTTTACCAAGGCCTGTAGTGACAGGACAAGGGGCAATGGTTTTAAACCATTGAAGGAGAGGTTTGGATTGGACATAAGGAAGAATTTTTTTACTATGGAACTGGTTGCCAAGAGAAGTTGTGGATTCCCCACCACTGGAAGTATTCAAGATTAGGTTGGACAGGAGTTCAAGCAACCTGATCTAGTGAAAGATGTCCCTGTCCCTGGCACGGGGATGGACTAAATGATCTTCGAAGGTCCTTTCTGACTCCACATATTCTGTGATTCTGTTTGTGTGTGATTCTCACCAAGCCTTACAGTGAGTGGGATAAAAGGAAGCAGGACAGTCAGAAGGAGCATGGTTTCATAACTTAAACTGAAATCCAGATGATCAGTCTGTTTGTGTCAGAACAGTGGAATGTGCAGCAGCCAAGTTATAGGAGACACTGACACTTGAACATGGATGTTTCAGTTTTGAAAATATTTTCTTCCCTGCCCAGCTCAATATGGAGCATGTTGCCATGTTGCACTGTTAGGTTTCAAACGTTTTGATAAATTCACTTTTTCACACATGATCCCTTGCTAATACAATGTGGGGTTCAGTCCTGCCTGATGCAGAAGCATCATAAGGCATTAGAAAACTAATCTGTCTTCAAAAGGCTTATGTAGACACATCCCAAGTTGTTAAAACACAACTAAAAATAGACTAAAAGAATAGTAGACCACACTGTTAAGAGACTTGTGACTCAGTTACGACATTTTTGTGTATTTTATTTAGAGTTGCATGCTTTCAGTTTTGGACTATGTCAGAGGAATAATCATGTTACAAAGTGAATTCAGTAGTCTGTGGTTTGTTTTTTAGCTAGTAAAAGCTTTACGGACTTGTTATAGTATTTCCAGTGTCTGTCTTCGGTCAGAGGAAGAAAGTTGCTGGAGCTCTGGGAAGCACATGGGGGAAAAGACCGAGTCACAGACCCCACTTGCTTCTTTCCTCCAGACATTTGCTCCTTCCTGGAGCAAAAGTACAGCATGTAGACCAATAAAAATAACATAATGTTTTAGGAATACCAGAATGTGAGTTCTTTTGGCAGAGAATTTTGAACACTCCTGGGAAACAAATTGGTTCCTGTACATTACATGTTGATGAAGATTACGTCCTTTTTACATGAGTAATGAGTCAAATGTTCTTTTAAGACGTATGGGATCAGATTCTGATCTCTAGTGATTTAAATTTTGAGTAATTCAAGAGATATTCATGAGTTACACTACAATAACAGATTACAATCTGTTTTTTATTCTGTAGGATTTTAATATGGTTATAAAAGGGATATTCATCTTCATTTTCTAAATGTGTAGCAAGTTACCTAATTAGTCCAATATTGCCTTCGTTCTGGAGGAGGCTGCTTAACTTGAATTTCGTTGTCAAATACCATACAGACAGGCTTATGTGGTGGCAACATTAACTAATGATAGAGTTATCCAAATATACAGTTCTGTCATTCACTTGAACTACAGTGTAGCTCCGGTTGTTTTTGGTAGAGAAAGACCACATTGCTGATAGGAAGAAAGCACGCTATTTTTGCAGTTACTCTGCAATTAACTCAAATAACCTCTGTGCTCGTCATGCTTTGTATAAGATCCAGGGTGACCAACTGTAGGTCGCTCATATGAGAACAAAGACCCTGGGGCTGAGAGACAGTTTATTAAGATAATACTGTGGTGTGAAGATCAACTGTCACAGCAGTTGCCAATGCAAGCGTGTCTGTATTTACTGTATACTTGCAGTAAATAATAGTTGCCTGAGTTGGGATGATTTGAATACTAAAGGATGGGGAGAATAACCAGATAAAAGGTATTGGTGCGAGTGGAGAGCCAACCCCGCCTTGGTTTCTTCAGGGTTGCTCTGTGGGTTTTTCTGATGCAAGGTTGAATACCTACCGTTCAAACCATAGGATGTTTATTAATAATTTTTCTCCTTTAATCAGCCACTTATTTTCATGAAAATGAAGGTACTCTGCCCTCTCTCAAGTTTTGGTTGCTCTTGACCAATGTCAGACAAAGTTAGTGAAGAGAAAGGAAGAAAAACAGATCAAGATGCAGACAGAGCATCATTTAAGCTTCTTTCTCAGGAAGCAGGTCAAAAAAATATTTTTCTCAGGCATTTCTCTTTCCAGATAGAAAGAAGAAAAGTTGAATTGAATTCTTTCATCCATGTCAAGGAGTACAAAGTGTATTGTCACTTGCTTGTGCCTCAGTTTATTTGTCACTGGGAAGCCCACAGCAATGTGCTTTCTAAATGGTCTATGAAAAATGGACATGCAATCTGTTTTAAACAAAATAAACTTGCTGCTTTTATCTGATAAAACAAACCAAAGCTGCTGTGGTCTGTAGACCGCTCATTGCCCTCAAAGTATGTATAATGACAAGTCTGGTGCATTGCTACTGACCATAGTAAAAGAAGCAAGTTCTTCCTCGCAATGCCTTTTGAAACATTTTCTGTGTAAATTTTTCTTCTAACAATCTTTGATAATGTAAAGTTTGAAAGTGTCTTATTTCAGCTTTACAAGAACGGCAGATTTTTCTCTCTGAAGCACAAAGAAAACCCCACACTTAAGATTCAGTTTTGCAAACCCTTCCCCCTTCTTCAGACATTCATATGGAAATACACCATTAACTGTGAAATTCCCTAGCAACCTTAACAGCCTAGAAGAAGGGATCCAAAACTCAGCAATACTCAATTCTCAGGCGAATTTGCACTGTCTATTGTTAATATTCATTATATTCTAATAAGGGATTTGAGAAATTCTTCTCAGGATCTCTTCTCCTTCTTCTTCTCAACTGTAATGGCCGTTTTGTTGTAATGGCGCGGTATTCACTGGTGGGAAGCTTCTTTCTTGCCATGTCTCTCTGGAAAGCCTTCAGAAAATCCACTTTATTTCATGGTGATTCCTTTGGTAATTGCTGTAACACCCCCCCCTTTTTTTTTTTTTCTGATAAATTAGTTATTGGCAGCTGACAGAAGAATTATTAGCATTGTATAACATAATAAGTGGTTTGATAACTCGACTTAATGAGAGAACTTGTAATTTTATATACATGGTGGCAGTAGTATGTGCTGCTATGTGTAGTACTGTGACTGTATTTGTGCCTCTTAATTCTCTTATGTAGTAAAGACTAGTCACCTTAAAAAATCCAGAGTTGATGCTATAGTGTGCAATGTCTCAGGTGTTTAAGTGCAGAAAATCATTCAGGCATTGCTTCAGTTCAGCCTTAATCCCATGGGAGTTGAGAAGTTCTGGCATAAAGTCCCACTGCTTGGCAGAGACAGGACTGAGCGCTGAGCTCTCAGCATCAAATGAAGCTTCGTTAGCCAATGAAATGAATTCATTTCATTTCAGCTCTGGTTTCTGGAGTAATTTTTGGGGAATTATGTAGAACTGTGTTTGGTTGTAGGTTGTTGTTGTTGGGGTTGTGGTTTTTTTTTGTTTTGCTTGTTTTTTAATTTTTTTGGTTTTGTTTGTTTTTAATCCTTTCTGTCTGTCTCATTGACCTTTTTTGTTTTGCCTTCTCTCTTTTTATTTTTATAACCCTCCTTTCTCCTTCTCTTTGCGTCCATCTGTCCCATGTCTTTTTACTGTGAATTCCATGTCTTTTATGTTTTAAACTTGCTGTTTTCTGTTTAATGCACTATCTTTGTTATTACTTTCCTTTTCTTTGCTTCCTTTGTCCCATCTATTTACTCTTCCCCCCTTTTTTTTGTATTATGAGACTCTGTCATGAAGATCCTAATTAATTTATTTTTACAGGAATAAGACTGTAGACCTTATTTTTTTATTACCATTTTTCTTTAATTTTATACATGAAATTTGTCACAAGCGCTCTCTTTCTGCGATACCATTTCATCTACTCCAACTTTTTTGGGGTTTTTTTTGGTATCCTGTGCAAGTGGCAGAAACGTAGCAGTGTCATACGAAATAAAGATGAGCAGTGGATGTTGGCCACCAGCGCTGTACGGCCATTTTTAATTTCTTCTTGTTCTAAGGCTTAGAAACTTGAGCTTCTCTCTCTGTCTCAGGACTTGGGTAGGTTGTCCTGTCATTTATGAGTTCCTTGCTCTCAAAAATAATTTAAAAATAATAATCTTTGTTTTGCTCCTTTTATTATAGCTGACCAGTATTATAAGGGACTACTTGCTCCTAGTGTAATAGTTTTGTACAGTTCTAAGAATGTTCATGTTTTCGTTTGAAGGAAGGTGCTTAGTTTTATGTGGAAATTTTTACTTTGAGGGACTTGTTCCAAAGAAAGGAATATTTGTACTGTATGGTATCTTTATTTAGCTTTTATGTGGGTAAGTCAATTTGAGAAATGTGGTTATGTATCATTAAGGTCCATAATCTTAAATGTTCAAAAACACACTTACATGTCTTTAGTATCAAAATTTGAGTGTGAAATAGGTAGTACTATTGGAAAGCTAAATGAGTGGTGAGTCAAAGTAATTAAGGGAAAGTAAATAATCTCTAAGGTTCTCATTCCCCATGAAACTAATTTCGTATCTTACCCTTCATGTATTTAAAAATAGTTTCCTGCTAATTCAAGATGCTTGTGTACTATGTGTGTGAAGAGCACTTCAGTTCTATTGAAAGGATGGCAGATTAGGGAGTTATTTTCAATGGGCTATTATTTTAATTTTTTTTATTTTAAGAGAGACATTCATTTGAGCAATGCAAGTGAACAATTCCTTCTGGAAAAACAGCTTGATGTGCATGCAAGACAGCAGGTGATCGGCCAATAATTTTGTGATGGCTTATGACTAGAAAGCCTTTGTTGTCTATTTATTTTTAAGGCATATAAACGGCAGTACTTTTTCCACAAAGGTGGGCTTTTTTTCCCAGTCTAGTAAGGCTTTATGTATTCTGCCACGTATACTTTCCTGTTTTTTGTGTCTAATCAATGACCCTACTGTTTGGTATATGGACTTTTTTTCTTTTTTTTTTTTTCCTTGAACTGATAAAATATACTTTTTAAGATGGATGACATGCATTAGAAGAGCTAAAGTGCTCTGCAGCTGCAGGTCTGCTGTGCGTGAGTCCGATGGCGGTCTGATGGGAGTGTGACGAGATTGCACTGTCAACTCCATCAATATCCTGAATAGTTATCTTAAGAAGCTAATACATGTTCATGATGTGTCTTCAGGTTTCTGTGCTGGAGAAAATAAATCTCACTTCTTTTTTAATTTCTCTGTACATCCTGCCCTTCTTTTTTAATTTCTCTGTACATCCTGCCCTTTAACTCCTGAGATTTTCTGTTGCCCAAAGAGGCACATGGTGTATGTAGATTTATTTTTTTTTAAATCTTACCCATGGAGATGCATTTAGTGAAGTGATGTGGTAAAGCTGAAACAGCAAAGGGGCTCAGGTTCATACGGACAGTGTGCAGTAAGCATAGTTCTGTGCTGAAATGCGCGGAGGGACAGCACAGGCTCACTGTGGGGCACATAACTTAAGTGACTGAATTAAGAGCTTACACAGTATATGTATTGCAGCACCTTGGGCTCTGAACTGTCTGCTCCAGGTGTCTGAATAGCTTGAGTGTACAGCAACCCTACAATTACAAGGTTAAGTCATAACAAAGTTATGCATCTAAAGTAGACAATGTAGATGTATCCCCTCTGCATCAGATGAGGAGGCCAGGTGTTACTTATTAAATAGGGATGCTGACCTAAAAGGGCTTTTTTTCCAGATCTGTAGCCTTGCAAGACAAGCTGGCAAAGCTATTTTTTTAATGCAAGTTAACAGAGGCTCTCTGATTTATTAACTGGATCCTCACGTAAGTTTAGAAGGACTGGAACTTAGTCCTTACGTCCTGCTGCCATCCTCATGCTCTATGAAATCAATGAGGAGTTTGTTGCAGAAAAAGTCAGTGTTTGGCCAGAGCCCTGCAGAATTGGTGGAAGAAAATAAAACCATCAGTTACTATTCTTGAGAGCAGGATGAACCTATTGAATGTAAAAGGGAATTCTGTAACCCGTTATCTGCAGCAGGAAAGCTGCTTTTTATTAATCGATCAAAGAAAATGTTGAAAATAATTGGAAAATGACTTGAGGGAGGAAAAATCATAGTTGAGGGATATTAGTAGGAGGCTGATATTGTTTGTGAAATCAGACTATTCTTAAAGCTTTCATATGCTCTATATAGTGTATAGAAAAAAAAACCCCACTTCCCTTTTTTTCTCCTGAGAGAAGCCATGATTTTATCTCAGTAATTGAAAATAATCTCTGAAGTTGCTCCTTAACTAAACTTACATGAACCCCTTTTAAATCAGTTGTTATCTTTCAGTGAATTTCTCAATAAATGTTTCTGGCTGCTCTTGGATGGCACGATCCTATATAGCAAATAAGGCCAAGCACATACTATTCATGTCTCAAAGCACAGCATTTCTAGCCTAATTATGGTGGCATTTGGCAGTGATGCTGTAGTTAAAGGTGCTTGTTGATGTTTCTATTATAAATTGTATGTACTTGAATGGCTTAATTCTTGCCAGGCAGAAGTCTGGCTAGCTATCTAGTTAGTAATTCCCCCCCCCCCCCCCCTTCATTAAAATACCTTAAGTGAAGAAAACAATTTTGAATTCTGAAGTCCTTTGCTCTTATCTGTATGTCTGTAAGTCTGGTTCTTACAAAAAAAAAAAATGCTGTGCTTTTCCTTCATTTCAAAACTTTCTTCTGTTGTGCAACATGTGTGGTTACTGTTCCGTGGCTTGCATCACTCTCAGCACTTCGAGTTGCTCAAAGAAAGTCATTCCTGTGAAAAGAGGGAAAGGAAACACAAGAACATATGGAATTGTCTACATTGAGCAATCTGTGCGCAATGCTGTCTGCGAGCAAAGACTCATTTCAGTCGCCTCAATTGCTGCAACTGGGCAATATTAGTTTAGGGACTTCTCGCTTACTAGGGACGTCGCCATGTGTATTTCTCACAGTTCCTGGATCATTGAACAATTCCTCCAGATGTCACTCAGTCATATCTGTCATTCTTGCATTAATACACAGACTACTCTGTCATTTCCCAATGCATAATAACCAGTGTTAGATTCAGCGGTGTGTATTCCACATTTTGGGGAGATGTTAAAAAGCCCCAAATGGACTCAAGTGGATGCAACTAGTGAATGCTACTAAGCAGTTCCCTCAAGAAAACTGCACAGTGAGTTTTATGGAAATATTGATAAAAGTGGTTTGTTTGTTTTGTTTGGGTTTTTTTTTTTTAGGCCAAGTACTTCTTTTGAAGTCATTGAACTTAGTAAGAGTTTTCTGAGTGACCTTCTAATGTCTGTTTAAGGCTGTAGAGGCCCCTGAAGTGATGCTGAGCGGTGTAATTGGCCTTATAAATCTCAGTGGGTCATTAATTCTAAATCCCAATAATGTTAGGACCAGGATGCATGTAACCGAAGCAGAGTGATGAGCATAGTAGGAAGATTTATGCAAGCATTGTCTTGCTTTGGTTTGCACAGCAGTAAAAATTATTTGTAGTTTTGGCTTGGAAGCTTGCTTTCTACCTTAACATCAATTCACATGTATCACCTACATGTTTCTGGAAATTTATAAATGCATCTTTTTGTGGGAGATGGCTGGGTTTTTTTTGTGCATATCAGGAGATTACAGGACATGACTTGGAAAGTCTTTGTAAGATAGATATAAATCCCTCAGTTCTCATAATTTAACTGTGTAAAAACAGTTTTCAGAACGTTACTGCACCTAACACATTTGCTCTTAATAATGACATCTAATAACGACATCTCAAATTTTAAAGGACATATGCAAGGCTTTTCAATGTGTTCCTTGGAGGAAAAAAAAAAAAAAAGACTTCACTTTGGCTCAGTGAGAACTTGTATCTTGCTTTCCTTAATCAGAAATTACTGTAATATGTCCTTACTCCATGGTTTGAGGTGGAAGTGGTTGTTGCTATGTAAGTGCATAAGCAAGGAGTCAAAAATGAACCAGTGCAGTGGCATGCCTTTTGCCATATGTCATTTGACTGCCAGCCATTTGTCTGATCCATCTTAAAGTCCTATTTGCACTTTCTCATGGAACAAATTTTACCCCTCTTTGCTTCAGTCCCCTCACAGGGATTGGTCAGAAAGTTGATCTTTGGGCCATTACCCGCAAGACAAAAAGCCTCTAATATATCCCGGCATAGACAGAACACCAGGAGGAAACAGTGAAGATGAATAGGGAGGAAAAAAAAATACAAACCACACAAAGAATAAAAAAATCAGACTTTTAAAAATGAAACAGGCCATTCATGCGGGAAATCCTGAGTACTGGTATTTTTATGTAATCTGTGGTTGAAAGGGAAATGCTTGGTATCCCATAGTATTCTGCTCTAAGAAGACATTCAGCTTTCTGAAACTTGTATTTGTCATCATGCCTGCCTCCATTTATAACTGAAAAGAGAAATTATAAAAGCTTATTGCTTGGTCTCTGGCCTTTCTGTGCAAAGGCATGTGTATTGCCTTACCAATTCTGAGAGACTTTGTTAGGCACTATCCCTGCGAATACTTGTTATCCACTAAAGCACCAACGGAGGCTCAAGTAGAAGGAGAAGAAAAGGCAGGGTTTCTGTGCACGTGTGTATGCTTCCCTCCATTCTTCAGGCAAGGAATTAAATTTCAGTTTGTTCTGCAATTTTCTGGCAAAGCAAGGGCTTTAACTGCAGCTGTATCTGTTTTTTGTCCAGTGGATGCCACAAAGCCTTCTACTGTATTTGAAATAGATCCATAATTAAAAAAAATATAAATATAATCTTGTGTTGGGGGATTAAATATAATCTTGTATTGTATTTAGAGCCCCGCCCAAGGGCAGTGTAAGAGGACCGAAATTGTGGAACCTTAGATGTACTTTCTGTGAGTCTTTTCTGGAACATGAAAAATTAAGTCAAGACCTGGGATGAGGAGAAAAGATGTAGCAAAAAATTTGCTGCTGTAGGTAAACATCAAACCACTCTTTGCAAAGAGCAATCAAATTCAGAATAGCGTTGAAGCTGCTTTAAGCCAAGCCAAGCAGAGGACAGGTCTGGTGTGGTTGCAGAAAAGACTGGTCTCTGAGGAGCCCTCAGCCAGTCTGAGGGTCCTACTAATGTTACCCAAATACCAGGTTCTAGTAAGTTCATTCCACATCTCTAACCAAAGCAGATTTGTAGTTTTCAAGTCCTTGATTTCATTGATACACTTCCTTCTCCCATTTTTGGGGTGCAAGTCAAAGTAGAATCCCAGATTCTAGAATATATAACATTTTCCTTGCAAAGAAACTTGTCTGGGGATAGTGGAGCTCTCTTTGTTTAGCTTTGTCGCTTAGTTTATGAAGCCTTGTTTGATGTTTTTGTCTTTCTGCTTATGCCACAGAAACTGTGTGGTTTTTTTTTTTTAAATGACAAATACGGTAGAGTCAGAGTTAGTGTTGGAAAATGTTCTTCCTTTTTCTGCATTTGAGTTTCTATTTCAGAAATAACAAGATCAGGATAAGAACATCTGCAGGATCAACACACTGCTCTGGGTTGTCATTACAGTGACAGAAAAGAAATGTATAGCGAAGCTTCACTTCTCTGTGCTCTATGTGGTGTCATTCCCTTAAGTGATATGAATGGGAGAATTATCCCAATGGATGTCTGTTATGATCCTTCTTTCTGGAAAGGTCGTTGATAATTGCCATTTATCATTTTGGAGAGGATTTGTTCAAATATACTTTGAGTATTCATTTTCCATAGATTTGTGTCTAGGGGACTTACAAGTGACAACAAAAAGAGTGCATGGTCGAAAAATAACCGTTTGCACAAAAACTATTTTCAGTATTTTATAAGTGAAGGAAGGCAGGAAGAGGGTCCTTTGTCATTACATTTTTCCCAACTTCAGCTGTTTAACTAGCTCCTGAAAACCTCCATTTCCACCCCTCTGTCCCCTTCAGTCCCCTTCAGGAACAAGAGGTTCTTTCACTTGGTGAGAGCCAAGGAAAGATCAGTAGCATTCATAAGAACTTTGCAGTCCAAGTATTTTCCTCTGTGTGCAGTAAAGTATTTCTCTTTTTCTATTTCAAATTTTGGTTGTCAGGTTTTTAGGTGTTTTGACTGAATCTCCCATGTTTTTTATATATTTTGAGCCCTCAATATAAGAAGGACATAGACCTGATGGA
>BJBW01000322.1:0-43643 GCA_004320125.1 Scolopax mira | reverse complement strand
GAGGAGGGCCACAAAAATGATGAGGGGGTTGGAGCACCTCTGCTCCGAGGACAGGCTGAGGGAGCTGGGGTTGTTCAGCCTGGAGAAGAGGAGGCTCCGGGGAGACCTAATAGCAGCCTTCCAGTACCTGAGGGGGGCCTACAGGAAAGCTGGGGAGAGTCTGTTCACAAAGGCCGGCAATGACAGAACAAGGGCTAATGGGTTTAAACTGGAGAAGAGCAGATTTAGATTAGACATTAGGAACAAGTTCTTTACTCTGAGGGTGGTGGAGCACTGGAACAGGTTGCCCAGGGATGAGGCCCCTTCCCTGGAGACATTCAAGGTGAAGCTTGACAAGGCCCTGGGCAACCTGGTCTAGTTGGAGGTGTCCCTGTTACTGCAGGGGAGTCGGAGTAGATGACCTTTGAAGGTCCCTTCCAGCCCAGATGATTCTATGATTCTATTCTATATCAAAAATGTTGGTGTTCCTTTTTACACGTTCTTAGAAATACACATCTGAGGGGAGGAAAAAACCATATAGTTTGTACCTTCAGACTGCTGCTATATTATGATAAACATATTTTTCTGACTAAGTTTTGATTTCCAATCTCATTTGTTTGGCTGCGCAGACTTGTATGTCATGTACATATCAGGGAAGCTTATTGTGCCTCAGCGCTGGAAAATTTCTTCCCAGAAAGAAGTATAGATATTACTTCAGCATCTGACAGGAATTTTAGGTCAGTTTAGAGTAAGAGGTAAAAAAATGCCTCATGAAGAACAGCATTACTTGGCTTAATTCAATGGCTTCTGTACAATACCATTGGGATTGTGTGCAGGAAAATTGAAAATAGAATTTAGTCTCTTAATTTGGGAGGATTTAGGAAGAACAGAAAAAAAAGAGAGGCTCTGGTTGTGTTTAATTTCAGTGTTAGACCAAAACTACTGGATGCTGAGTTACACAGAATCTTTTTCCATACAGAAAAGGAGATCTGATGTTCTAATTACTAGGCTACTGCTGCTGTTTTGCCTAGGTTCTGCAGTTGGTCCTTAACCGTTCAATACATCTTCATCTGGGGTGAAAAATCCCAAGAATTAATCTCATGTTATAAAAAAGTGAGTATTTTTGATGCTAGCTCGTTCTCTTGTTGATACAGTTATGTGCCACAAACACAAGCCTTTTTTGTGATTGTTTTGGAGTTGCCGATTTTGGGATTCACTGATGGACTTGATTGATTTTTCAAAAACTCCTTGAGCAAGGAGTGAGGGTTGGTACAGTTGGAAACTGTTGTATTTATGGAATCTCAGCATCCAGTTTATGAATTCTGGTTCAGTTGCTTTATCATGGGATGCCTCAGGCGATATGCTGTTGGGTCCCGGAGCAGAGTGATAGATGACCATTAGTCTTGATGGTGCTCACTGAAGTGGGAACAACTGGTGCCGAAGTCTTAGGAAAAGAAACTTCAGCCAAATCACTCTGCAGGGAAAGCAGTGGGAACATTCAGTATTTTTCCAGAAGCAGAACAAAGAAAGTTCATAGATAAGACCCTGGGGAGTTTGCTGAGCTTCAGGAAGCGAGGCTGTCTTCTGCAGGAAAGATGTTCACTTCGCTTGTCTGTCCAGCCTAGGAGGAAGGAAATATCCCATGAGGGTGATCAGGCAACATGATGTGGTTCAGTAGAGGAATCACATGTGAGGGGGAAAGGATCCCATATTCCTGTTTCTTATAAGGAAGATCCTCAAAAGGATCTCATATTCCTATTTCTGATTTCAGTGTAAATGTGTTTTGGGAAAGTTAAGCAGAGAAATACGAGCCTAGGTAAGGTAAAACTGATGGTGTTAGGTCTGAACTATAAATCCTGAGCATCTGTGAGAACATAGTCAGGGAAAAGACTACGATTTAGCATGGGGTCTTCAGTGCCCAGATCACATTTCTTTGAAGAAATAAAGGATGGAAGGGCAGTCCAAAAAACATGTGCCACATGGGTTAGGTAAGGAATTTTACTGCAAATTCTGTCTTTAATGATACAGATTGAAAATCTATGCTTGTATTACTTACTCCTGAATACCCACTTCACCAGGAATTAGAATAAATACTTTTTTATGGGTAAACCAAAGCTATTCTTCTAACCAGGAACCGGATAGAAGGGTAGTTGTGTTTGTCATTTACTAAATGTAAATCTGAAACAAATGGTCTGCAGACCCTGTTAGTTCCTGCTGCAGCTCAGAGATCTGGAATCCTTCCTCAAGTGTGCATTTGCAAACAAGTAGGGTTTCCATAATGTAAAATCCATCAATCTTCTGCTTGTATATCTGCAGCATGCAGCAGAGCCAATGGGGCATGAAAATCTAGGCTGCCATTTTTTGGAACTAGAGGAGGTAGCAAAAGAGGCAGTGTATTTACTGAGAGCCTCTGTGTGTGAGAATGTCTTTGCAGCCTTCATATTTTCCTTGTTGTGTTTTTTCTTAAAACTGTCTTATGTGTCAGTTTCTGAGATGTCTAGTAAACTACACGACCAAAACTGTTATGTGTCCTAGATACTCTTGATGTCTTTGATGTCGCTGAGAAAATGAGGAGGTAGATCTTGAGAAAAAGTAGCCTGAATTCATTCCAGGTAACTTTTAAAGTGTTTGACAAGGCCATCTATTCTAGAAAAATATGTTGCCTAACTTTGAATGAAGAGAGTCCTTCCTTTAGAGGTCTATATCAGCAGGTATAGATTTTAGTCTTTGTGTCTGAGATCTTCTGCAGATTCCTATTTCTCTGCATTGACTACACAAAAAGTCTAGGGTGGTTATGTACTCAGTTCAAGTTCTCCAGTTGAATTTAAATACAATCTTTGATACTGTGAGAGTGGTGAACAGCAGCTTTTTTCCAATATTTCTTCACCAGCCAAGTACTGCCATGCACTAATTTGGAAATAGATGGACTACCTATGCAATTGAGGTAGCTAATGATCAGCCTTCAGCCATGCTGACAACAGGAACAGATGGGAATGTAGAAGTGTTGACCATCCAGGGCCTGTTCCAAGTAGAAGCAATAAAGAAAAGGCAGAGTGTATGACTAATTTGTGCTTTCTGATAATCTGTGAAGGTACAGACTGCTCAGCCTCAGCTGTCCACTCTTTCGAGAATGACTTTAAGGGCTGAAGAATGGTATGCTCGTGTTCAGGTCCTTTAGGTTTGCCCAACTCCAGTGGAAGAGATGATGACTCCATTTTGAGGAAAAGTGAGGAAAGATGTGTTGCTGATTGTTTCGGTCCAAAGAGGTAGCCTACTTTTTGAATACACTCAAAGGTGCACTGTAGAGAGGAATACATGAGGAAAAAAAAGGGGTACTTTTGTTGGGTGTAACTCTACGGAGGGATCAGTACTGTGCATATATTTCATATTGCGATGAGTTGGAATTTTTTAAAAGAGGCTCATTAGCAACTTTATTATAAGTTAAGCAAATTGCATTTTTGATCATTTAACTACTGATATTTTATTGAAGAGCATTATTCACTAACTATAAATGTACTGGGCAGTACTCATATATGATTAACAATTAATTTGTATAATCACCGCATAAAACACAGAATAAGCACTACTTTAGTCAGTGAAGTTCGCTGGGGATAATGCTATTGGTGTGTGATCAGAGCAAATGCTTTCCACGCTTCTTGCCTATCTTTCTGTTCCTCCTAAGTAATATCAGGTATGGGAACTGGAAATTGTTTAACTACAGTTTAGTAATATTTGTAGGGCCTAGTTTGTTTCTGGGGGACCTCCCTGAAACAGACTCCAAGCAGTTTGTATCCACAAATTCAGACTCTCTGTTGGCTCTTTCCTCCAAAGTGTCTGCCCTCCTTTGATAGCAGGCATTAAATCAGCTCAAGGTTATTTCTGAGTAATTTAAGAATTCATTAGAGAAAATAGTAAGGAAAAATAAATTGGTCAGAAAACAAACACTGCTGGTCCAGAACTCTTTGATGAATGTAGGCTGCTAGGAGGTAAGTATAGGTTCAACTATATTAATTTAAGGTGCAGAAAATTGCCTCTGGGATACATCTTACGCTGATATCTCAGAGTGACTTTGAAGGCCATTCTCATACAATTTGAGCTGACTGAGCACTTTTTCTTTGCTGTATTTTATATTGGATAGGAGTTTCTGCTGTCCTAGTCACAAGCAGAACAGGACCTTTCTGGAAATCAGGGTTTTTTTTTTCCTCTGGTCTGGGAGAAGTGTAGAAGTCTGAAAGAGGCAGCATGGGGCTGATACTGTCAGTTTGCCCCATGCTCAGGAGTAGCTTACTTGGGTGAGATCCAGCATCCAGAAGGGATCGTCTGGGGACAGGGGTGCCCCGAAATCAGAGAGCCACCAGGATTAGGCTCGGGCTGTGCCTGAGGGTGTAATATCTAAAAGGATATTTTCTCTTTTTCTCTTAACTTCAAGTAGACAGATTATTCTTTAACGTCTTCATCTGTGTATTTTCTTCTGTTGTTTGATTTCTGGCAGTAGGATATTAGTCTAGTCCTGCACAGCGATTCTGGTGCATTGTTAAGATGCAGAATTGGAAAATCTCCTTAAGAATCAATATTAAGAAATGAAATATTAAGCTCTGTTCTAAACTAAAATGAATTTGAGAGAGCTTTTTCCTGTTTTCCCCTCCTGTAAATCTCTCTATAAAGAAGCCACTATTTTTCAATGGCTAGGGCTTGCAATTTTTTGATAATTTGTAGATGGTAGGATGCTGCCTGGCTGTGATGAGTATCCCAAGATGCTGACGTGCCCACATTTCCATGTTGATTCGGCAACAGGGACAGCTGAGAGGGTTCAAGGGGGGCTGTGTTTTGTGTGGGGCCTTGTCTGCAACTGAAATTGTATGAGTGAAAACAAGCATCATATATGCTTTATTCCACAACGGCAGTAAGAGGTATGCACTAGTGGTATTCTAGCTATCTTACCATATTTTGAATGCCTTTATTATGAAGTTAAAAACTTCAGTATATGCTTGTTTCAGTTTGTGTTCTGAGCCCCCCACATATAATATATGCCATGGAGAATATTAAAGCTTAGCTTAGCTCCCAACATCATTCCCCATATTACAATAACTTAATTTTTGGCTGAGGGCACTTCTGAGAACTAATCTGTGATGTGTTTACTTTTGCTGGAGGAGTTGAAATGCTTTAAAGGAAAAAAAATAAATTCAAAGCTCCCCAAATGTTCCTGCAGCTTTGCTTTCTGCTCTTATTATGCTAATCCGATTGTTTTTAATGTGAGGGCGTCTTTTGCCCTGGGTCCTATGTAGCCTCCAGTGTCATAAAAGTTATACCACTTTACAGCTAAGCAATCTTGACTGCCTTGTAACTTGGAAAATCTGAGGTATTCCATTGGAACACTGCATATGAAAATGTCGATTCTTTTCTCTTACTTTCCTAAAATGTAGGAACTCACCACATTTAATGTCTACAAGGTCTTACCAGGATGTCTAACCGAGAGGCTAAGTCAGCAGAAGCTTAAGAAGCACAAAACGTTCCATTTTCATCTTCAGGTGGTTTGGTCTTCTGAAAAGAAAATTAGATTCTTATATACCTTATTGGCTATTGCCACCACTTAGTTAACAGGTAAACTAATGTACCATTAGAATTAATTGTCCTGTCTCTACTTTTCTCTTTCTGGGACAAAGAGTTTAAGAAGTGACAGTGAGATATTTGTCAGTATTTGGGAAGTTTCATTTCTTTGTTCTGTGTTAGGCAAGTTCACATCTGAGCACAGCGCAACCACAGAGAACATTCTTGCCTGTTCTGTGGACTTCTCTTAGCAAAGACCGTGTTGATGTGGTGACATGTCCATGTCATGTTCATGACAGTTCAAGGGGTGATACAGCTCCTTTGGTGCTTGTACATTTCTTGCGAGGCTACCTAGAATTGTTTAAGAATCTATTTCTTTCTGCTTCTTTGTTGCTTCAGAGAAATCCCAATGGGTAATAATTTACCTTCAGGCTTTGTAGGGAGTGATTCAGGCAAGTAGGTTCCTTTCCATGGCCACATGCATTTAACATATAGACAAAGGTGGTGAAGGAGAGTGCAGCTTGGGATTCATTGATGCTGTGATGCTGATGATATGCAGGCCTGCTGCCTTTGTGCTGGACCCAGCTGGTAATTTCCTAATGCTTGGCTGGGGCCTGGGCTTGGATGAAAGGGAGTTGGCTGTAGCTTGGGCCAGATAATTTGGAGATGCTAATGGCTCGTTTGTTAAAACAAGTAGAGGGCTTGGCACAGAGAGAGGGAGTTACTTTCTATCTTGTCTCACCCCTCCCCTCTGCATTCCAAATTTACCTGCTGGTCACCCACAGGATGTTCGTTTTGTGGGTGCTCTTTGGCACTGGTCACGAACGCCCTTCTCCATAGTTTTTTTTCCATGATTATAAGTGTTTCTTGTGGAGATGGATCTTACTATCATTGTACACATTTCCATTTGGTGCAGCCTGGCTTGTTGCAGTGGTTTGCCCACGAGTGTATCTTTGCAAACCACTTAAGAAGAGAGAGAGAAAGAAATGTCAGCTGTTGCAGGCTATTGACTGCCAGTTACTGATTTGGGCTGGCTGGCATGAACACATTTATGTCTGTGGTTAAAAGCGAGCTCTAGATTTCTTTTCTCTGCTGGCATAGATTCAATGGGCTTTACATAGAATAGTGTAGCTTTACATGTGATTTATGGCTGGAGTTCAGACTGCAGCTTTCTCATGTGCATTTGTAGCAGATGAGGTCTGTCTATATGTTATACTGTCTTTGATGCGCCCTGGTATGTGAGTTGCCCTCTTGACTGCCACTCATATTGAGTCTGCTGTTGATCAGCACCCCCAGAACCATTTCTGCAGGTCTGCTCTCCAGCCACTCCTCTCCCAGTTTATACTTGTGCCTGGCACTACTCCTTCCCAGGTGAAGAATCTAGCATTTGACTTGTTTTATCTCATCAATCATAGCCCAATGCTTCCATCTATCCAGATTGCTCTGCAAGGCCTCTTGTCCCTCAAGGAGGTCAACAGAGCCTACCAGTTTGGTATCATCAGCAAACTTGCTAATAGTGCATTCAACCCCTGCATCCAGATCATTGATATTGAAGAGAACTGGCCTTAGAATTGAACTCTGAGGGACACTGCTGGTGACCAGTTCCCCCATTCACTACAAACCTTTGAGCTCTGTCCCTTCAGCCAGTTCTTCACCTAGTGCACCGTGAACCTGCTTATCCCCCAGTTGGACAACTTTACAAGAAGGATGCTGTGAGGGACAGTATCAAAGGCCTTGCTATAACCAGATGGTCAAAAGAGGTGATTACGCCACTGTCAGTGTTGGTGTGGGATCACCTTGAATACTGTATGCAGTTCTGGGCACCACAATTTAAGAAGGATGTGAAGATTCTCAAACGTATCCAGAGGAGGGCAACAAAGCTGGTGAAAGGGCTGGAAGGAATGTCCTATGAGGAGCAGCAAAGGACTCTAGTTTTGTTTAGTTTGGAGAAAATGAGGCTGAGGGGTGGCCTCATTTCTTGCTACAGCTTCCTGAAGAGGGGACATGAAGATGGAGGTGCTGAGCTCTTCTCCCTGGGATTCAGTGACAGGACACATGGGAATGGTACAGGGGAGGTTCAGACAGGACATTTGTAACTATACCTTTAGTGTGTTATAGACAATGTGTGCACAAGTCTCTCCTTAAGGGCTATGCTTTACTCCCTGTGCAGAAACCATCATGCACTGATCATGTTTCCATTCCAGAGAATGAGTTGCAGAAGGAAGAGAAATTTCTAGTTATGAGATTGTGGCTTCGGTTATGGCAAATAAATATCTCGTGTTGCTTCTTGAAGAAGGGAATTCTGTACTCAGATTTTTTGGCTGTCTTTCACAGATGAGCCACAGCTCAACAGCTTGAGAGTAGGTATTTTAAGCTATTTTACCAGTGTGATCAACATTGGATTTAGTACTGTGTGAAGACAATTTCTTACAGGATAGTCAGACCCTAATTCTCTACTAGTTGTGGAAGAATTTTAAAGCATGCAACACAAAGGTGATTTTTTTACTAAATATATAAAAGATATAATTGATATATTTTTACCCGCTCCATATCTACTAGCTCCCATTTGGCGACATGGCTGCATGTTTTACAAGCTGTAGCTTTCGTTGTCAGCTGTAAATAAGAAACATTATGGACAGGACAAGGGGTAATGGTTTTAGATTGGAAGAGGGGAGATTTAGATTAGATAGAAGAAAGAAATTCTTTACAGTGAGGGTGGTGAGACGCTAGAACAGGTTGCCCAGAGAAGCTGTGGATGCCCCATCCCTGGAAGTGTTGAAGGCCAGGCTGGATGGGGCTTTGAGCAACCTGCTCTGGTGGGAGGTGTCCCTGCCCATGGCAAGGGGATTGGAACTAGGTGATCTTAAGGTCCCTTCCAACTCTAACCATTCTATGATTCTATGGTCAGGTCTGCGTTTGGGTGGAGCAGGTGAAATTCTGCCAGATAGTAATGAAGAAAAGATACTTCTGGCCACTATTTACAAGTGAGGTATCCAAGAACAGAGATATGAATTTGAACATGCACCAAGAGGCACTGGATCTCATTTAAAGTGCTGCAAACAGTGAAAATACGCTTGTTGACAGCTCTTGCCATCTTGGATTCATCCCAGAATGAACACTTCTGAATACTAGAAAATAAATGGGAAATGGACCTTAAAGTGGGCTTTCAGGTTTGTGTCAGGGTATACTTACATCGGTGTTTACTGTTTTGGTAGAAGGCTATTTGGTACTCACTTTATTTTTCATAAGATTCTCTAACTAGCTGCAATTATAATATTATTATTTTAATATTTTTTTTCTTTTAACTTAACAGAAGTTATGCTGTGTTATAAAGGTGGTTTTGTTCACTTGGCTGGGATAGTAAAAACTCTTTCATATAGCTTTCTTTAGCTGGCAGTTATCTCTTAAGTGAAGTTATCTCTTCATTTACAGTGTATATGCATCATAAAGGGATCAAAAAAACCTATAATTTAAGTAACTTTGTTTCCAGGGCGATTCTTTCCTCGTTTATTTTTATGCACTCACTATTTTGTATGCACTTAATTGAACTGTTTCATTTTAATCATTTGTATCACTTTATAGTGGTGAATTTGTTCTTGTTGCGGTTTGGGCTTTGTCATTCCACTCAGCAATTTACCTGGGAAGTCAGAACATTAAATAAGCAGAGAAAAGATTTGCTGTGCATCAATTTTGATTATCCTGAAAGCACTACACAGTTTAGATCTATAAACATATGTACAGGTATTTTAAGCACGGAGGAAATTCTGCTAAACTTGATGAGTCTATTTTCAAAGTTAAAGAAATGAATAGGAGTTTCTAAGTAGTGAGTGCACAGACCCTCACTTGTCTCCGAAGTTCATTGTTTCCAGAGTGTGGCTTACTAAAGCGGGAGTGTATATTCTTTTAACCAAACTAATAGGAAAAAAAGTTAGAAGGAAGGAAGGTCTCCCAGCAACACAAAGCTGATGATTTGAAAGTTGTTGAGTCTGGTCTATTTTACAGCTGATGCCCCTTCTTCCCACAGCTGACAGCAGCAGTAGAACAACAAAATCTTGCTGCTTAAATTTGATGGTTCATCTGTAGTGATCAGCTTTTGTGGTTAATAAATCACACTAGTTAATAAGAGGTTTTAAAAGAAGACTTATTTTAATAGCTATCTGGTGTAACTGTTTAATTATTAGATCACCCATTAAACTTATTAATGAAAATTTTCTTCTGAAAAGGTGATTCCCCACCCCCATCTCCTTTTGTCCCTAAGGAAGCTTTATTAATTTCAACAGAGAATTGCTAGTGATGTTACTTCCATTTTATAAATAGATTGGAGCTCCTTTTAGTAGGGGCTCTGGGTGTTTTGGGAAGCAAAGACATTAAAAAATAAAGATGAGTTGGGTTGTTCACGCAGAAAGGAGAAGAGACATTAGAAATTAAGGTGAACATTTAATAGAGCTCACAGAATAAAAATATCCTTAAGTGGGGGGGAGGAAAGACCATGATGAAGAGGCAAGAGAAAGAAAATAACAAAATAAAGGAAACTGCTGTGCATTGCCCAGGAATTTATAGAAGCAGCCCTAAGAAATGTCTGCAAAAGTAACATTTTCTACATATTGTGATGTGATTTGAGGCATTTTTTTGTTAATTTTTGCTGGTTTTGACTGACTTTTCTTACAGCTGAAAAACACCGTTTATCAAGGGTTTTTCTTTACCGCAGTATTTCCGTTCAGGAATTCCTTCTTCATGCAGGACAAGATCTACTTCTTGCAACAAGTTTCTTTCCTTGGAGAAGTGACAGTGATGCGTCTGGTATTGGATACTGATGTTGGTGTTGTAATAGCCACAATAGCAGAGCAGAGGCTTTGTAGTCTCTGTTAAAACCCCACCATCTTACCTTGTTTGGAGAGCTGGCAGGAACTTTTACTCAGGAGGCACTAGTAAAGATCAGTATGTTATTCACGCTACGAAAGCCCTAAAGATGCAATGGTCCCTAAGCACCATCAAACAGAAGAGGAGATCCTTGTGTCATGAAAAAGCCAAGCATTCCTTTGGCTCCGCTTCAGGGAACAGAGAGATCCTGATAGCCAGCAGGAACACAATGCAGCAGCGCTATAAAAGTGCACTACTGCAAGTAAAATTATCATGATAATGCAGCAGGACCGCATGGAAAGGACTAACAAAATTTCTGTTTCAAATACCCAGGTGCAACTGCCTTTTTGCATAAAAGGAAATAAGAATATTTTTGAATTTTTGGCTTGTTTGTTTGTTTTTGGGGGCCCTTCTACTCTTTTCACCCTCTACTTTCTCCACGTGACACATCTGTGCCAGGCAATTTCAGCACAGTGACAATTATTTCCTTGCAAATTTCACATCCTCTCCATGAAAGAATCATTGCAACTTCCTCTTTTAATCTCATTTTGCATCCCAACCCTCTCCCTGCTGAGAAACCTCTCATTCCTATTTCACAAGGTCAGACTATGGTACCACAGTTGCCTAGTTTTAGTTTGAAGGGAGTGCAATTATGTTCAAAATTGTTAAAAAACATAATTTTGAATTATCAAGTAAGGTGGGGGTGGGGAGCAGAGTAAATTTGATCATCTGATTGTGGGGGAACATTTTCCAGTATTAGATTATTTATTTTTTTAAAAAATATATTGAAATAATAAGGTGTATTATTAATAAGCAGTAATTATACTCCTGGCATAAATCCAGCCTGAATGTTGCAAGGTGCAGAAGCTTTCACCAAGCAACCTGTTTTCAGCCATCAATACTTTCATAATCTCTACAGAAGTAAATAAATAGGTATATAGCTGATCTGTTTGGTAAATTCTTTGAACGAGCTCCTCGTGAACATGCTGCTGTAGGACTGTTATAAAAGTATGCTAGATATTAGCCTACACAAAGGTAAAGTAGGCCAGGATCCGTAGGATCCTTAAATAAGTGCAACATGGAGAATACGAGTCTTCCAGCACTGTTAAGAAAAGCAGGGCTTTATCAGTGCTGCCACTGTCATCAGTGCATCAGCTGTGTGCCCTTTTCCTCAGCCTTTACACTGAACATCCAGAGCACACAGTGGAGAGGGCAGTATCAGCTGTAAAATGTGTGACATATCTCTGGGACAAGCGGAGAAGCTCCAAAGATTAAATGTTCTGGGGCCTTTTGGTGGCATTACAGGGGAGGCTCCTTGGTCTGTAATCTCCTCTGTAGAGACAGAGGAAAGGCAAGGTGTGGTGGTACCCAGCTGTCCACCCAGCTGCTCTCTCACTCCCCCTCTTCAACAGGACAAGGGGAAAAAACAAGATGAAAAAAATCATGCAAATTTGAGAAAAAGGCAGTCTAATGAAGAAAAACAAAGGCTGTATGTGGAAGCAAAGCAAAAAGATGTATTCTCTACTTCCCATCAGCAGACGATGTCCAGCCGCTTTGGGGAAAGCAGAACAACTCCAGCAGGCATAGCAGTTGCTTCAGAAGATGACTGTCTTAATGACAAATGTCCCCACTTCCCCTCCTTGCTCTTATCTTTTATTGCTTAGCATAACATCGTATGATATAGAGTATCTCTTCCGTCATTTGGGGTCAGCTGTCCTGGCTGTGTCCTCTCCCAACCTCTTGCCCACCCCCAGCCTGCTGGCCTTTGTGGGTGTTGGAGAGACAACCAGCTTTGGTGCTGTGTGTGTCCTGCTCAGCAGCAGCCAATACATGGGTGCCTCACCAACACCCTCCAGGACATTATGGGCTACTTTGGGGAGCTAAGTCCATCCCAGCCAGACCCAGTACAGAAAGGAAAGAAATCCTTCCATGAAGAGGCAGAAGGATGGAGAAGCTGTCATGTCCTGCAGTCTTCACAAAGCAATTTTTGTAAGAAGTCACTGTTCAAGGTTTTCAGCAGATGTGCAATACTTTCAACATCTGATGCTCAGAGCTGGTAATGATCATAAATTCAGAGACTTAAACTTCTGCAATTAGTAATGATGGCTCCTGACAGTACTGTTCACCATTGTAAAGAGAAGTCAATCAAAAATCACTTACAGATACTTGTGATCAAGTGTGATCACAATGTGAGCACAAACATGAGCAACATTTTAAAATGTGGTACTGTACCATGTGGAATACAGTTTGAACTATTCTGTGATGTGGTTAGTTACTACAGGAAAAATGTGCATATATTTATTCATATGGTATGTGGCTTTATTACTCATGCTGTTTCTTCAGTGAGTTATTTTTTACTAAAGTGCCACAGTTTCACAAAATGACCCATCAACTTGTAATAAAATGCCCTTTTAGTAAGTTACTGCTGAAAAGATGTATAGAGAAAGTAATGAAAATCTACCAGGCTTCATAACACAAGTTTTCATTTCCGTTCTTTCAGTCTGTTGCAAAGTTTCCAGACAGGACATCCATAACAGGGTCCTGATAATTTGCTTAGGAAGATGCCTTTGCTGTATTTAACTTTTTTTTTTTTCTCAATATCTCATATTTCTATATCCTACTTCATTAATGAGGTTGAAAAATACTGCTATTGCAAATTAGTTATGGGTCAGCAGCTGCTAATTTTACAAGGCTGCACCATTTCCTTCTCAGCTTTGCTGACATGCTCATATGTCATTCTGTGGCTGCCCAGGGTAGATGTGAATATCAACTAGAATATTTTTGAATATTGTTTTTTCTTGTATCCAAATGCCTAGCTAATGGTTCCGGTAAATTTGGAAGGGTAAATTAAGTAGTCTAGAAGTGAGTGGTTGTATGTATAGCTGTCCTGATAAAAGGTTAACAGTTGTGAAGGGTTTTTTTTGGGAAAAAAAATAATAATCTTATCACTCATGGATATGACCAGCCTGTGAAAATGAGAGAACCTGGTGTAGTGAGCATGCTGTTGAGAAACAATATGTTTATGAACAGTGATTTGTGGTGTTGGTCACAAGAACCATCTCATGGCTCATCAGTGATCTCAGGAGAATCAGAAACCTCTCCCTTTCTTCTCCCTACCTCTTCTGTAAGAACTTAAAATTTTTGAATTTTTGCCATTTTTAAGACTGGTGGCAGTGACATTTTCTTTACTGCAAATGATCTGTTTGGGCGAACAGTTCCAGCACCAGGCTGGGTAGCTACTGACTAGGCATGACTGGCAGAGGGGAGAGTAAAAGGCTTTTAGAGGAATACATTTCTCCATATTGAAAGAGAATTTCATCCCTCCCAGCACAGTTTTGAGGTAAGATCAGCATAGATACCTAGAAGCAGTTATTCTGCAGTGTGTCTCTCATCTTCACTGTTTTACATCCCAGCCTCCAAATTCAGTTTGACCTCAATATACAGCTGCTGAGAAAGAAATGAAATACAAACTATGTTGTTTCTCAACACTGAGCTTATGTTTCTTCAACCTTGGAAGCAGCAGTTTCCCGAGAGAGGCTGTGCCAGGGAAAGTTCATCTCACCCTCTTCTAGTGCTCCTTTGTCTAGAGGAGCTAAGAAACCTTGTGGCTTCTGCCACTGCTACGTGACTGATTGCAAATACTGTGTATTAGTGTCTGCCACGGAGGTAGAGACAGTACACAGAGAAAGACCTGAGAGACACTCCAGGGGGTATTCCCCTAAGAAGGCAGCACAGCCAATAGCCCAGCTGAAGTGCCTCTACACCAACGCATGCAGCATGGACAACAAACAGGAGGAGTTGGAAGCTACTCTGCTGCTGGAAAGATATGATATAGTGGCCATCACTGAAACATGGTGGGATGAGTCCCATGACTGGAGTGTGGCTATTGAGGGCTACAGGTTGTTCAGAAGAGACAGGTGAGGGAGGAGAGGTGGGGGCATTACCCTTTATGTCAAGGAATGGATAGAGAGTGAGAAGATGTGCCTAAAACTCTTGCTGGTGCCAGATGAGAGTTGAAAGCCTGTGGGTGAGGATTAGGGGGCAGGTCAGTATGAGGGACACTATTGTGGATATTTATTACAGACCATCAGGATAGAGAAGTGGATGAGGCCTTTTACAGCTCCAGCCTTGCAGCCTTTACAGCTCCAAGTAGCCTTGCAATTGCAGTCCTTGGTTCTTGTGGGGAACTTCAGTCACCCAGGTAATATACAGCCAGGAATATGCAGTCTAACAGGTTCCTCCAGAGTACTGACGATAACTTCTTAACCCAGCTGTTGGAAGAGCCAACAAGGGGAGAGGCACTACTGGACCTAGTACTGATGAACAAAGAGGGACTGGTGAATGACATCAAGGTTGAAGGCAACCTTGGCAGCAGTGACCATGGAAAGATAGAGTTCAAGATTGTGGGTAACATACAAAAAACAGAAGTAGGACTGAAACTTTGGATTTCAAGAGGACTAACTTTGTCCTTTTCAAGAAACTGCTAGGCGAAATCCCATGGGTTAGGGCTCTGGAAGGCAAAGGGGCTCAAGAGAGTTAGGTAATATTCAAATATTGCCTTCTCCAAGCTCAGGACCAGTGCATTCCCAAGAGCAAGAAATTGATCAAGAGAAGCAGGAGACCTGGGTGGTTGAGCAAGGACCTTCTGAAAAATCTAAAGTGGAAGAAGGAAGTTTACACCGAGTGGAAGAAAGGACTAACCGCTTGGGAGGTTTACAGAGATGCTATGACACTATGTAGGGAAGAAACAAGGAAAACCAAGGCTTCCTTGGAATTAAAATTGTCAAGAGATGTCAAAGTCAAGAAGGCTTTCTTCAATTATATTTGAGGCAAAAAGAAATTTGAAGAAAATTAGTTGTGTGTCATGGCAACAGAGGTTGCAGGGAAAACAGATTTGCTGAATGCCTTCTTTGCCTCAGTCTTTACTGCTTGGGCCAACCCCCAGGAGTCATGGACTCTGGATGAATCAGAGAAAGTCTGGACTAAGTAAGATCTTCCCTTGGTGGAGGACCAAGTTAGAGATCAGTTAAAAGGGCTGGACATCCACAAGTCCATGGGTCCAGATGGGATACACCTGAGTGTGCAGAGGGAGCTGGCAGAAGTCATTGCAGGGCTGCTCTCCATCATCTTTGAGAGGTCCTGGAGAACAGGCGAGGTGCCCAAGGACTGGAGAAAGGCCAATGTCATCCCAGTCTTCAAAAAGGGCAAGAAGGGGGACCCGGGAAATTACAGGCCAGTCAGCCTCACCTCCATCCCTGGAAAGGTAATGGAATGCCTCATCCTGGGTGTCAGGGCATATGGAGGAAAAGAAAGCTATCAGAAGTAATCCACATGGATTTACCAAGGGGAAGTCATGTCAGACTAACCTGATAGCCTTCTATGATGGCATGACTGGTTGGATAGATGAAAGGAGGGCAGTGGATGTTGTCTACCTTGACTTCAGCAAGGCTTTTGACACCTTCTCCCACAGCATCCTCATAGCTAAGCTTCGGAAGTGTGGGTTAGATGAATGGACAGTTAAGTGCATTGAAAACTGGCTGAAAGACAGAGGTCAGAGGGTTGTGATTAGGGACACAGAATCCAGCTGGAAGTCTGTAACAAGTGGGTTTCCCCGGGGGTCCAGTCCTCTTCAATATATTCATCAATGACCTGGACGAAGGGATGNNAAGGGATGGGATGTACCCTCAGCAAGTTTGCTGATGACACAAAACTAGGAGGGGTGGCTGACACCCCAGAGGGCTGTGCTGCCATCCAGTAAGCCCTGGACAGGCTGGAGAGATGGGTTGGGAGAAACCTAATGAAATTTAATATGGGCAAGTGTAGGGTGCTGCACTTGGGGAGAAACCCCCTGCACCAGTACAAGTGAGGGGCTGGCCTGCTGGAGAACACCTCTGAGGAGAAAGACTGTTCTGAAAAGAAAGTTCTGGGCTCCCCAGTTCAAGAAGGACAGGGAACTGCTGGAGAGGGTACAGCAAAGGGCCACAAAGATGATTAAGGGCCTGGAGCATCTCTCCTACGAGGAAAGGCTGAGGGACTTGGGTCTTTTTAGTCTGGAGAAGAGAAGGCTTAGGGGAGATCTAATTAATGCATACAAATACTTAAAGGGAGGGTGTCAGGAGGATGGGGCTGGTCTTTCTCAGTGGTGTCCAGTGACAGGACAAGAGGAACCCGAGTATAAGAAGTTTCACCTAAACTTCTAAAGAAGAAGGAACTTCTTTCCTGTGAGAGTGGTAGAGCACTGGAACAGGCTGCCCAGAGAGGTGGTGGAGTCTCCTCCTCTCGAGATATTCAAAACCCTCCTGGACAAGTTTCTGTGTAACGTTTTCTAGGTAGACCTGCTCCAGTGGGGGGGTTGGACTAGATGATCTCCAGAGGTCCCTTCCAACCCCATATGATTCTATCATTCTATGAGAGGTGAACATAGTATTTCCTCCACATTAGTTGTGTAAGTTTCAAAATGTTGCTGTGGTACGCAAAAAGAAGGAAAAAAAGTATCCATGAAATGTTTGGAAAGAATCTGGAGAATTATCTGCTTTGACCAATGTGGTTCATAGCTGTGGTTTCAGTGGGAAGCTGGTGAAAGCCAGATGTGTGGAGCCAGTTTTTTAGAAATATTTCTTCTTCCACAGCTAGAGCATGAGAAGGAGGGATGAGGGAAGAGCAAATTCAGCAGACCTATCCTATAGGCAAGCCCAAGAACCTTCCCAGATTCTCACTTCTGGCCTCCTGAGTCTGAGATTCTTGGGGCTTGTCTACATATTACCTTACTAAAGATGCCTTGTGCCCTTGGTAGAGTCTTTGTGATGAAGTGTCAGGAGGAACTGTACCTATATAAACAGTGGATTGGAATTTTTTTTTTTTTCCCTTGGTTTTCTGTGAAGACCAAAGCTCAAATGGGCTTTTGGGAAAAGTTCAAAGGATTGATAAGGTGATGTTTCTTCTTTTATTAATGGGTTTGGTATGACTCAGAGCTCAGTTCAGCAAACAGGTAGGCATATTGCTAGTTCTAGACACTCACTGATGTAGCTCAGTTTGCAAACTACAGCAAGGATATACCATAAGGTCCTATTAGAGATTTTAGGCCAATTTTTAAACACACAATCTTTTGCCTGGATGGACTTTGCATAAAGTTGCACTTTAGAAAGTATTTCAGCCAGCAGTTGACTCTTGTTGTGTTGCCTCAGAGATGTGGGTTTATCAAAGACCTTGAATAGAACAACTTGTTGCTTCTGTAGTTCAGCTGGCAGGGGTACAGGCAAGAGAACAGACACTGCCAGTTCTACCCTCTGCCACAAACATTTCTTCCTGCTTAGGATGGTGATTTCCCCAGTCCTCACTGGCAGGCTTTCTGTCCCTTTTTATAGCAAATAGTACTCTGTGCAGAAGCAGTCCAGTGCTTAAAATGGAGAATAAGGAGTCGTGAGGGTTCCAAAACTGAATTATTGGGTCCTAGATGTCTCAGTCTATTTGGATGTCTTCCAGAAGCCTCCTTCAAAATACACCCATCTTTGCATCTCGTTCTCTTTTCTGTACATTTGTCTATTGTGAATGTGCTCAGTATTAATAGCAAGTCCACAAACCCATAGCTGATTCCAACAGAACACTTTTTTTTTCCTCCATGTGTACAATATTGTTTTTATCTTTTTTTTTCTTTTGTTCTGGACTCCAAAAAATGTAGCCAAAAATAAGTAGTTACAACCAACATTGCAGGTTGGGCTAAACTCAGAAGAGCCAAGCAGCATTAAAGTTGAAAATTATGTCTTATAATTTACTATTCAGCTCATTTTGTTGTTGGTGATTACATTAGTGTCCAAGAAAATGTGTGATCTTATGTATTACGCATGCTATAGTCCTTAGGCATAATAGGGTTAGTTGAGGACAGAGTGTCAGATGTAGTATTTGTCATTACCGTTGATTTGCCTAGTTGCATGCTGTTGTGAATTTGTGTTGAACTATTAATAGTTGAATGTAGATTTTTCTCTGACTCGGTGACTTTTTTTAAAAAAAAATTTTCATCTTGGCATGCTTTATTTCCCTGTCATTTTCAATAGCAGAAATGTTTGCTGTTAAATGCAGTTTGTCTCCTGTTTTGATTCTTTTTTAAAGAAAACAGCATGTTAAAATGAATGGTACAAATTCAACTATTTGCTTCTCTTTTGTAAATGCTGGTAATGTGTGTTATTAATTACATTGCTATGGTGCGGTAAAAACCATTTTTTTTCTGTAACTCTACCTTCTGTTGTATAACTGCTCCATAAAGGTCATCTTTTTACCAGACAATAATCTTAAATGTCATGCTTTCCAATATGTTTAACCAGTTCATATCTAGATACATAGTTGGTGGAGCAGAGCACTTTGCTAAATGAGTTTCAGAGACTGGCAAAGTAATTTAATTCAAAATAAATTGAACTTCACTATTCTTCTTCCTGTGCTGGTACCTTGCTACTTTGATATCATCAGCCAATTTTGAGAATACATATATAGTCGATCCCTGTTTTCTGTTTATAAATGTGGTTGATGTACTTTTTTCCAAAAAAAAACCTGCGGTTAACACAATGGCAATGATTTAACAAAAAGAAACACTTTATGCCTGAAAGCCGTTTGCCTTCTGGCACTCTCTTGGGATTCCGATAAAACACAAGGAAGTGAAACAACTACCTGCACGTTTGAGTAGGTCTGTAAATGCTGAAGTTGCATGTGTCTGACCAGAGGCGCTTATATGTGGTGGTTATGTATTTTTGGAGCAGCATTTTGAATATTTCATAGTAGTTCATTTGGGCATACCTGTGTTACTTGTGGGCATGCAGCGCACACCATGGCAGAAAGTGTAACCTGTAACCTCTACAACATTAAAAGCTTTTAGTGCAGGATTTAGTCTAGTATTTCAAATACTTTTTCTCTGTGCTGGATGCACTCCAGGGAGAATGCAAACCTGCCAGCATTTTGTTCCTATTCTTACCTCTTTTAATTTCCATTATTGTTGCAGACTGCATTTCCCTTAGACACCTACCATTTTCGCCACGTTCTTTCCCCTCTTCTTATAGATAGAATAACGGTTTAGAAGAAACTAACAAGGAGAGATGGGAAGGCTTCCTAGTACCTTATAGAGGGAGAATTTACTTCATGAAGCAAAGAATTAAGCTGTCTCACACAGCCAATTAAGTGTATGCTGTCTTTTACTATGCATGCGTGCATGCCCTTGTGCAGTAAAATATAATTTATGTTGGTAGCGGATGTCGTTCTTGCTTAGTGACCTGGGCTCAGACTGTGACACATTCAGTGCAGCCTGATGGTGAGGAAAGAAGACCTACGGATGTTCACGGGTGTAAGACAGGATTGTTGAAACTGAGATAGTAAGGTGAAGTTAAAGATCATTTGCAAGCAGATAAAAATCAGGTCTGGAAATTCTTGCGAGGTCCTTGACCAGTCATTAAAATACTTCCCTTAAGAAAGACCTGCCAAGTTAGCAATTAATGAGACTTAATCTGATTAAGAATGTTTTAAAATTAGTCATGTATGAAATTGTGGTATAAGTTTCTTTCACCTCCCTACATTTCCTGCTGGTATGTAAATGGTGAATTACTGCTGGTCTATCCTTGAGCTGGAACTGAGCTTGTCTGGAATGACACTAAATGTAAAGATAATTTTGTACTTTCAGAGATTTGAAAATGTGTTGCCATCTTTAAAAGATACATGCTGAAATGTAAAGCAAGAATAGACTTTAAATAAATTAGGTTGACTTTTTTTTTTCTGAGATTGCATGTGCATATGTAGCCACAAAAATATATGTATATATGGGTATGTGTGTATAGTGTATGTATGTTATAAAATAATTTACACGTACATTATAGGTATTATGTATCTTCATTGCTCTGGTCTGATTTTCAGGGATGTGTTTCTTTTCATGTCACCGAGAAAATGATTTGGTTGACTTTGAGTAAAGCCTTTTGACACCTTTATAAATGGGTTGCTTCTTGGTGCCTCAAACATAGTAATCCTCATTTCCTTATTCTTGTATGTGAGATCTTAAATAGTATTTATTGGCCTTAGCGTCTAGGAACCTGAATTGTGACTGAGGGCTGTCTCTTTATGTGGACACAAACCAGTGATGTACGTAAGCCATTTAGCAAAGCAACCAAAGGAATATGAGGTAAGAGATAACAGATGGCTTCAGACAGACTGGAGGAGTATA
Organism: Scolopax mira; assembly: GCA_004320125.1. Classification (NCBI taxonomy): domain Eukaryota; kingdom Metazoa; phylum Chordata; class Aves; order Charadriiformes; family Scolopacidae; genus Scolopax; species Scolopax mira. The sequence goes on along the minus strand of BJBW01000322.1, from coordinate 23,065 downwards.
GAGGAATGATGAGATAGTATTGACCAGCAATAGTTGATAAGCAATAGTATTCAGCATGTTGAGAATAAAAGTATTTTGGAGGCATCTTGGCAAAAGCATATTTTAGCCATCTCTGGAAATGTTTAGCTCATAGACAGTCGAATTTAGCGTTGTTGAAAGAGCTGACATCAGCATAAAAACTAAGAAAATACATCAGGTGTGAGATGAGCAGTAAATAGCCTCGAAAGTGAGGACAAATTCTATTCGATGCATCAAAGACAAAGAGGAGCAACATGAATGACTATGGAAAACAATCTTTGCAACAGGCAAGATTGTGTGTGTCTAGTATAAAGAAGAGGATGCCTATGGCAATGTAAAGATGAGAACTTTGTCCAGGAGCACAAGCTGTGTGATGGACAGGAAAAGCTATATCATAGAGAGATTACATAGAACACATCCACTGAACTGACATGTAATTGGGATTTGAGAGACTATCTGAGTTGAAAATGCTGTCCATGTTGTGGTTTGTATGACAGGCACAAAGTGATATTGCTCAGAATGATTAGATGAAGATACAGAGAGCTGAGACAGGGGAAGATGCTTTGTATTACTCATTCTGGTCTTCAGCAAGACATCTCATGGAGGACGAAGAGGGAGAAGGACTACAAGACGGATGTTAGTGTTGGAGGAAGAGGGTTTAATGAGAGCAGTAGAAGGCAAGCCAAGAGGAGAAATGGTAGATTTATGGATCATCCACTGGGAATTTCTGTTTGCTGATGTTGTGCAGAGATAAGTCATGGATGGTAGGAGATTAAGAGCAGAGGTGCTTTGAGTTCCCCACAGGAAGCTGGTGGAGAAGGAGGTGGCCACTTGAAATTTGGTAGCTGTTGGATTAAGAAGGACTTTCAGAATAAAATATCCATGAAAATTTCACTTGTATTTTAGCATGTATCTACAATGCAAGACCGTAAGATATAGTATTTTTGGAGATAATTTCCAAAGATAGCCACCTTTGTCATCAAAAACATTTGGATTGGGGCAACTTTTAAAAGACTGCTGAAAACTGATTTGGAGTAGCATGTGCTTTAGGGAACAAGGATAACTCTATTAGAAGATTACAAACTCGTTGAGGTGCCATGTTTCAGATGAGAATAAGCTCTAACTTTTTGAAGACAACAGTGAGAACAACAAAAAAAAATTACATTCTCTCCGGATCATCCAGTACTGCAAATAGCCATAGATCAGAACTTTTGCATAAATCATATTACTACCTAAGTAAATATATTAGTATTTTAGAGGTGATGAGCACTTGTTCTTTCCTCTTTTGAACAGTGATTTCTGTTTTGCAGACTTCAAAGAAAAGGGAAGAAAGCACAGTGTCCCCTGGGATTCCAGCTGTATTCAGGAAGACAAGGAGTACATTAGAATTCACTTGATTTTTTAGATTTCAATAATTTCTAGGATCTAGATTGTCAGTTTATGTAAACTGGTACGAAGCTGTTGAAATGAAGAGTGCAGAAGAACTGACAATGTACATTAAAAAGTGTCTTTGGAGCAGAATTTATGTTAAAAAACAAACCAATTATTGTTTCAGTTGCTCAGAGAATTTATTTTGCTGTGTGAGACTTAAATCTGAGATTTTTTTTGTGTGTGTAGAAGGTCCCAAGTGACATCTGAAAACAAATACATGGAATAATAACTTGGAGCGTAAGAATAGCCATTTGTTGTCATTCCAGACTTAATATGGATAGGCTAAGGAAGTAAATTCTGTTCAGTACTCTAATTTGTAAACTGGCAGCTCAGTATGTTGAGAAAATCTTAAGTGATGTTTCCAATAGTGCATTTAAATAATTTTTGTCAATAAAAAAAGAATAAAAACATGACATTTATGGAAAAAACCCAACCCCAACCCCAACACAGAATTTATGCCCAATCTTAGCAATTTGTGTAAGACAAGGTAACTTTTTTGAGTTAGTGAGTAAAAAAAATCACATGTATTTGATAAAGAATATATTATTCTGCATGCTTTATGCAGTTGTTCTTTTGTTTGTTTTGATAAATTCTGCTTTAATAGTACAGTGCTGAATGCAGTAGAATTTTTAATTAAAAAAGTTGAATAACTGGAGTTTTCAAGTCAGAAGGGTTATGCAGAGACATTTATTTTATTGTATGTATTTGCTTTGTCTCTTGTATTTTGTACCAGGACTTATGAATTATTAGTGAATGCTGTGAAGGGCTAGACTCTGGTCAGTATTGCAGAACAGTATGAAAAGTCCCTTTGAATATAGTCTGAAAGGAGAACTGAAAACTTATAGTCTGCAGGGGACCACCAGTGGGCTGAAGCTGGCATTTCTGGCTTTCTGCCAGATCTTTCCCTCTGTGTGATTAACTTCAGGATTGGACAAGGACGGATCTCCAGGTGGCTTAGCATCCTGTTATTCCTTCTCTCTGTTCCACTGACTGAACTCACCTGCAATACAGCCAAAATGAGTCAATCCTACATTCAGAGGTTGGGCAATACATAAAAAATAAGGAAAAAAGAGCCAAAATAAACCCCAAAATACAAGAACAAAACTTAAAATCCATGGATTTTGCTGGCAAAACAAATAGACTGAGTTTCCCTGTAGCTTCATAGAAATTCTAGCTGTAGGAGACCTCTGAAGATTTGTAGTCAAATTTCCTGTTTCAAGCAGGACCATTACTAACACTACTTTGGGTCAGCCAAGCTTTCCTTGGTGTACATTGGTGAGATGGTTTCATGCAATGGAGCATTTTGCAGTCAAGGAACTTTTTTACAGAAAACACGGCTCCCTCTTCTTTTTGTCTCTGTCTTCCCTTCTCAAACAGCCTGCATCCATGCCCATACCCTGGTCACGTATGCTAGCCCACGTCTGTGATTCCAATCATGCCATAGCTCTGCTACCACATACAGACTTCCAGTTCTACCTGTTCATTGCTCAAGCTCTGTTCAGTGGTGGACTGAGGTGTCTGAATGCCCTGTTTCATGGTCTTCTCCAGCATGTACTTGCCCTTTATCTGCACTGCTTCCTTGCTTACTTCTGTATTTAGATACCACCTCCTCATGAATCTAGTTTAAAGCTTTCGCCACTTGGTACCAAGCCTGTTAGCAAAGACATTCTTCCTCTCTTTATCATGTGAAGTCACTCTCCTCATCCTAGTTCTCAGGACTTTTTATCTTTTACCAGGATCTTCATCTGAGATCTCCTGTCTGAAAACATGAGACTGGGGAAGGAAGAAGAAACTACGCTTGGTAGTTGATTGAGATTGAAATGTTACTTCACATTTTCACAGCCAGACCTTACTGCCATGATAAGGTGATGAAATTCACCTGAACACAGTGACCTCCTGCTGTGTCCTTAGTGCATGAGTTTCATCAAACTGGCTAAGCAAGGGCTGAGGTAGCTTGCAGGGGCTTGTGTGAGCTGTTCTGAAGTTAATGAACTGAATTAATTCTAAGAAAACCAAAAATAAAGTCTCAACTATATATAGAGAGATATGTATAGATACGTATATAGCTGTTGGAGAGAACATTCCTGGGGAGGAAAAAGAGTTAATGAGGCATTTCAATGTCTTTATATGGAGCTGTATAAATTTCAGCCACTTAACTTTAGCAGGAATATCCTGGAGCATTTGAAGTGTGGTGAATAATTTAAAATAAATAAGGTTAATGAAGAAGACCCTGTTTGCCAGTCTGAAATGTAAATTTTGAAGACCCTTTAAAGTTTTTGCTCACACAGAAAAAAAAAAGCGTAAATGATTAGGTCCTGCATTTTATAAACAGTTGGGGTGAAGACAGGTTTGGTTAACTCAGCATTCTGATGTAGATCTTTCAGCATGTGGTCATCTATCTTTATTGTGTGAAAATTTAACTGATTTTTTTTTTCCAAATGTTCTTGAAAGTGCATCCAAGAGGGTTTATGAAGACCAGATGAGGTTTGTTAGGATGGTTTCCTCAGAAGCCGTCTGTGTAAAATATGACATCCTTTAAAAACAGTATCAAAGCTGAAGCTGTTATTTCCTGTTCCAGCATTGCTCTTGGCTTTTGGAGTAGGTAGAATTTTTATCGTGATATTTACATTCTCTACTATTAAATAGGTGAGTTTGTTCTGCAGTTTTACTTCAGGGTAGGTATTTGGCAAATACAGCAACTCTGGCTAATTGGTCTGGATTCTTTTCTGAAATTTTTATTGCCTGTGTAAGCACAGTGTGGATGCCTGCAGTAAAATTTAAAGTATATATAGCGGATACCATAAAAAAGATCATTCACCAATGTTTGGTGTTGTGGGTTTTTTTTGGTACATGTATTAGTAATAATGAAAATGCTCAAACTTTGTCTTTTGACAGCTTTTGTTGATGAGTAAGGTGTGGTTACTGTGAGAACTCTTTTTCTTACTTGTCTCATATACATCACCAGACTGCAATAGACCAAGATACTGAATTATGAAAATCATGGCAAAGTGAAGTGCAATATACATTGGTGTGATGTTTGAGTTAGATTTGATACTTCATCTTGTGCATGGCTCTAATAAAAGATATGTAAGAGGTAACCATTACGACTGAAGTAATAACAGTGTCTGCCCTAAAATAAGGGGAGCCAGATTATTCAGTCACAATAGCTTTAGTGAAGGAGGTGAACTGCACCAGCAAGGTGTTTGCTCTCACTATTTAATTGTTATGGTCTCACTTAAGAGTTACTCCTAAGTAATAAGAAAGAACTCGTTGCATGGCTATGGTTTTGACTAATACTCACCCTATTTCTTCTCTACCTTTGCAAGAAGGCATAAGGGAGATCAATTAAGCTCCACTCATCTCCTTTGCTCTTTCTGGAGGTCTGTGTTGGCACACCATGAGGGCACACTGTGTAGATGTGGCTGTCACTGCGTGTTTGCCACAAGTTCTAATCCTTATGAATTGCTGGGAAAAAAATCACTCTGACAGATGTTCCTTTGTGAACTGGCCCTGGGAATTACTGAATGTCATTGGCACACATGAATGTGCATCTGACCCAGGGATGAGTAACTCTGAGTTTTGTTAACCCATGAGAGCACTCACGGAAAAGGCATTCAGAGGTCTCCTGGGTTATGCTGGTATCCCAAGCCAGGATCAGCTGTATTCTGTGAGATCTCTAGTTTGTTCTTAAAAACTTTGTATTCCAGAGTTGCAATGTTAGAAAATAAAAATCTTCCTTGCTGCAATTTGAACAAATTACTTACCACCCTGTCCCATGGACGTCTGTTCCTATTTTCAGCAGCCGTTTTGATATATGACACCTTACAGAGTTACTTCTTGGTAGCCTTTCTGATGCATTAAACAATCCTCACTCTCTAAACGTTTTCTCTTAAGTTATATTTTCTAGAAATCTCTCTCTGCAATTGTTCTGCATCTTTCTTGAAGTGTGATGCCCAAAACGGAACGTAAAACAGCTCTGTTTAGAGGGGAGTGCTTCATATGTCTCACTGCCTATAATGACTGTTATGTTGGGGTTTTTTTATGCAATAGTAAAATAGATATTTTTTACTAGAGATCCTCTTCTACAGAAATGCGACTGAAAAAGTAGTTCCTCCTCCTGCATTTATACAGTTCATTATTTATACAGTTCATTATTTATGCAGTTCATTATACAGTTAATTATGAAGATATCCAAGTGTCTTGCATGTATTCCTACTAATTGACTCCTATGCTGCCCTCAAACTGTAGATTGCATCCAGCTTCAGGTTATAAACATCTGAATGTAGGTTGCCTAAATGCACACTGTATGTTAGCTGGGTCACTAAATTCCCAATCTAGTCAATGGAGCCTGGCCAATTGGACATGTCTTACTGAGGGTCAGCTGAAGAGTCTCATTAGAGTCCCCAAACACCAATGACTGTATTGACTTGTCCTCCATTAACTGTAGAAATAATTTGTTTACAATCTGGACTTGAATCCCATTCCATCTCTCCAGTTTACCCATATCATTTTGAATTCTAATCCTGCCTTCCAAGATACTTGCAGTCTCTTAGAGCCCGTTATCATCTGCGAATTTCATAAACATACCTTCTATTCCACTGTTGAAGCCATTGATATAAATATTGAATGGCATTGGACCCGAAACACAACCCTGTGGAGCCCTACTCAATATGCTGCTCCTTTGTGATTGCAGCGATTGTTTTCTGAGTGTTTCTTCAACTCGACAGCACCCATGGATGTATTTTAATAATTTATTTAAGCCTGCTGTTGAAAAATGCTTTGCTGTTTTGTGGTTTTGCATGCTCAGGATTATGAGCTCTGTTACTTTACAGTGACATGAGAAGAGCCATCCTATTCCCCTCCTCCCTTTACTAGCTGCTCTCTTTACCTTTACCTCTGTATCAAAAGCCGACTTCAGTTTATTCTGAATTTTTGCTGAACAAAATGTCCTGATGTATTTCTTTCTCAACTACTCCCAGATGTGGGAGTAGTTAAAATACATTATTCCAGTCCTGTACTCTGGATGATTCTGCCAGTTGTTTCAAAAACTCTTTTCTCCCTTACTTCCCTGGCTTGGCAGTTTGAAATAGATTCTTACCATGGGAATGTTCCTGCTTTTTTTTCTTCTCTAACTTTGTAATCATTACATGGAAGTTTCCTTATGGCCTGGAACTACATCAGTTGTATATGTTCTTGATGCACAATGCAGTACCCTTTTTCCATTGCCAGTCCTTAGGAAAGAGCAGTACCTCTTTACATTTGTATTTTAGACACATGGGTCATCTGAGTCTCTGTTACTCCAATTAAATAGTTTCTTTAGATATCTGACTTCTCCAGTTTGCTTCCAATACTCTAGTGTAGGTACATAGAAGTTCAGTAGACTCATTTGCTATGCTTTCTTGATGTTCTTCTTAATTAGTTTATTTCAAGTAGCTTTTAGACCCTTCTCAATGTTATTCATCTTCATACATCCCCACTGGATTTTGTTATTTCTCTCTGACAACACCAATCCTGACTTAATTCAGTTAATGTAATCAATCAGTGTGTAAAGATGCTTTCCCTTTTTTTCAAGAGATAAGGTACACTCCCATCAGTTTGTTTCCTTAGCCTGCTTGCTAAGGAAACCAAACTCTTCAACATCATAGAATCACAGAATTGTCTCGGTTGGAAGGGACGTTTCAGATCATCGAGTCCAACTGTCAACCTAACACTGACAAAAGCCATCACGAAACCATGTCTCTAAGCACCACGTCTACACATCTTTTAAATACCTCCAGGGATGATGATTCTACCACTTCTCCGGGCAGCCTGTTCCAATGCTTGATAATCTTTTTGGTAAAGAAATTTTTCCTAATGTACAATCTAAACCTCCTCTGGTGCAACTTGAAGCCATTTCCTCTTGTCCTGTTGCCTGTTACTTGGGTGAAGAGACCGAGCCTCACCTCCCTACTACCTCCTTTCAGGTAGTTGTAGAGAGTGATGAGGTGTCCCCTCAGCATGCCATCTTCAAAGTCTAAAATAGAAAAATGTGTCATCAGAAATAGGAAGAGTCAAAAGTTCTTTTGTTTATAGACCTAGCAAGTTCTTTCAATCTTTTCTGTTGTGGTAGCACTGACAGCAGTTGTGATAATGGTAAGTTGCCATCATCCACTGTGTTTCTTCTCTTTAGTGCTCCTATAATGGAGCCTGTTTGTGTTGGAGAGACTTTCCCAACCACTTTGGGTATTGCACAGGACTGGAGTGCTGTCTCTCAGATTTCGCTGTAAAACTTAGTTCTTTGATCTTTCAGTTCCATTTCAGCACATATAATTTCAGTCAGTGCTTGTGACAGCGCAAATAAGAGCCCCGCAAACTCTTAACCTGGGCTCCTTGTATTCAAACTGGTTTCCTCATCAAGGGTTTAGAAATCAGCCACGCTTTGATGTGGCAGGCTGAGAATTGCATCTCATTTTAGAATTTTATGATACCAAGGTTTCATAAATATAAGATGTGGTGTTCCAGCTAGGATACTTGATCTCTGAGTGTTTAATTTCCATTTGAATAAATTGATTTTACATTGTTCTGATGAGGTCATGGTGCCAGACTTCAGGTTTGCTTGATCTTAGGAGCAGTGGGTGTTACACTAAAGAAATTCTACAGCCCTGGGAGAGTTTGAACCTTGTGGTTTTGACAACTGTGGCTTTTGGTTTGCCAGCAGACATCTGGGAGATACTGCAGAATCTATTGTGAACAGCAGTGAAATAGTTAACAATGCTGACATTTAAAACAGCTGGACTTACTTCTCTGATGTTGCTGTCAAAAGAGGGGAGTAGGGCCTTGAGCGTGGACCTCCATGATGGCAAAATGGGAACACAGCCAGATTCAGGGGCATTCGGACCCACTGTATAGTGCCAAGTGACTTCAGGTGGAGAATGTTTTTTCTTGAAAACTGGATAAAGCAGAAGAGAAAATGTAAACTATAGGCAAATATATATCTCATATTCTCTTTTGGACCAAATAATTTTAAAATGTTTTTACCTCCTTCCTTATATGTATAAAGTCCTGCCCTTTATCTAATTGGTAATACACCAGCTTTTGGCTCCCAAGGATCCATCTAAGTCTTGGGTACTGGCCATTGGTTGGGAGTCTCAAGGTGTGAAATTGTGTCATTTTTCTCTGTGAACTGCTTAGTTCACCAGTGCTAGGAAGAGATGTGCAGAGTGGGGACCTTTCCCTTTTCATGGCTCAAAGGGCCTGTGTATGCTTATGAGATGTCTAATCAAATGGAATTAGAGGGAGGATGCACACTGTGGTTTCAATTCCTATTAATAACAGCCTGACGGATGACTTTCCTGCGTGATCTCTGGTATTCACTATGTTATTTAAAGACCTAATGTTCTGTCATGTATGATTTATGCAATAGAGGTGCGTTTCTATTATATTAGATGCAGAAGGATATTGGCAGTAGTACAATGCTGTATATTTATATTTTATTTTTTTTTAAGTGATAAAAAGAGATATCACAAAGATCAGGCTCTTTGAACAGCCTTTTTCCTAGATGTTTGTTTTTTCTGCTCACAAGATCATAGAAGCAGAACTATTTTAGGCTGCAGTGGATCTCTGGAGGCCATGTGGTCCAACCTCTGCTCTAAGTAGGGCCAAATACATCAAGTTCCTCAGAGAATTGTCCAGATAGATTTTGGGCATCTCCAAGAATGAATATCCCAGTTTCTGTGGATATGCATTGCACTGCATGACCGCTCTCATGGCAATTTCCCCCACCCTTGTATTCAGTGAGAATGTCCCTTATTGTATATTGTGCTTGTACCCTTTTGTGTTTTCACTGTGCATCTTTGGGAAGAGTTTGGATTTGTCTTCTCTACACCCTCCTGTTAGGCAGCTGTAGACAGTAATAAAAACTTTCCTTAGCATTCTCTTCTTAAGGCTGGAAAAAAATGAGGTCCTCAGCCTCACCTTGTATGTCATTTCCTCCAGAAATCCATTTTTTCTGAAAGAAAAATAATAATGCAACTTAAAAAATTTATTTTACTTTAAAAAGTGCAAAATAAATCATCAGATGTAACATATATGTGCTTTGAAGGATCTACTTTGTCAAATAGTAGATCACTGTTGAGCGCAGTTGTTTTTTTGTAGAGTATATGCATTATCATATGTTTTTGAGGTTTCTCTAGATTACTATATGTGGAACTTTAATGGTATAGGAATTTTTAATTTTTTTTTTTGGTAAATAAACATGAAAATAATATCAAATGGAAATCTACAGTAACGTGTTATATCCATCTGTGTATATACCTACATCAGTGTGATATAAGAGAGAGGGAAAAGTGCCCTGTCCTTGAAGTTTTATCTCACCAAAAGAATACCGCATCACCTGTTGATGATTTCTTCTATTCAGCTTGGAGGACATGAGCTTTAACTAGATTCCTCTGAGAGCTAATCAGAGTCAGTGCTACTGTTGGGATTAGTGATGAGAAATTGCTGTGCTCTCCTTGGCAACTCTTGCCCAACTCTGGATCATTTGTTGTCAACAGAAAGACTGAATTCTGACTCTGCCACCAAACCTGATGGCGGACAGGAGACCATTCCACTAGAGCATCACGCCGTTCTGCTAGAAAGGTGAGGAAGCTGCTGGTAAAGGTGCATATTCAAGGATTCTGTTGCGTTTGCTGACCAAACTAAGCCCCCTTGGCAGACAGGTTTGCAAATTTAAATGAAAGATTATAGAGACTTTAAATTTCACCTTAAACATAGATACCATTGTTTTCTAAGTGAGGAAGTTGCAGGTACCCAGGACCTTTAGGCTGCCTTCTGTAAGGCTGTGCAAAGTAATGGCTTGTCAGAGAAGACAGTAATTGATACTGTCCTTGAGCCTCCTGCAAGCCCTTGGTTTTGCTACAGAGCTTATTACTCAAATATGAAAAAGTCAGGAATTAACACACAAACCTGCAGTTTTTTCGGGAAAAGGATATTCCCCTTAATTTTTCTCTGGTCTTTGACTTGTCTATTTTTCCTCTGAGCCCATGAACAAGTGAGGTCCAGAATACATGTGATTTTCAGGAGATATTAAATGGTATATTGTATCCAAACTATGGGATACCCTATACATATGTTTAGTCACAGGACCAGGTACTAATGTATCAGCCAAGGCTTGGTCCTCTTCACAGATCACAGCATTTAAGTGATTCCTGACTGGTTGTACACTCTTTTAGCAAGGAAGTATCTTGGTATCTGATCTGCTGATTTCTTCAGGAAGACCTGCTCATTTACAGGTATATTTTTTTTTTCCTACTGGGAAGGAATTTTATGCATACTGGATACCCTTTGTCTTCTAGCTCTCATTAAAAAAAAGTATTTCTGATCTTCTGTTAAGCTCTTAAGCTTTGCTGGAGAGTGTACCATGTCATGGTAGCTAAATGGAAATCCTTTCCATTTGAAGATTTGTGCTCCTTTTACATCAACATTTAAATGTCTGTGATGAGATACTTGCTTCCTACATATGAGATCAAATAAATATTTGTATGTTTACAGCAAATGTTCTTCTTGGTAATATATAACTAGATATTAACTGTACCTATTATTTTCAGAGTTCTGATACTCAAATATGTAAGAATATATCTAAAAACTATGTATATTGTCATCTTCCTGAGCTCATTCTTCCCACTTTGTTTGCTGTAGCTCAGTAAATTTATAGTTTTCTTTCATATTTCTATCACTGAATGCTGCAAAACTCACATTTTTGAAGACCCCATAAATGCCCATATCCCAGAGCCTTTGTCTGCCTTTGCTGTTTTCTTTTCCTTGATGATGAACCATCTTCCTCAACATCATCTTTACAAATTGCCACTTTTCTAATGCTGCCTGGCAGCTCATGTGGTAAGATCCCCTCTTCATGTTTTGCCATGGAGGACAGGCAGGTTGGGAACTGGGCATGGAGAATACAGCAATGAGCAAAGCAAAGAGTTGAGGTATCAGAAGAGAGGGACTTCTGAAGTGGCCTCTTTCCTCACTGAACAGCCCTGTCATGGTGCCCTGCCTGAGAGCAAATAAGGAGTAGGGAGGAGACAAGCTGAATCTGCGGTGGCTTATCTCCAAGTGCTTCTCTGTTGCACTGTTTTTCATGCCTCCAGCTCAGCTGTAACACAGTAATTAACCTGAGCCTTTTAATTTTTCCCAGTTGGCTTTAAATTAACTCTGTTGTCCTATTGTGTGGAGTAATCCTTCAAGCATCTGCGGGGTACACTACAATTTAAATTGTTTATAAGTGCATGGGTATTTACTGTTTGGTCAGTATTTATTTTACTATTACCATAATATTAATTATTTTTTGGATTTTCATGTTTGTGGAGAAGACTTAATAGTGGGCCTTATTGTCTTAGATACCACACTCACACAGAATAAAAAGCAAAATCCCTGCTCTGTGCATGCTGCAGGGAAGTCCAAAGCTCTTTGATAGTACTCACGGCCAAAACTCCTCATGTGAAATAAAATGTGCCAAATTAGTTTGAAGAAATTTCAGATCAAAATCCTGTTGTTAACAAAGCTTTGTTTCTTGAATAGACTGTTGCTTGTTTAGATGTATTGAAGTAGTATTGTTTGCAGTTGTTTTAGGTACAGACAGCTCTTTTTAAGGCAGGAAAATTTTAGGTTTCTTGTAAATAGCATTTTTAGAATAGTTTCTAGCAGGAAAGAGACAAGGAGAAGACAGGATCTTTATTTCAGCCAATTAAATCTTTCACACAGGCTCTCACAAGTCTCAAATTAGTATCAAAACAAACAGTGGGACAAGTTTGTTTAGGTTTTTGTTTTGTTTTAAATCACAGATCTCTTTGTGCTCTATTTAATGGGATGTCTAAAAATGTCCTTTTATTAATGCTGTGCAGTAATACGGTCCATAACTATAGAGCCTATTAAACACTTCATAAAACGTTCAGGGAAACTTCTTTCCAACATTACACTGTGTTTTTCTAAGTTATGATGCTCTGGAAATTGGCTTATTATAAGTTTTCCATCAAAGTAAAGTGTTCCAGGAGAGTGGAGGATGACCTAATGTGATCTAGATTGAAAGCATCAGTGAAACTTGATGATTATCATTGTTTTGATATTGTATATGTTAACAGTGGATTCTTGTCAAAGCACGTGTAGATAGATGCAAAGCAAGCTCGAAAGACATACCTAGAAATTAAGGTTGCTGCTTGTGTCACTGTAATAATAATAATTTCAAAAGTGAAGCTGTAACCCTCTCATTTATCTGTGAATTGAGTGGCAGAAACTCCAGCACAGGACAAGATAATATAGATATGGTGAACTTTAAATATTCAGAACATGAACTCACTTCTTTGCATTTGTAAAACGATGGTATGAAAATCTAGTAGCGTACAAAAACTAATCTAGCAGTGTGCCAAAGTAATTAAAGTAAAGTAAATAATCTCCAGTGTTCTTATTCCCCACAGAAATTGTTTAATATCTTATCTTTCCAAACTAGTTTTCTGCTAATTCATGATGTCTTTGTAAGACTCTCCTTATTCAAGCAGAGCTGGTTTTTTTCATGGCGTGGGAATATCTCCCCTCCTGTCCTGAGGGGACACATAGTGGGTAATGTCCACATTCCAAAAAAAGATGTTTCTTCCATACAGTGGAGATGCCGAGCATGAAGCGAACAGCTGTAGACCTCTCTGGTCATTAATTGTTTACTTAGCACAAGGAATTTGAGTGCCTTAAGTGTATACATTGTACGACATGTCTAACATAGTCTTGGTGCTGTGGGACGTTTTGCTGCTTGGAAACCAGGGACCTGATGCTGATCTTGTTTTTGGTACAAATTAGAGGTAGCTCTGTTGAAGTAGGTGAAGCATAAGGCTTTTGTGAGGCGGATCAGATTATGTCCTTTTGAGTTGTCCTTAAATATTAGACCCTGATGACCCATGGCTCTTGAAGTTCCCTGTTACTGCAGACAAGAGGCGGGAGAAATGGAGGAGGACATAAATTATGTTAAAATAGTCCAATGTTCCTACGTAGAAGCGTGTGTGTCCTTATATATCTACATATCCTGAAGCATATTTTTAACCAAGAAAAATAAGTATAGTACAAGTTGGTGCTGTGATGCAAGTGTTATGACCTGAAACTTTTTGGTTTTGGTGCTGATTAGAAGAATGTGCTATCGAATGTAGGCAAGGTAAATGACACCAGACCGCAAGAGCAGACACTAGACAATTATCATTCTTTTTTGACCGAAAGAAAATAAATAAATTGTCTGTTTCTAAACAAAAGATCCTTTGGAGACTGCTGTGACAATCTTTCTGTCTCTCCCACAGCTATTGTGCAAGGATCACAACCACAGCAGTTGGCTATGGATCACCAGTTCTGTACATCACTTTATGACCAAATAGATGTGAGTTTGCACGTGGTAGATAACACTTCTCTTGAGACCTTCCAAATGCTATGGGTAGCTGATCCTGGATCCTCTCTTTCCCATGGTGCCTCGCCCCCAGAGACACACAGATCCCCCAGTCCACCCCCAGATCCCCAGTCTCTCTGGCAGTTGGCTAGGTCTTCCCTGGTCCCTGAGGTGGTGTTAGCCACCTCCCCTGGTGGCCTCACCCTTGAAGACACAGCTGGCTCCCAGGCCAGTTCACTGGCTTGCCAGCTAGTCCAGCTTGGCATTTGCTAGCACTTCCATGGTGATGCGCCCACCTTTGTTCACTCTGGGTGCCGGTACCCTGGGCACAGGGTGCTTTGCAGCCCCAGTTTCATTCCAGATGCTGCACTTGGAGCCCCCTGCCCCTGCAATTCCTGGAGAGAGCCCCTTGCCCAGGGGAAGAGATAGAAATGGTGTTTAATGAAGAGACAGGATGGACTGCATGGATCAGGTCAGGGCATGGCCCGGCAAGTGCAGCGACCAGCTGGCTGTTCACATGCGATCAGCCTCTTGTATCCCCTTATCTCATGTCTCCATCTGCCCCAGGCTGTGACCCCTGTCAGGCTATGAAGCTGTCTGGCTATAGGGTGACCCAAAGAGCCTCTCCTATGGACTCCTGGAGATGGCTGTCCACCTCAGTCCCCAAGGATGAGGCTCCTCTGGGGGGTCCAGGTTGGGCCTCGTGTCTCTCAGGGTTTACTTGGGCTCCTTTGCCTACCACGGTGCCTCCAGGTTTCCTGTGTGCTGCAGATGGGACGGCTTCAGCGACAGGCTTGGTGGAGCTGGGCAGGAGATGATTTGGGTCCTTCCCACCAATGATCTCCCTATGCAAAGGACTGGGTGCATGCAGAGGAGTTTTTTATCACAAAACCTAGCACCAGGTAGCTAGGCAGAGCAAGTTCAGTGGAACAGCTTCTTTTTAATGTTTCTTGACATTAACAGCTCCATTTCTCAATTAGAATTGAAAATAAAGTTGATTACGCGTGTCTGCAGGGTGACACTGTACTTTTGACCAGTAACTGTAAAGCAAATGGGAAAGGTCACGATAAATAGTATTTTAGTTTAATTATTCCTAGAAGAGCACAGTGACTCACTGCTGAGTTTTTTGGTGTTTCTGTTCCTACAGCCAGCAAGCAATGTTTAAAAGACTTATTCTATATATTTATAAAGGGACAAATTTGGATGACACGGTGCTGGTTTTTTTCAATGACTCTTTCTGTAAATACAGAAAAGTTGCTGTGTGTGTTTCTTTAGTAAAATTTCCACGTAATTAGTTTGGTTTTTTCTTAAATAATTGCAAGCTTAAGCCTGCCAATAAAACAAGAGTTCCGCCTTTGCGTGCGGACTCTGACAGAAACTGCATTCCGAGATGAGATCTACAGATGATGAAATAAGAAGAAAATAGTGGATTTACGTAGATAATATTGATGCTTTCATAAGCTCATTAATAAAGATCTACCAGAGCTAACAAAAACTCTTTAGAGAGTACAAAGCAGAAGTGTTTCGTGTTAACTTCAGTTTTATTTTTACTAGTTAGACCACACTTGTTTCCTCCAAGGAAAACAGGACTGATTATTTTTGCTGATTAGAAAACATCAGTGGTCTGAATCACATCTGTAATTAGTAGCAAGATTTTAAGTAGATGTTGGAGATTTTTCTGGAGTGTGATTTGCATTGTTAATTTACTATACATGCATACATGTGTGTATCTACAGATTGAATGAACAAAAGAAACAGCTGGCTGTTTTTTGAAGCAATCAGTTAAAGGTGCTTCGTAGTCTGACATTGCTATTCCTGCTGCTCGGGGCTGAATTTGCTGCTTCTGGACAGCTTGAGTTTGTCACCGGAAAGTAAGTGGGGTTGGAAAACCAGAAAATAAACCCATGCTTTACCTCTGTCATCCACTCAGCCCAGTAATTCACTCCACAGAAGTGTTGGTGGAAATAGCACTCCTTAGGTTCGCTTGGTTGACTTCTGAGACACATAAAGAAAAAAACGCTGAAGGGAGGGAATGATTTTGAGGGAAGGCTTGCAAGCGAAGCAGGCCCGGAAGATGGAGGAGCTGGGTTGGAACGTGGCTCGTGTTCCCCTGCTGTGTCCAGAATGAACCACTGAATAGGTGCAAATGGCAGGATAAAAATGGAAACTATTCAAACCAAAAGCAAATAACTTGTATACAGATGGCTTTCTGGCATTCACAGCTGCATAGATTTTGGGTTTGTACTTTTTTAGATGTGCCATGGAAGGTTAAAGCCTCTATACGTCCATCTCCAGCTGTTCACGCACGTAAAATAGATAAGGAAATGAAGCCAAGTGAGCATTGTGTGTAGCGTCAGACTTGCTTGCAGAGATAGGCATCTCAAACATTAGTACAACATCCTGTCCTGTCAAATAGCCCTCGTAGCGGCCTTTTATGAGAAGAAATTGCAGATTTTACATCAAAGGAGTCACTCCACTTTCATAAAAATGAAATATGGGGAACTGCTAAGTATACGTCATATCTCTAGGATAAAGCCTAGGGCTGAGAATCCTGAACAGAAGTGGAGAATTGCTGGAAAGTATGAAACGTAAGTTCTTCAAGCACCTTCAGTATATCCTGGTGACTGTGTTTCTGGAAAGCCTAAGATTTAGGCTGTTTCACATAAAATCAAAGAATACTGTTTATGTGCTCTGATCCTTTATACTGCAATGCAAGCGATTAACTTTTCAAAAAACTTCTTAAGCCATACTTTGAAAAAAAAGAATGTAACATTTTGAGTTAACATGTAATCTACATTGATAGGCATTTTCACATAGAATATCACAAATACCGGTTTGTGTCAGTAGAAACTTGCATTTTTGTTTTGCATTTCTTCACCCTCTTTAAAAACCTTGTTAAGATGGTCAAAATGTTTAGACTGAGCTTTTGAAACTGTGGTGTAGGTACCTCTGAATATTTCAAACTGGTATTTGATATTTCAGACTACCAACTACCCCACTATGTGCACGTAGTGGACATGAGTTGTCACCACTAATGGAGAAACTGCTCAAGAGGAAAACCTTGACGTAGACTTTTCTGAATTTTGTTTCTGTTTCTTTTTGGTGACACTGTTAACTGGAATGATTTGTCAGTAGCTTCAGGATTTACTTTTGGACCAACCTTCTGCAGAAAATCCCCATGTCCACCACCTGGTGAAGACAAATTGGCTTGCAGACCTGTTGGAGTCCCTTCCAAGGGGCCCCAGTCTTTCTTTATCACATCATGTACAGTATAGATTGGGATATGGATTGCTCTTAATCTCTGCCTGTTCCTGTTGTGTTGCCACATTGGTGAGCCTTCAGTCGTAGGAGCCTTCCTACTTGTTTCTTATGGAGTTCCCTTTTGGCACGTAGATACCTGGGAAGGGATATCAAGAGTCCAGCCTGTATTTTGTCATGGATGGTGGGGGACTAGTCTTTCAGAGAGAGATTTCCTACAGGAAAGGAAGGGGCCCATCCTGCCATTTCTAGGGGAATGTTGACTTGTTTACTTGTCACTAATAAGACTTCTCTATTTAATGTTCTCTAGGGTATGTGTTTCTCCGTTGATCCACTTGAAGCGCTTTCTCATGGTTAATGATCTGAATTTGCCAAGCACACTGACTCATTTCAGTGCTGTTTTTCATTATGTAAGCTATTAACGGGTCACTGCTCAGATGCTGGAAAATCTGTTTCAGGCTAATAGCGAGGTGCACAAGTGCCTCTCCATGGTATATTTGCTACCTGCGCACACGTGTTCTGGCTTGATAGTTGGTAGAAAAATCCCACAGCAATACGGCACGCAGCATCTATGCCATTAGGAGTCAATTCCTAATCAGTCTTTCATTAACACATGCAACATTTCACCTTTTCTAGGATTTTTGCACAATGTGACTGAAGGAGGGTGAGAGGAAACACGTTGATGTGCAGAGGAAGGTGTTGATAAGTAAGGAAATAAAACTCTTCCCAGGAGAAACAGTGTTCTTACAGTAGCGGAGGTAATAATGCAGGATAAGGAACTGTCTTGGAGATGTATGTGAAAATCTGGCTCTCTGGCACAGAATGTTTTCTCTGAAACTTGGTAACAAGGCTGTGGAGGAACCCGAATTTATGAAGGCAATTTGGAAGAGGAGTAGTTGGACACAGGAAAGCCTTGAAGAAAACATGGAGGGGTTTTTTTTAGGTGCCCAGTTTTGACAACTCAAAATTACACTGTTACAGCAGACAGTAATTACTATGGGAGCAGAACCTCCTGTTGCCTTTCTTTTTTACACTCGGATAATGTCCTTTGCTTGCAGATGGTTGCCTTCACATGCACACAGAGATTCTTAGTGTTTCCTTCAGTGTACAGACAAATTGTTTGAGAATGGATGAATGCAAATTACAGATGGGTCCAAGCTTGAATTTTATTTCTCAACTTCATCCCTTTTCCAGGAGGAGAAGGGAGGATGACACTTCCTAGTGTAGCAAGGTTATCTTCTTGTTGTACATTGTTTCTATGGTTAAAAGCCATTTTTAATCTGTGTTTTTTATTTCTCTTTCCCTAAATGGTATATGAAAATCCTTTTGGGAACCAAACAGAAGAGGGGAAAAAAAAAAAACCCAAACCCTCCTCAAACAACTCACCATTCACACCTCATTCATTTTGGAGAAAGGTCTAAGTTTGGCTTCTCCTAACTAGGACAATCGTAGGAGGAACCTTCATCAGGGCAAAGATTCCCAGCCCAACAGGTAGAGTTGAAGATCATGGATGTTAATGCCTTTTCTTACTGGGGAGAAAATGTAAAAGACAATCTTTGGATAGGAAGGAAATATTACAGTTTATGTGTGTGCTGAGGTCTGAGAAATCTTTTCAGCATAAAGCAGTGCGCAGTTTCCTGACAAGGAAAAAAGGGACACTGAAGGATTTATTGTTTTGTGGTATTTATTATGTAAGAGGTATTTGCATGGTAAAGAGAGAATGCAGATTTTATTCAGAATAAAGAGGACAGGATGAATGATGTTAATGAAAAGCTGATTGATGGAAGCAGGAGTTTGTCTACCACGCCACTCCTATTTTCTCAATCCCAACAATCATTTTATGGGCATCTGAGTTAAATTATGGGTAGATTAATCCTTTGGCATGCTAAATTTGTATAGTGAGTCTCCTGTGCCAAGATGCAGGTGGGATGAATCCAGATCTGATCCTACAGATGTTAGTTAGGTGCCTGTTCTCCCCATGCAGCCAAGAGAGGCAGCTTCAGAGAGTGATTCAGCCCAGCGATGTTTTGCATTGCATTTTGGCATTACCTGTCTACCCCCACACTGTATGGAAATGGGATGCAGCAGCAGCTTGGATTTGCTCCATCCACCTCTAGGTCTTTAAGCAGCCATCTCAGTCAGGACTCCAGTTGTCATAAGCTCCTTGTTTGTTTTACTCCACTGAATATAGGGGGTAGATGGTAGTTCAGATGCCTCTCTTTTTCTAGAAATACAGGAAATGTCATGATTAATTTGAGGTATTCTTGACAGCTGGGATTGTTCCATTTATTTTAGTTCTTGTTCTAAGAATAAGGCTGCTTGAATGGCTATGTTAATAAATATGATCCCAAGTAGAGGCATGTGTTATCTGATTTGGCTTCTCCACATCCTCCTTTTATGACTAAGTTGAACCCACAGTCTGCCAAGTGTCTGCCAGGATAAGAACCCACCTACCAGACTTGATGCCATTAATCATTTCCCTATTTTGTTTATTTCAGCTAACATTTCTAAACATCATAAGGAGACCTTATAGTATCTCTAAATGCTATGAGACTTTATAGCAGCCATCAAGTACTTAAAGGGGGCCTACAGGAGAGATGGGACTGTAGTGACAGGACAAGAAGTAGTGGCTTTTAACTGAAAGAAGGGAGATTTAGATTAGTTATTAAAAAGAAATTCTTTACTGTGATGGTGGTGAGGCACTGGAACAGGTTGCCCAGAGGGTTTTTGGATGCTCCATTTCTGGAGTTGTTCAAGGCCAGGCTGGATGGGGCTTTGAGCAACCTGGTCTAGTGGGAGGTGTCTCTGTTCATGGCAGGGGGGTTGGAACTCAATGATCTTTCAGGTCCCTTCCAGCTCTAACCATTCTGTGATTCTGTGATCATCTAGCAGGTTGTAACAAGAGCTTCTCAGGTAGATTCAGTGTCCTGATTTTTCTTTGACATCTACTAGTGCTGCGTTGGTGACTGCAACTGGTTGGACACAGCATACCAAAGAAGTTCTCTAAGGCATTGCCAGAGCTTTGAGGCCCTTTTGTACCAGATAAAAACTTCTGACAAGAATTTAACACTGCAGGGATCTGGGGCTTGTAAAGCACGCGTCCAGAATGACACTTGAACTCATGAGCTGTGAAAAGCCAAGATTATGTGCCCTCACTTGAAGTCTAGCAATCAAACCGACAGCACAGAGATTGTCTCGTGATACAGTATTATCAATTAACCACCTGTCAGGGATTTTCTGTGACTCAAAGAGGTAATGATTGGCTGACTGTCTCTTTCTAGGTAGTCCTTCATAATATTGTCCTATGTCCTCTGTGTTAGGTAAAATTTAATCCTTGACGTTGCAAACAATTTGTGTTCATTCTCATTATGTGATGCATGTCTGTGGGATGAATCAGCCACACAACTCATCATGACCAAGACAGCTGAAATTATGCCATGCTACAGAAGATACTGATTTTAGTCGCTATTACTGTTTTCTCAAATACGTGGGAAATCAACCATATGTTAATTATTTTTCTTCCGAACAGCCCATTAAAATTTAAACTGATATTATTAGTGACTAGAAAGTCTCTTTCAGTCATGTGAAAATGCTATATTTTTATCTCAGGATTGTGTGCTTGGGATGTAAATCCTTCAAAAGATGGTGTGCTGGACTGTGCCTTTCTTTCATATGTGTTTAGTCTTCTCTATTTATGATTAGTCTTGATTAGTTACACGTATTTGAAATTTCACATTTTGTGGACAACTGGTTTCCCTTTACCTGAACTCATAGAGGAATGTAATGCAGGAGGACCATGATATGATATTTTAAGTTTGCAGCAGGTATGGTGGTTAAAGAGCCTAAGCTTTTGTTCTTGATGAGGTTGTAAGATCTGTGCCTCCCAACCCCTGTTTTCTGAATTATAAAACCTGTTCAATGCTTTTGATATTTAGTCCTATGTGTTTTAGGGAGGTTTAAGATGAAACATCCAACCCACCTGGGATCTGAAGGAAAACTGTAAAGATTTTTTTCCTTTCAAGTGTTGGATGGTTTCATGTGCAGAAAGGGAGTATTATCTAACTGACTGGGATCATTTTAAAATATGATATGCCTGCACTGCATGAATAAATTTGACAATTTGAGGCTTAATTGGGTAATGCAATTGCACTCACAGACACTTATACATTGTGGCAACAATTAATGCATGTAAACTTGCTGGATTTTTGTGTGTAGTTATAGCACATTTAATAGTTTCATTTATGATGGATTAGTCTCCTTTTTTTTCTAATTCAGAATACCAAGCAAATTTTGTTATCTTTTTGTAAGTGTTTCTAGTTTTAAAAAGGCCTGTAATTGTTACATTTCCTCAGTGTAATGTTATGCAGTGGAGGGGGAGCCCCTGAGAATTTCGGCTTTGCAAGGATCTGAGCATGTCACCTGCTAGACATAAAAAGCCTTAGTCCCTAAAAACTCGTGGGACATACTGCAGACATGTATGAATACTTTCAAAAGATGATCCTCTCATTCTACTCCCTTTAGTCTCCCTCACCCACCAAACTCAAAACCATTCCAACTCCTTGCAAGAGTCCTCAGGACAATAGCTTAAAATATGTATCTCGAAGGAAAACAAGAAAGGTGCTACTGATAGCAATTGAAGCTTAACAATCAAGACTCAACCCCTAAATCAGAAGATTTTAAGAATACAGAAAGCTTTTCTTCCCAATCTTCATGCATTTTCATTTTCCACAACTTCTTTCACTATGCGTGTGAGTGGGTGAGAAATAATTTGATGTTAAAAAGTGCACCATTAATGCAGATCCTTCTTTGCTTTCTCCATCTGAGATGGTTTCCTTTCACTTACCCTGAAACAAGTTGAACTGCTCCATGCTTCTTATCATTGTCCTGGTTCTTCCTTTCTATTTCACCACCTGGTCCTCTGGAGTCCCTGCTGCAGTAGAATTATTAAATGCTAGCATACAAAATCCCAAGTCCCAAAATGCTTTTCTTGACTTTCAAGTTATTCATTTCAGTTGAATAAAAATGTATTATTTTTTTGCAGTTTCTTCCATTATTTTCCATTAACTTTTCAATAATAACCTGAGTTTGTGGCAGGACTTAATATCAGGCAGTTTGAGTTTCCTAAAAGTGAGCACACTGTATCAATGACCCACTCCAAACTTCTGATTCCTAATGCTGAGTGTTACAGTGCATGATACTAAACTAGAACCAAATTACTCTTAATAGAGAAACTTGGGGGGTTGAAAAAAAAAAAAAAAAAAGAGAGGGTTGAAAACAGGTGTGCCCCCCTGCAGGTGGTCTCCTTGGGAGAGGTCTTTTTCTTTGGTCTTTCTTTCCAGCTCTCAAGTTTAACCACAAATGCTGTGAAAACCTAACTGGAAGATCTCCATGAGCCAAGTCCCTTTCTTTCTGTCACCTCTGGAGCTATGCTGTGAATTTTCTCCCCTCTCATCTCTGCAGGAACAGCAATCTCTCCCTTTCCTACCCACCCTTGAGAAACTCCCTGTGTCTGAACATACTCCATCATTAAATTATCCCTCTCTCCAGATATTCCCATGTAAGTGCAGAAACCTGGAGTAGGAAATCATGTATCCTTTATGGCTGCTGCCTGGCCACATGTCTTTTAAAAGAGCAAAGCAAAGCTGGACAAAGAAATCAAGTAGAATCATAGAATAGAATCATAGAATCATCTGGGCCAGAAGGGACCTTCAAAGGTCATCTAGTCTGACCCCTCTCCAGTCACAGGGACACCTCCAACTAGACCAGGTTGCCCAGGGCCTTGTCGAGCTTCACCTTGAATATCTCCAGGGAAGGGGCCTCAACCACCTCCCTGGGCAACCTGTTCCAGTGCTCCACCACCCTCATAGTAAAGAACTTGTTCCTAATGTCTAATCTAAATCTGCTCTTCTCCAGTTTAAACCCATTAGCCCTTGTTCTGTCATTGCTGGCCTTTGTGAACAGACT
>BJBW01000321.1:142880-162508 GCA_004320125.1 Scolopax mira | reverse complement strand
GATTACAGAGGTTGCCTGGAAGACAAGTTTAGACTAGAAAGCTAATTTTAGACCATAAGTGGAATCTCTTTATACGCCTAGCAATGTCTCATTTACAAGGGCCAAATTACAAGATGAGCAAAGGAAAAATTCAGACCAGAAGAGATTGACGCAGTAGAAAACAAAAATGAAATAGAGTAGCTAGGAACAGAAGCATATGAAAAAAACCACATTAGCCCAATAATAGACAACACCTTCCTCCCACCATCCACCATCTCTCCCCATCTTACATATACAAGTATCATTCCTGGCCAAAGAAATCCATGAATAAAGACACCTCAGTGCCAGAGCAAGCTTTGATTGTTCTCAGGCCCTTCTCAGTGAATGATTTGAGTATATGTACCTATACTTTTAGCAAGTGAGGCTATCTAAATACAGATAATAAATAACAGACTACATGGCAGCTGCCTTGCCTTAAAATTTGAACCAGAGAGATTCCTATGATTTTCATCTCCTCAAGTTAGAATAAAACATAAGGATGAATTAGAAGAAGTAAGATCTACAGACTGACTGTACAAATATAACAGGAGCTTATATATATTATATATAATAATATATAATATAATAGGACTTTGGGATGGAAAAAAGCAACATTAATGTGGATAATGTTGGCCAAGTGGTGGATAATTTTGGCCAAGTGCAAGGCATATCAGCCCTCAAACACCAGTGAATCGATCAACAACAGTGAAAGAAAAAGGGCAGTAACTATGAAAACTAGAAGTGATATTCAATAAGAAAAGCTATCATTCTGTCTTGAGAAACTCAGTCCTCTTATTTATGACAAGCAAAAATTACTATGGTCAACAGGGACACTTTAATCAAATTAGAGATGTTTCACTTCTGATAGAAGATTAGATTATACTGAAGACAGTTTTATTTTTTCAAATGGATGTATTTTTCTCATTCTTGACAACTGATTAGATTCTACTGAAACTGATTTTATATTTGCATAATTGATTTAATAGAACCAAAATTTTCTACCACAATTTCATCCAGTATTACTTTTTGTATTCTTAACTGCATTAGCTGGATGCTGTACAGTTAGGGATGATCACTGTTATTTAATACAAGTTTTTGTGATAAGCAGCCTACCATCAGAATAGCTATAGCTAGGCAAGGTAATTACTGCCACGCACACTAAACTGATTAATCTATTAACATGAAATACTTTTAGCTGATGACTGTCTATAGGGTTTGCTGCGTACACAGCACAGGCAGTGAAAACAGATGTTTTCCCATAGATTTCCCCTTCTTCAGATCTAAATGACCACCTCCGATATCCTTTCCCAGATTTCTCTTGCCTATAAAAAAAAAAAATGTTGCAAGAAAAGGTACATGACCTGAATGGGATGGGAGCAATGGAAAAATGTACAGTCCATGGGAAAGAAGCTGTAGTCTGTGTGTAAGCCAGCAGAGTTACCGTGGGAGATACAACAGAGTTTAAGGCCATGTTATTATCTTGGAAAACTCTTCAAAAGTAAGTCCCTTCCTTTGAAAAGGAAGGCAGTGGGGGATAGTCTCCTATTAAGTTCTGTTGGAGAGGACTCCTGAACTAAGGAAAGGCCCCTGCTCCCTGCATCCTTTAGTTTTCAAGGTTAAACCTTCTACAGTGGCTTTTTTCCATTTTATATAGATAATAATGTAGCTATAAGAAATCAAGCAGATTATAGAGATGCTGAGGAAAAAAGCCATCAATGCATATTTGCATTATATGATGTATGCCCTTTGTTAGGGTAAACATTTCAAGATCACCTATATCTTATCAAATTAGTTTCTGTAGAAGAAAATACTACTTTACATCTTTTTCTGTAGTGTTTAATCTAAATGCATTTCTTTGCACTTTATTTTAGTGTTCTTTCTCTCAGTACTCCAGGAAGATCTTGCAGAGAGAAAACTTATTCATAAGTACATGAAGAGGAAAGCAGTAACAGGGATAACACTATCATGTAGAAAAAAAAAAGAATCTTGAACTAGATTCACAGGCCTCTCAACCAGACACAACGCAGACCTTATAAATAAGAGAAATTAGAAATACTAGACTAATAAACCATTCATTTTATCACAAAGAAAATTAGAAAAAAAAATATTATTCCTCTTCTATCCACTGTCTACAAGTCGTCTTAGAATTCCAGTCTCCCTTTTATAACATGTTTTCCTTTCTGGATTTGAGAGTTTATTAAGGTTTCTGTCAGGATTCCTACCAGGCCACATACCCAAACTTGGAAGCAAAGCATTGTTAAAAACCCTACAAATCAAATTACACAGCATTCAGCCAGCAATGCTAACAAACTTAGATTTTCAGGAATTCCCCATCCCACCGCAATCCTCAGTCGCTCTGCAGAAACCGGGCTGAGAAGCAGAGAAGAGGAAGGAACATACAACAGAGGAAAACACAAATATTAAGGCACATTCCCCATACACCAATCTCAATGCTCAAACCACGTCATTACACCTCATAAAGTCCTCACTGCAAGGAAAGAGGAGGTTTTTGGGGAGGGACAGGATTGGGGGGTTAGGTGGAACAGGTTGCCCAGAGAAGCTGTGGCTGCCCCATCCCTGGAGGGGTTCAAGGCCAGGCTGGATGGGGCTTTGGGCAACCTGCTCTGGTGGGAGGTGTCCCTGCCCAGGGCAGGGGGTTGGAACTAGATAATCTTTAAGGTCCATTCTAAGCCAAACCATTCTATGATTCTATGATTATAAAGGATGACTGCATCATGCTCATCATAACAGGGACACCTAAACCAGCCTAGAAACTGGCTTTTGGAATTTCTTAGCCAGTTTGCACTTTCTACCAGCCCTTCCATACTGTGCATCTCCATACAATTTCATCATTAATTGCCAGTGGCTGCATAAAGGGGGCACAGGGTAAGGCTGATGGCAGGAAGGGATGCAGGTGACAAAGTGACAATTCATCAGTAGGCATTTTCCATGCTAGACAAAACTGCAACCTTCAAGTGCTTTTCTCCCATTTCTCTCTGGTTTAAATACACTTATATTTTTATTAGGAAAAAAACAAACAACCAACCACCAAAACAAACAAACAACAACAAAAATAAAACCCACACAAAAACCAAGAGAAAAAACATAAATTCTATGGAAGCAAGTTACCTTCCAGGGAAACTATGGTTCTCCACAACATGACTGATTACTGACTTTTGCCTGAACAGTAGGAATAAATAACCCAGAATATTTTATACCTTAATTGCTACGGAGGCTGAAGCAATTATGCTTTTCAAGAACTCTTCTGTACAGAATGTACTTGCTATTTCCTTCAGTTGGGTCCTACACCTTCCCCACAGTTAGCTGGATGCCATGATTTCAATGGGGGTGACCTCATGGATTTTCCAAAGAAGTATTACACGTCGGATACCACACGCTGACACATATATACACAAAACAGTTTTCTCTATGAACTCCTGCTACCAGTTCAGAAAGCAAATGCATTCCTTTTACTGACAAGACCACCTTTCCGCAGAAAACCCAGTGTCATTTGTGTGTACAATGGAAAAGTACACATTTTTTTCAACACTTGTGTAAGAACAACTCAGCCTTCATGTGTAAAACATATTCTCTTGTGATCATATAAGATCTATGAAACATTAGTATATAAGGGATTATGATGCACTGTTGCACTATTTATCCTCTATTAAGCAAACTGTTAGGATTAAAATACATAATAACAATAAACTGAAAATAAACTAGAAGAGGGTAGAGTAGATATTAGGAAGAAATTTTTCATGAGGGTGGTGAGACAGTGGAACAGGTTGCCCAGAGAAGCTGTGGATGCCCCATCCTTGGAGGGGTTCGAGGCCAGGCTGGATGGGGCTTTCCAATTTCTTGGAAATATAGCTATTATGTACAAATATATAAGACAATGTGTATAGGTACTCCTGCACATCTTACACTTCATAGAAAACAGTATCTCTAATGTCAGAAATGCTCCAAATTTGCACAGCTGAAAGTTTAATTCTGAAGATTTTTTGGGGGGGAAAAAAATCCAATCCAAACAGCTTCTGCTAATCACCATTTTGATTTCTTTTCTCTCAAATACAGAAGTATTATGATTATTTATAATTGCTGCTGGATTAAAGGCATAGATGAAAAAAAGAGCCCCGTAACGAAACACAATAGCTTTTTCCTACATAAATTGCATATTTTACATAACAACATCCTCTGTGTTTGCGCGCAGTGTTTAGCATACGTAAAGTAATTTTAGTAGTACACGTTCTTTTTCAATTTAGCCAAGGATGCTTACTGATGTAAATTAACATAATTCTGAAATAAACTATAAACACTGATACACTGAAATCAGTGAAAATTTGCTTACCAAGCTGAAAATCCTTTAAAGGAGTGATTTCAACACAACTCAAAAGCATACATGTTTTCCTGACTACTTTATCCCCAGGTGTACTAGTCTGAGGCATGTAAAAACATCCATTTTAATTTTAATACGCAGACATGGACTGTATTCCTCAGAGAAGCAATTATTCAAATTCACTTCCTCGAATTATTTGTATGGAATATATCAGTAAACACTGGGAATACTGGCACAAAAGCCATTGAGATAGGATAAGCAGAATACTTGAATCTTTGAGAAAACATTTCACCAATACTACTACAGCTTGTGACAGTGAGAAATATTAGCAACAAAAACCAAGCGCCAACAAAAACTGATCGGAATGCAAAATAGCAACATTGCTGAATATAGTTACTTACATCTAAAATACAGGCATGCAACTTTTAATTGTATTTTTTACTTTGCCCTTCATGTACCTTAACTTCATCATATGACTACTTTAAAAGCTATTTCAGATAGATCTTAAATTTTTCCAGCTCCTAGGCTTGCTATTTCCAAGTTGATACACTAATTACCTACCAGCTCAGAAGAGCTACATTCAAATTTCAGTAAGAGAAATACCAAAATAAATGAAACGTGAGGAATAAACTAAACTGTCACCTTTTCAGTCTGGAATTTATTTGATGTTTACGAGAGAAACAGCACATAATTCCAAAACAATCTTCTCTTAGTGAGAGCCATGGAGCTATTCCCAATGTTAAAAGCTTCTCAATAACAATTTTAAGAAAACAGGTTTTAAAAAGTGAAAATTTAAAAAGGAAATTTGAAGAGTTAGTCATCCCTCTTATGATTTTATATCAATGACTAAATGACAAATTTTTTCCATACAGCCATTGGAATTTGGTACCATTTATTTTAGAACTAAATGATCACATTTTGATTGCCTAATTGATTACAAACATACTGAAACTAGGAGAGAAAACAAACCAAAACAACCAAAATTCCCCCAAACCAAAAAAAAACAAAAAAACAAACTGCCTAGAAAATATTTTAGACAGCTGTTAATATTTTGCAATTGGTGAATTTAAAAAAAAAATACTCTTTGAATACCAGAAAGCCTTTAAAGAAGGCTGAATCACTACAGCTTGTGACTGGTATTCTTTAGTAAAAGGAACAAAGCAATCTGGGACAGAAAGCACAGGATTTGATAGGTATAACAATGTTCTCCATTTATACAGCACATTTGGCTCTCCACTGGATAAATCACTCTACAGAGAGGATTAACCACAATTCTTTCCATGTCAGCCACTACTACTTGTATATGTCCACCAAAAAATCTTCTCTGAAACATAAAACAACACAGAACAAATATCTTAGGGGCAACCTCCACCTTCCAAAGTGTCCATCTGCCACCGTCCCCAGGACAGCCATCTCCAGATGTGTGTCCCTTGGTGTGAGCTCCACACACACCACCCCACAACCACCCCCCCGAGCATCTGAGCCCCCATCAGCAGAGGCTCAACCTCTTCAAACATTATCTGCCATGTGTTTGCTCTTCCTCTTCTCCTTCCATTCCCTCTCACGGGATGATGTGTAAATTCCGCATAACAATTACCTTTTGTCTGTATTAACCTACAGGGTTTTTCGTTTTTTTTCTGTTAAATTGTTGGGTTTAATTAATCTCTCCAAAGTTAGGTGCTACAGGGATGATTGCATTAAAGGAAAGCAAAGCTGAAAAGTATAATTTACAACTGGGGAAGATTTCTGATGATCCTTAATCTCCTGGGGCAGAAATTCCTACTTCATGCTCAGAAATAAGCCTTTGAAGAGAAATGCTTTAGTCTTGGGACAAAAAATGTTCCACTGTGCTCGAGGAAAAGATTTGTTAACTGCTGTCCTCATTCCAAAGCTTTATGCGCTTTTAAAATAAAGAGGGACCATGGCGCTAGAGTTCCTTTCAAATAACTCGTGAAAATATGAACCCAATTTAATCTTCAACAGGAAAGCTGTACAGAGAAGAGAGATGAGATTAGCAGGTAAGATAAGGACTTTATAACAGAAGTTAATGCTGTGTTGTTTTCTACTGGATGGATTTTCTTTTTTTTTTTTTTCCCCTTTTTTCCCCAGGGAGAGAGCTACATGCTGTAGTCGATTAAATTATGGCAGCCCTGGGATATGACTAGCCGGCACTCTGTCACTGTCCACTGGGATGGCATGGAGCCTTCTGGACAACTACAAACAGCTTCATACTTATTTATTTGCATGACTATAAAACAGTTCAGGGATAGCAAGTTACCAACAGGGATATCAAAGTGGGATGGGCCTACAGGAACGGATATGTGCAGCCAAAGGGAACTGTGTGATGGCAGCAGGATCTCAAGCTGCCGTTCCCTCCTCACCCACACAACTCCTGACCTGCTTGAATTCAGCTCCCAGGAGACGCTAATTTCTGAATCTGTGAAGGCTCTGAGGACACCACCACTTGTGTGCTCTGACCACTTGGTCTTGATGGCATGTCTACACCGCCACCGGAGAACGTGTGAGGTGGTTTTCCTGAAGCAAATCCAGAAGGGAACAGCCAGGTAGGCCCTGAAGGCAGGTTCTGCTCCTCTGCACAACCTCCCGCACACAAGGAGCGTCAAACAACGCTGAAGTCCATATGGCCACAGTTTCACAGCTCTCAGTACCAGAAACTGCTACTTAAAGGCAGCTTGGCCTCATGTTCTTTCAACAGCATTAAACACACCTCTGGTCTCTTACCTCATTTTACATCCTTGGGGTTGATCAGTGCAAAGAGAAGGCTCCCCAGAGACCTTACAGCAGCCTTCCAGTACCTGAAGGGGGCTACAAGAAAGCTGGAGAGGGACTCTAGAAGGGACTGGAGCAATAGGAAGAGGGGTAACAATTTTAAATTGGAAGAGGGTAGATCTAGATTAGATCTCAGGAAGAAATTCTTTCCTGTGAGGGTGGTGAGACCCTGGAACAGGTTGCCCCGAGAAGCTGTGGCTGCCCCATCCCTGGAGGGGTTCAAGGCCAGGCTGGATGGGGCTTGGAGCAACCTGGTCTGGTGGGAGGTGTCCCTGCCCAGGGCAGGGGGTTGGAATTCGATGATCTTTAAGGTCCCTTCTAACCCGAACCATTCTGTGATTCTATGATCAGTTCTCCTATGGGCTATATACTGCCACTGAATAAACTGAGACAGCAAACTGGTGTTTGTGGAACTTCATGCAACAGATCTGGACGGGGATGGAAGCATGTTTTTCAGATTGAGGATCCTTCATTTATCTGTCTGTCTGTCCATTCCACCCAGAGAGATTTACAGTTATAAAACCACAACTTTTTACACAGTGACCCAACTTTCAGATGGGAC
Source organism: Scolopax mira (assembly GCA_004320125.1). Lineage (NCBI taxonomy): Eukaryota > Metazoa > Chordata > Aves > Charadriiformes > Scolopacidae > Scolopax > Scolopax mira. Next base: position 154,802 of record BJBW01000321.1, on the reverse strand, counting down.
ACCACCACCTCCTCATGTTTAACTGCACTATTTTCAGAGAAATAGGAGAAAAATACAATTCAATTTCTTTCTTCCACCTACTGATTTCAGGATACTAAGTCATTATATTGTAAACACTCAGCCTCTCATACAAAGACTCCATCTTAAAGCCCACCATTTTAACCATGGTAACATGTCTCCAGAATGCTTTGTAGTTAACAAATGCCAATATTCCCAAGGATTTTTTTTAAACAACTAAAAATTGGTATTTAATTGCACTTTTAATTGACAAAAGCATATAATGGTACTTTTATGCAACTTAAATTTGTGTTCTTTTTCAACGGCGTTCAGTTTTCAATACAAAAATCTTACTTTTGTTAATTTGTGTTTCCCTGTTTTTTTCACATCTTGAAGGGAAGAAGAAAAAACCTGTCTCCTCTTTCCCTTGGGTATTTTTTGGCTGAGCTAGCTTAGAGTATGCCTGCATTTTTTAAATATTTTTTTCTCTGGAGAAAGACTTTGCATTTCTGTTATCTTTCTCTAGTATGTTCTTCTCTGGAGTTCTATCTAATTATTTTCTAATTATTAATTTATCTAATTATTTTCTCTCTTTAAATGCTGCAATTAATTCTCCTCAGATTTTGCTTACGTTTTTACACAGCAGTCCTTGGCACTAACATTATTGCTATTGTAAGTATGATTATCTAAAGATAGGAAAAATGTGAGACTGGCAGAAAATAGTAAAATGCTTTCTAACACATGAAGCTTTCAGACACACGAGCCGTTCCTCAAGCCTGAGAAGAGGTGCAGAAAACTTCAAGCTATGTATATTTTAAGATCAATTTTTGAGTTTAACTTAGGCTACCTTATTATGTAGTTTAAGAGAAAAGGGTAGCTAGTATCCTATTGCTGTTCTGGACCACACGCATGTATCCTTCAGGATTTGCTTTTGGTTTTGCTTTGTCTATAGGCTACTGAATATACTGCTAGGAGGGGGCTAATGGGGGCACTTTGCCCCTCTTGATATCTTGAAGGTGACAGCATCAGTCATCCTCATAAGCCTGTGATGACAAAAGTCTGGTTTTGTCATATTCCAGTACTTTTTGTCGGTACTACTTATAAATTTGGAAAGAGTCTGCTTAGACTCCAGTAATAAAACATGCTCAAAATTGCCTGAAAAGAGACACAGGACAAACACATGTGAAGTTCTTACGATACTCCAGTGAGCAATTTGCTTTACACGTGAAGTTGTTGGATACAAAACTGAACTCATTTTACAAGACTGTAGTTTGAAATTTTGAAGTTTTCCCAATTTTGCTGAATGTTGACACTTGTGTTTCCTGACCCTCTGCAACTTCACTGGCGACCCACAGGATTTTGCCCAAGGGAGTGTCAGTGTTATCCAAAAATTGAAGTCAAGAGCCAAAAAAGTATTAAATAATCTCCATCTTGGTATTGGAGCACCTTTTACAATGCTAGGAATCTTCTAGTGTAGGTTATCCTTCTTTTCTTATTACTATATTTGTCATAAACTAAAATTTATCTGTATGTATACTTCTGAATTACAAAGATTGTCACTTGAACAATAAATTTCTGTGCAATTCATTCTTACCATAGCTTTAAAAAGCGAAAGATACACAACATTTGATACACTTCCTTTTGTTTCCCTTTAAAGATAAGCAAATCAATAAATATATCTAGTGGGGAAAGAAAAAGTTAGTCCATTCTGGCAACATTTCTAAGCCTTACATCAAAAAGACTTACAGATTAGAATATGGTAGCTAATGAAAAGCCAGAAATCAAAGGGAATGATAAAGTAAGGAAAACAGAATATATATACAAACACAACAAGAAACTAAACAATTCATTTTTGTTTCTGTGTTTAAATCGTCAAAGAATTCTTCTTCAGTGACAACAACAACAAAAAAAAATTAATAAAACAAGATGGCAGCCTGGTAACACTACATTTGTTCTTCTATAAGTGGAATAATTATATAATTCAATTTTTTGGATTCCACTCCCACACAGACCAGAGGTATCAAATAAGAGCACTACCACTCCTGGTAATACTAATTACAGATGTACTGCCTCCACAAATGTATATTCTTGTCTTTTATAGCCGCACCACTAATTCCAAACAACTGCAAACCTGTGCCTATTACACTATTTCCTATCCTTAAAAGCCTTTCTGCTTTCGATCTCTGCTCTGTTTTGCTGGTTTAGTTTCTCAGATGAAGCACTGGGACGCACACACTTGATGCATTGCAAGTCAGAAGCTCAAATTCTTTAAATTGCTTCTTTTACTTCGGGTTTTATGATCCTACAACTTAACATTTAGAACTTGTGTGTATAACAATCTTTCTCAAACCAGAAGTGTTTAACATTTCATTTACACTGATAATTTAAAGTTACGAAATTGCCCTCATAGAGCTTCCACATTATCCTGCAAATCGCAAAATTACCCACAAAGTTTATGCTCAGCTTTCTATTACTAGAGAGAAACTATGAAGAAAAACCTTATTATTTATTAATAGGCACAAGCTTGTTAAGTCACATTTCATCTTTCATTGCTTTTCAACATCCTATAATTGCTTTATATAGCTCAGTCTGTACTCAGTAACCACTGTAGTAGTTCATCCATCCTCCTGTACAAAGTCATCACTAAAGGTCTGGATGTTTTATGAAAAAGATTGTATATGAAATATGTATATTACAGAGTTTGAATTCCACTGAAATCTTAAAAGTGAGAATATAAATGCAATTTTTAAATTTTTTTTTTAAAAGCAGATTTTTTAGGGGTTAAGAATTATTCTCTATTGTTCCATTCTGAAATGATCCATAAAAGTTTTCAAATGAAGATATTTTCCACAGTCCTTTGTGTGGTCTACTCTTATCAACAAGCACAGGATCTACACATATAACACTCTTCCCAGGAGCCACCCATGTAAAATTCACTGTCATCACTTAGAGAACATATGAATTTTAAAAAGTTATGTTAATAGAAATAACTTTATTAAATTATTTGTTATTTATGAGTCATTCCTTTCACCTGTTCCATATTAAAACATGCTCTACTGAATTCTTCTACATATGAAATAAGCCCAAAAAAGTTCACTCCACTTGCATCATCTTTATGTCACAAGAACATCACAGCTATGTGATCTGTAAGTCACACAGTTTACTAAGGTCATCCTATTTTGGTATAGCTCATGACATTTAAAAAAAAAAAAAGACAATTATTCTATTTGTTATTTACAACTGTTCCATGAGTTCTTTTTCCAAAGGTTATATTTTAAATGATAAATTTATACTTAGTAATGAAACAGAAGTTTATCTTCTGAAAACATTCACCAAAGATCAGCTAAAGCCTCACAAACCCTCCATTCTCAAGAAGGTAGAACGCATTTAAAATTAGCTTGTTTATAAGTTCCAAAGGATATTCACAGAGTGGTTTTTCTGTCCTGCAGTAAGTTTTATAATTAATTAATTCTCTTTGCTATTATGTACACTAAATCAAAAGTTTCTTTGTTTTATCATTTGAGACATACCCAAGAACAAAGGATGACTATTAGCCACAAGAGGAAAAAACAAATAAAAAACCACCCCAGACACAGGTCACCCACATCAGGTCACGTGCATCCATGCAAATGTGAGGCTCAAAATTTGAGATACTGTAGTTTAGACTTTGCTGCTTGGACTGCACAGGTAGAAGTCCCAGAGCTGAGCAGAACTGGGCAACTGGGACTATGTAGCTGGGGCACAATTGGGCCTTTTTGACCCAAACCGCGGTGTCCACACTCTGATGGAGTGCCTATATACACTTCATTTTTCTGATCATTCTTTACAAGCTTGCTTGACCAATGGAGCCTGATGAAAAATCTCAAGTAGCTACTAGTTATGGTATTATTATGTGCTTGTATTACAAAAGGAGAAAATGAGATAAAATTGACTATACCATTGACAATACAACATGCAGGACAGGGCTGCAAGGACTAAAATATATAAAAGAAAGACAAATATCCCATCTTACAGTAAGTAAGTAGACAACTTAAATTCCTAAAAATGAATACAGACCTAGTGCTGATTTTTAAGAAGTGGCTAGATCTTAGCTGGCATTAATTATTGTATTTCAAATTCACAAGACACACTGAAACATTTGTTCTCAAATAATTTGCTTGCTATCACACAGGAAGCATGTGGAAAAGTCAGGAACTGAGCTGAGATCTGTAATTGAATATATTTAAACATATGAACAGTGATAATTTATGTAAGTCAAAAAAACAGTCCCACTTCTTAACAGCTTTATTTTTGTCTATCCTATCGAGTCTGATTTGGTAAATTTAAGTCTAAATGCATACAAAACCAGTATTTAATAACTCAGAATAAAGCGGTGGATTATAAAAATTATCATTGATATCTAATTACCCAAACCACAGAATTTTAATTAAAATTCCCTGTCTCTCATGCACAGCTAGCTTTAGTTAATATACCAAGAAGTAGTTCAAAGGAATTAGATGCTGCTGAGGAAACTTGCAGATTTAATTACGTATGTCCAATAACGTCACCATTCCAGAAATTTGTAACTGTTTTTAAATTACTTGAGCTTGTGTATTGCTGTTTGCCCCAGGGTCCTGCTTTTCCAGTCACTCACACTGGGGACCTGGTTGGAAAACGTTACCGCTCCCATCCAGTCCTAGCAGCTCCATTCCTTTTCCACCAAGATGGGGCAACCTGAGTCCAAGCCCCATCCAAACTGGGAGGAAGCTCCCAGGAACTGAGCCTACACCCCAAAGGCCAGAAAAGCTCCTAATGAAGCCACTTCTTTCTCCCAGTAAAAGCATCCCAAGGTGTATCAAGAAGAGTGTGGCTACCAAGTCAAGGGAGGTCATCCTCCCCCTTCACTCTGCCCTGCTGAGCCACATCTGGAGTCCTATGTCTAGCTCTGGGCTCCCCAGTTCAAGAAGGACAGGGAACTGCTGGAAAAGGTACAGCAAAGGGCTACAAAGATGATTAAGGGAGTAGAACATCTCTCTTATGAGGAATGGCTGAGGGACTTGGGGGTCTGGAGAAGAGAAAGCTGAGGGGCAAACTGATCAATGCCTATAAATACTTAAAGGTTGGGTGTCAAGAGGATCTTTTTCCTGTGGTGCCTACTGAAGGACAAGAGGAAATGGGCACAAATGAACATAGGAAGTTCCATCTAAACATGAGGAGGAACTCCTTCACTTTGAGGGTGGCAGAGCCCTGGAACAGGCTGCTCAGAGAGGTGGTGGAGTGTCCTTCTCTGGAGACATTCCAAACCTGCATGGATGTATACAACCTGCTCTGGGTTGGACCTGCTCTGGCAGAGGGGTTGGACTAGATGATCTCCAGAGGTCCCTTCCAACCCCATATGATTCTGTGATTCAGTAAAGGGAGATGGAGATTGAGCAATATGCCTTAGGACAAATAGGGAGCGCTTGGTCTCCCAAACATAACTGCTGCACTGTCTTGCCCCTTGAGGAGGTGCATATAGGTACCTTCAGCAGAGTGAAGAGAAATTAAGAAAGAGCTGCTGCTACTTGGAATGCAAAACTGCAACATGTTTTCAGAAGCAAGTGAGAATTTAGCCTTTTTCAGACTCCGGCCTTTTCAGATACACGCACATAAAAAAAGATTATTCAAAAGATTATTATAGATCTCTAACATTTACTAGGAGTTTCCAGTCCTCAAGGTTCCCAGGCACCAATTGCATCACTAGATTTAGCTTACATTTCTTAAATTGGCACAGCTAAAATAAGCAAGTTATTTCTTTTGGCATCTTAAAAGAATTAAAAACATAGATTTAGTATACCCACAAAATTAACTGTAAAAATATTTTGTTGTAAATCTATGTGCAACACAATTTTATGTTTCCTATTTCCATTTTTCTTCATGATAAGTATACCAAACGTAGCTGCTATTATATCTTGTTTGTATTTTAGAAAACTACCTATGATAAAGGTGAAATTATGAACATATGTATATTTCTGCATTGATACATCAGAATATTTTGATGAAAATAAATAACCTTTCATATATTTTTGCTTATTTCTCCCCTGTTTTAATTAGTAATGAAATTTTTCTAGCCCTTTTAATAACAAGTGTCACCAATAATGGTAGCAGACCTCTTACAACAGTGTTGCTAAATTAATTACTAAGTCCAAGTTGACACAGATAATTGATGAGATAGACACTTACACTGATTAGTTTTCAACCAGAAAGATGATTCTTAAGTATTTCTATTTTGATATCTATAGAGTATTCCTTTACCTTGCAGCTTTAAAATCTATATATCTTAACTAAAAAGTTCCAGTAAATTATATTAACAAAAAAAATTGTACTATTTTTCTGTCAAAAGTTCAAGGGGAGAGAGATCTAGCACTTCTTCTTGCTAGTCATAATTCCAGATACTGTATTTATTGATGTTTAAAATTTTGGATATACAAAATTTTCCTGAACAGCCAAAGCTGTTAGAGTAGAAGCAGTTTCAAAATACTCCAAAAGCCCCAAAACACTTTACTGAAAATAGCAGTGCTTGCTTGGCAGAGTCAGCAGAGTTATGCATATTATTTAGACCTATCAAACGTTGCAAAAACACATTTCCTCTTTTATGGGACATCACGATTGCTCCATTGGTGGTAAATTTGCCCTGGGACATAGCATTTTACAGAGAAAATTGCATTACAATGGCCCACATTGTGCCATCTGTTTTAACAAGAAATCCCCAGTGATTTCTATGGAGAATAGTCTTAAAAAATAAACAGAACAAGATATCCCAAAGTACTTTTTTTACCTAGTTTAACTACTATTGATTAAAATGATTCTGAAAAATCTATCAAGCTGTAGCATTACTATTAAGTTATCCCTTTAATCTTCATCTGTCCCCCAGCAGGTGACAAGGTACATGGACTGGTGGTCACGCGTGGGAAAGCTCCACAGTTGTAGGGGCAGGTGGGATCCTCATGACACTGGGCTTGCTTGGGGAGTCCCAGCTTTCCCAGGAGGTGAGTTCTGCTGCCTCCCTTCCCTTCCACACACGCTGTACCACAGGTACCCAAAAATGCCTTGGCTGAAGCAGCAGAACATCCAACAGCATCATTTGAGCAACCTGGGCTAGTGAGAGGTTTCCCTGTGCATGGCAAATGATCTTTAAGGTCCTTTCCAACCTAAACCATCCTATCATCATCCATACTAGCAAAAGTAAACAATGATGGAGGCATAGACCTAGAGGCCAAAAGCCATGAGCAAATAAATTTGGGGTCTGACAGTCTAACATTACCTTCACATTTGACCAGTGTCATCTCAGTCCTTCCACAGAAGGACTGCAAGCAGCCACAGAAGGACCATGGCAGGAGACCATGCTGTTCTTTTAGTCTGTGCAAACACTGAACAAAGCTCATCATGCCAAGTACCTTAGATGCACTTCACCTCCTCTACAGAACATCAAGAAAGGAACAATATACTGTCATGTCTTGTTATTGTCTGCTCTCTTTCGAGAGTATTTCTCTGACACAAAACACCATTATAAATTTCAATGCCGTGAAAACACCATGACTTTCCTTGTTTACTTATTTTAGAAAATAAGATCTCTGTAAAATAGCAAAGTAATCATAAAGTTCTGATGTAAGTACAAACCAAATTCCTATTAAGAGGCATACCACCCTTATTTCCACTGCACCAGAGCTGTTATTTTATAACAGATAGACAGAGGCACATCTCCAGAAATCCCCTGGTGAAGTCATCTGAAACCCTTTTCAAAAGAACAATAACCTTCTGCATCAGTACAGCTTCGTATTATCTCACGTCTGACTTACAATTAGGACAAAAGCTTCCATTAACTTCGCTAAACAGCTATTATCTAAGAATTCCAATGTTTTCATAGCAAAACTAATGCTCTTAGATGACGAGTAATTTTTGGTCAAATGGTCTAGTTCAAAGGTTCCATATCCTTTTACACAATTGCCCAGGCAGACAGAAGCAACGTAGCGAGATGACAGCAAGAGCATTATCACAGAACCTCACCAGCTCCATAAATTGCTTCAATTTTATAGATATAAATGACAATTTTAAAACACCAAAGAGGCACGTTGAATCTAACCCCCACCCTCCACACATCGCACATAGTTACGACTGGTTTTGCAACACACACTTCACGTGGGTGATCTGGGCTTGGGGTTAGTTTGTTTGGGCATCTATGAGCGTTTTTGGTTTATATGTTTAGAATTGCTTTAGATGATGTCCCCATCAAACCAGGTCCAAACTAGAATGCTAGCAATATAAAAAACTGGTATGCAAAACATCACTGAAAATTTGTTATTTGATACGAAATTACAGCAATTGCAACATCAACATGAAGACACATCGTTCTTTCCCTTGCCTGAAGGTATTGCATGAAGGACCATTTTCCCCCTTCATACCTCCTGGACATCACAGCCCCCAATTTATCCTTAAGCCCAGTTATGTTGTTTCTTTCTGAGCACCATTTCACATCTCTCTAATTGGATGTTGCTCAAACACTCACCACAACGTTTCGTTTGTTCCTTTTGTGCTCTGGAATTCACCAAGGGCTTAATTTATGCCCTCAAACGAAATAAAATAAAATAAATTCCTTGCTCTACCCATTGCAAAGCCACAGCACATGGGCCTTGCTCGCAGCCAGAGCTGTCCTGGCTCCTCTCACCCTTGAGGAGGAATGTGCCCATCCTGAATCTCTCACCTCCCTTTCTCACATTCCTCTGCTTCTCTCCGTGGCACAAGAGGACCCAGCAGCAGCTGGAGTTTTCCTGCAGGATGCAGACAGAAGGCTTCCACTCAGGTCAACAGGTTTTTCCCCAAAAATACAGCAGTATTTCCAGTATGTTTCCCAAACCCACACAACCATTTCCCAGCATGCTTTTACCTAACAGGAAAACGATTCTAAGCATCTCAAACACACAGACAAAAAGGAAAAGAAATAAAGAAAAAAAAAAAAAGCAGCCAGTAACAGATTTTATTTGATTGTGTGTGGTTGTTCCTACCAACTTTTCCAGCCTCTCTGCTCTGGCAGTCAATCTGCTGTCTGCTCTCACAAACCATCTTTAACAGTAGTACTTTGGCTCTCTGAAGAAGAAATCCTCGCAGAGTGCAGTTTCCACAAAATAATACAGACCTTTTCTTCATTTAAAAAGCAAAGACTCACTCAACCCTTGGCATCTTTGCCCAGAACCTGCTCACTTTTACATGATGATGAAATTTTAGCCCCAGCACTCAGGAAACAGAAGCGCGGATTAACTTTTCACATAGTACTAACTACCATAATCATCCCAAGTAGAAAAGTAAATGTTTTGAAATAGATATACACCCAAAACACACTGAAATAAAATGCAAATCAAGCGTGACTTGTGGATATGTCAAACCTGTTAGTGCCTGCCCACAGGTAATCAGACGCTGCCAAATCACTTCTCCCTATAACATGTCTGTAACCAAACCTGAGGTTCAAAGACATTGAAAGAAAAGATTTAGTTAAGTCAAAACCTGGACCTTAGGTCACATGGAGAGATCCTAAATTTTTACTGAAATTCCATTTTAGGAAGGGGAAGCAGGAGAGGAGGCCCTCACTGCCTCTCCAAGGCAATAAGTATTTGAAAAGAAAGATACAGATTTTATCATTCTCCTTCTTTTTCCTTTCATTTCCTATACGCACCAGTTCTCTTCAATCTTTAGAAAAGAGGAAAAAAACTTGCCAAAACCCCAAATAACAAAAAATACCCCAAAGCAGCTAACTGGCCGAGTAGAACTATCGTAGAAATACAGTTTCTTCTGTCCTGGACCCCATCAGCCTCTGAGATCAGCCCAAGCAGCTCCCCACCTTGGCAGCACCTAATCCCTGGGGTGCACCATCAACATCCAGCAGAAAAGAAAAAGCAGGAACAGCTCAAGGACATGGAAAGGGAGGAGGCAGCAGCAGATTTAAAAAGCAGGGCTGCAGCATCAGTCAGAGGATGTAACAGAGGGAGCAGAAGACAGACATTGGAATTTTCCTCAGCTGCTCTTTTGGTGATCTCTTTTAGGAAATGCAACAGGAATTGGTTTCTTTGTTTGTTTTTCCCCCAAAGTGCTATATAAAAGGGTGGAGAACAAGGTGAGTGACTGTGCTGAGCTCACCTTCTGTCACACATTTCACTGAGTTGAAGAAAACGGTCTAGGAAGAAACTTAGACATATCGACTAACATTTTTATGTTACAAAACTCTTCTGTGTATCACCGAATATGTATTTCTATGAAGCATCAAAAAAAAAAAAACGTTACTAAAGCATTCCATACATCAGCATGTTTCTATACCTCTAAGATTCTTACTAGTCTGGCACCAATACAACAGAAAAAGCTACTGTATAATGCATAATTGATTAATAACATACAGCAGAGGAGTAACAGTGAGCAAGGACAAAAGGACCATAACTGGAGACTGACGACTGAACTAATAATTTTCTAAGAATTAACGTATGCCTTCCTAGAAAGCAGAGTTGTAAGCACTGTTCCAATACAAAAAGAGCCAAATGAATAGAACAAATAACCAAAAAACCCCTTCAAGGATATTTTTCTTGTAGAAAAAAAATCAAAAATTATATAATTTTCATTATATTCACATCTACACATGCATCTTCCTGTACGTGCAAGTCCATTATGAGGAAAATGACCTAGAGCACTGAAGTTTATAAAACAAAATAAATATCAGATCCACACATCTCCTGGTTTCAGTAGCCCATAATGGATGAAGTTATGACTGCAGCAGAGCTCTTCAAACACGGCTTACTCTCAATTCCCACGTTACTGACCGCAAATCTCTTAACTGAAGCTGCTCGCAGGGCCTATGTATCACGATCTGCACACAGGGGAAATTCCTGCGTACGTCAGCAGCGGCTCCACAGGCAGAAGGAAGGTCACGGACACTTCCCAAGGCATGAATTCAACTTGATCTAAATCCTAATCTAACTCCCTCAGAGCATCAGCAGGTAAGAAGCTGCTTGTATATGCTCTCTATGCATCCGTAACACAAACAGAGCTTGAGGAAAATACTCAGAATATAAACTTGACATATTTTGACAAGATACCCAGAATACTGCAGGTCACGTTTCAATAGTCAGCATTATGATGCACTGATTTTGTACTATACTACATTTTTTCTTCAAAATATCAAAGCATTGCTCCATCTACCTCAATATTTTCAGAATAAGGGTAACTGGAGTCCGACAGCATCAGCCTTCCTCATTTACTATTCCCCTGTTTCATCATATTTCACCTTTGCCTGTGCAGATCCAGGGAATAACACACTCAGTGTTCATTAGTTTTACTAGGCCAGGACATTTCAGTGGTTATTATTAAATACATATCTTACTGAGCTAAAATAGCTTGGAATTCTTTGTAATGTAAATTTTTGTACCGTACACCTAACAGGGGGGCAACAGGCTATCTCAGTAGTTCAGACTACCTATGAAACACTGGAAAATATTTCACTTAGTTTGCTATAATATGTCACAGAACTGTAACTCCTACTAAGAGGATTAAAGAAATGATGGAATGCAAGGGTATATACTGTATTATTTATAAGCACTATTATTTACAAGCACTATTTATAATAACAAGTAGCGTGTACAGAATAACTTATGGGAAATGTACTTTTTTCAATTAAGGGTGACCACCGCTTTCACAGAAGTACAATTCTTGGAAACAGAGTCCCAGTGAGAATAGTCACAGTGAGAATAAGAGGTATTGTTCCCCTCTTCCCCAACACTTTTTAAAAGAGCAGACCTTAAAAATGATGACAGTAACTACTTTGCTTAAATATCTTCACAGATGAGGACAGAAGGCATAGAATGGTTCAGGTTGGAAGGGACCTTAAAGATCATAGTTCCAACCCCCCTGCCCTGGGCAGGGACACCTCCC